>JACDJE010000258.1:1114920-1127402 GCA_016647715.1 Pavo muticus
CCCCGCCGGGCGGGCGGCTCCGGTGCCGGCGGCCGCGGCAGCCCGGGGGCGGGCGGGGGCGCCGTGGCGAGGGGCGAAGCGCTGCGTGCCGAGTGCTCCTTTCTCCGCCGGAGCCTGAATAATCATTTGGAGAAACAGGATCATTCACTTTCCTCCGTGCAAGGAGCCAAGCGCTGCCCTGTCAAAATAAAAGCCCCGCTCGCTCCGGCGCTGATTAACTGCTTCCTAATCTCGGGCTTTCCGCCGGCCTCCCAGCGGCCTGCCGGGGACGCGCACCTTGCGAGGGCGGCGCTGGAGGCGCACGGCCGCCGGGACGGGGCGCGCAGCCCGACCCCCACCCCCCGCGCACCGCCATCGCCGCCCGGCTCGGAACGGGGAGCGCCGGTCCCGCGGCCCCTGGGAGCCCCGGGCGGGTCTGCCGAGCCGCCGGCCCCGGCTCTGGGATTACTGCGAGGAAGGAGACGCTGTCGCCTCGCAAGGGATGCGGACAAAATGGCCTCATTTCTGAAAGCAGCCAGCAACGGAGGAGCCTTCCACCACCAAAAATAATAAAGTCTGCAGGAGGGGGTTCTGCTCGTCGCACCCTGCGGCGGGCGCGGCAGCTCCCCGGGCGGAGCGGCTGCTGCGTGCAAAGCGACGGAGGGGGAACCTCGCGGAACGTCGGGGCTCCTCCTCGCAGAGCGCGGTGCGAACACGCAGGGCGCGTCCGGACGGAGCCGGGCACGGCCGGGCACACGGTGGAGCTGGGCCGGGCACCGGCCACGCAGCGCGCGGAGCAGCGGGGAAGCACCCGCCGCTGAGACACGGGGAGATTTCCGACCCGACGGCGAGGGAAGGCAGCGCCGGGCGCGCGCGGTGCTCGATCTGAAGCCGCCTGCAGCCCCTCCAGCAGAGGTGGCTGCCTGCCTGCAAGCGGCTGCACAGATGCACGTCCGCCTCTGCAACATTGCTCGCCCGGTTATCTCGCACAAATGCGATTACAGGCGCGTTTCTGTGCTGCCTGCAAGGGGCAATGTCACCCGTGGATCCACACGGCCCAGGCTTCCCCACGACAGCGCCGAGCCCTCTCTCAGTGCTGTCACTCGGGCCTGGTTCATCGCCCCGCTCCCATCCCGCGGTACGCTTCAGATGAAGCCCCGCAGCCTCCTTGGCACGGCAGCTCTGCTTCCCTGGGAGCGTCCCCGCGGGCCGAGTCACCTTCGTGCCTGCAGTGCCCGGACCGCCCAGGGGTGGGCTGGCGGCACGGACCGCTCGGCAGCATCTTAAAGCACTGCAGAGCTAAAGGGGATCCAGGAACAAGCAATGCATCGCAGCTGTCGGGAAGCAGCGGCCCTAACTGACAAGATACGCCTTTCCCTCCTTCCTGGCGTGCGCGCAAATCAGCGGCCACGGCCGGAGACAGAGCCTCGGTTACTGACTTGGCTCGGGGCGAGCAAGGAGCCCCAGCACGGAGCTCCCGGATCGGGCGCAGCGCCGCCCCGCGCCTCCCGCACAGCGCTGCCCGCACCGGGGCGGCCCCGCGGGAGCCGCAGCGCGGGGGGCGGTCGGGGACGCGGCGGCAGCGCCCCCTGGCGGGGAGCGGCGGCGGAGGACCCCCGCGGGGGCCGCGCAGCGCGGCCGCCCCCGCCGCGCCCCGTCCTCAGCCCGAGCGGTGGTGTGAGCAAACGCGAGCAACGTGAGCGCCTAACGCACAACTCGGCAAAGCGAAGTTTGGCTGCCGCAGCCGAGTGACGGCCGAGGAACGGAAGGCAGGCGCGAGCTCGCTGCTCCCAAACCGAAAAACAGAAAGGATCGGTAATTCTCCTTCGAAGGCGTTTTCCCCCAGGCGCATCCAAAGCAATGCCTGGGGAAAACGTCTGAGGCTGGAGCAGACAAAAGGGACGATGTACAGATGTGCCTTTGCTCGCCCCAGGCTTCTCTCAGCACCCAGCCTTGGTGGGCAGGCTGGGCAGCAGGCACGGTGCGATCTGAGAAGCCCGGGGGCTCCTCCTTTCCATCTCAGCCCAGTGCAGAGAGGACAGAGGATTTGGGGAGCCACCTGTTTGCCACCTCTCCCTCTCTCCCTTTGCTCCCAGGCTTCTGACATCACAGCCCCTCGCATCTCACTGCACACACGAAAGTGGCCGAGTGAGACTGGGAAAGGGCAGTGGGAGGCCCGGCCCTGTGGGCTCCATGCTCAGCTTTGCCTTTAATTGACACCTGCTGGGCTAGCTGCTCTCCCAGCATTTCACTCCCAGTCTCCCCTTCTCCATCATTACACCCACAGGAGCAGAGGCAGGAGGGGAAGGAACTGTTCCAGATTACAACCCGTGCTGGGCATTTCCAACAAGTACGGCAGTCCTTCCTTCTGCAGTTCACATTCATTCTTCCAATGGCAGGAACCATCGTCTCCTTGGCTCTCCCAGATGATGACCCCCTGCTCACAGGGAAAGTACAACAAGAAAAACACACACCTAGGAACCCCCGAGTCTTCCTTCCAAACTAGTGTTCCCTGGGCCAAAGACCAAGAGCACTCACTGTCGAGGTCACAGTTTGGCTCAGATCAGTCCATGCAAAGAGGTGGCTGTTTTCATAAGGAGCTTGAGCAGGTCCCTCGTGAGGTGCTGCCGAGTAACTTGCTTAGGCAAAGAGCTTGAGCCATGCAGAGTGGAAAGCAGTAGGCAGGAGAAGAGGGAGCTAAAGGTGGAGCACGGGAGACAGCGGGCTGCAGGGTCACAGCCTTGTCCTGTTGCACTTTCACTGATGAGGACATTTGGAATCCAGGTCCCAATCCCTGGGATGTGTTCATTCCTTTTGCTTCTCTAGAACACCATCCCCAAGCTCAGACCTCCACAAGACCCCTGTGGGCAAGGCTCTCATTACACTTATGAATATGATTAATTAGGTCCAATTAACTACACCGGAATTAACGATGTGATTCACAGTTAGCTGGAGCTCTTTGTGAAAGGTTTCCCTGGTGGCTCATTCCAGTCCCAGACCAACCCCTCATTGAGGCCCAGGGGATGGAAGAGCACACATGACCTGGGATGAAGGAAATGAGCCTGGGGAGGGAGAGTAGGGAGATCATGGCAGCTCCAGCACTAAATCTGCAGACCTGGCATGTGGAGGCTTGGACTCATCCCCTGCTGGGAGAGGAGAAGGAAGAGGCAACATTTCAGCTGCAGAGGCAGTCTAGCCTAAAAGCATCTCTGTTCTCCTGATGCTACCCTCGGCCCTGCCCTCTATGCAGACTCCTGGCCACCATGTCTCAGCTCCTCAGACGCTGGCACAGATCCTATCCCACAGTCCTGCAAGTCCCTGCCATGCCTCCATCTCTCCCAGGCTGCAGGGTGAGCCCTCAATCCCACTTCTGTTTTGATGGTACCACAAGCTGTTGCTCAAGAAAAGGGGAAAAAAGCCAACCCAGCCAAGGCCTCAGGTCTGTGCTCAGCCTTGTGGCCAACAGGGAAGAATGGGCTCCCTCATTACATGCTCATTAGAGTCTGAGCAGTGCTGCAGCCAGCAGCAGGCAGCTGTGAGAAGCCTGTGCTCCCTCTTGCGCTCCTGCAGCTGCCTAGGCACAGTGTGCCATCAGCCAGATGGATCTGGAAAGGATCAGGAGCATCCAGCTTGGCGTCTATACTCTTTTCAAAGGAGGATTCCAGGCCGTTGTGTTCATGCTAACTTATTAACCGCCCCTTATCCAACAGGCCAAGGCCATTCAGCTGCCAGAAGAAACTGGGGAACACGAAGACAACACGTGAAGGGATGCATTCAGCCTTGGTCTCCAGCTCAGAGCACTCATGCTGGAGTTGAGACCTAATCTGTCTGACTGGATGGGCCCTGCAGCTCCCTCCACACCCTGTGGGATCTTCTTGGCACTGCTGCCCAGAGAGCTGTGGGTGCCCCATCCCTGCAGGAACTCAAGGCAAGGTGGGATGGGGCCCTGGGCAGCCTGAGCTGGTGGGGGGCAGCCCTGCCCGTGGCCGGGGGTGGCACTGTGTGGGCTTTGAGGTTCCCTCCAACCTGAGCCATTCAATGAGTCTGTGATTTCTATGCTGCAGTTACAAAGCCAAAATGCCACCTGTGCTGGAGTACCAGAGGAGAATTTAATCAGGCTAAGCAGTTCCCCTCATGAAAATACACTGCTGACAAACCACCTTCTTGCAAGGACTTAAACTGCTGACACAATTCAGGATCACAAAGGCACCGAGGCTCGGGATGTCTTACATCAGATGCACTCCTAATGCACACACAGCTCCTGGCACGGCACAGCTCTCCAAGCCTTCTCCCTTGACTGTTACTCCCATGGCTGTGCCAGACTCATCTTCCCACGGTCTCAGATGATCACTGCAGCTCAGGAGAATTCATCCTGGCCCGCTATGGTGTGCACAAAGCCTTGATGCCACTGGAGTTCTGGCACAGGAGATGAGTTTAACTCCCACTGCAGCAGCCTGCTCTCTGGTGACAACGGCAGTAAGAGCTCAGGGCTACTGGCACTGGAGCCAGGAGGGAGCTTCTGCTGCCCAGCAGGGCGGGGGCTGCCTCTCACCTCGGCAGGGACACAGAAACGGGAGCCCCCAGGGCAGCCTGCACGGCCGGGGCAGCCGCCAGCAGGACGGACCCGAGCCTGCTGCCAGCAAAGCAACGCCAGCAGCATCTGCAGGGAGCAAAGGGTTAAACCATTTAGCAAGGCCACCGGTGTAATAAATGCAGCAATCAGCACAGCCGGCGCCTCCCACTGCGACCCAGGGCCTGGGCTGGCTGGGGAGCCGGGAAGGTGGCAGAGAATAGGGTGGGTGGGGAGGACTCTTATCCTGATATGGCTCCTTCCTTCCAAGTGAGGGTTTGGAAAAACTGAGCAGGCAGGGTTGGCTCTGAAATCACAGCGCCTCAGTGACACAAAGCCAGCCAGATTCCCCCCGCGAGGCAGAGGGAGGCCGGCAGCCGGGTGGGCTGAGGCGCTCGGCCCGGGGGTGCCGTAGGGCGGCGGGAGGGACCGCGGGGCGAGGAGGAATGCGGCGCCCCCCCCGCAGCAGCGAGATTTCCGTGTGACATTCCTGGCTGGCTGCGCAGGCACCAGCAGGCCCTGCGCGGGCTGCGGGGGATCTCGGGGCTGTACAAACAGAGGCGGCTCCGGCGCTGTCTGGCTGCCCGCGATCGCATTCCTGAGCTACGCTCCGCCGCCCGCAGGTGCCCGCCGCTCCCCGGGGCCGCGCAGCGCTCGGCAGCGCGCACAGCGCCCCGTACGGTGCGAACCTCCATCAGCGTGCACGCGTGGGGGTGTCCGGGCAGATGCACGTTCTGCGTGCGTGCACAGCCACAAGTAGCAGGCGCAGCGCACAGAGCATTGGGTGCCCGCCCCCAAGTTACAGCACGGTGCGTTGTACGGGGGAGCAAGGCGAAAGAACAGGTTTTGTTGTCCCTGTTGCTACAGTCTCGTGGCAAAGCAGAAGCAGGCATGGAGCAATCCCTCCCTGTGGTTATTTACTCAGTCCCTCCATCTCCCGAGGAACGCTGGGAGCTCTGTCGCTGCGGATACGTGAGCCCTTTGTCAGCGAGCCCTGGAGCAGAGATCAGGATTGCTCTGAGAGAGGCCACAAACCCGACACAAATAGAATTTTATTCAATATTTCTATTAGTGTTTGGGGTCGCTGCTCCCTCAGCTCTCACTCAGCCCTTGCTCATCCATACCCCAGGCCCCCAAGACAAGCATCCCTGATGGTACTTCCCTGGAAGAGGTGCTGAGCACCTAAGCTGGCTGCCAGCAGGACTTTGGGAATTGGTACAAGGAAAAGGTCCTCCTGCCCACTCACTTCTCCAGTCAGCTGCTTCTCGATCCATGTCCCTCTCTTGTTCCCAGCTTCCCCATCTCATTCAGTGCTCTCCCACAGACGTGAGGGCACCACCGTACCCCAGAGCAACACCTCTGCAGTGCAGCAGCTCAGTGCTGGATGCACGCTGTCTTCCCAGCACGCAGCATCACAGGAGCCGAGCTCACAGCCATAGGGGCTCTTCTGGCAATCGTAAGGTTTAGGGGGGGGTATCCCACAGCCCACGCACAGGCAGGATGAGAAAGATGTGCCAGCAGCACTCAGCCTCGCCCAGGCTGACCCCTGGAGGATCAGGCAGCTTGCAGCAGGAGCACACGCACTGCAGACCTTTGCCCCAGGCCCCCGGCAGCCCGGGCTCGTCGCCCAAAGGCGCGGCATCAGCGCGTCTGGCAGCAGCTCTCCACAATATCAGTATTATGAAACATTCACCTTATTAACCGCCACTCGCACGGCTGCACAGAACCGCACACAGGCGGCCGGCTCCTCCGGCCTTAGGAATACGTGCGTATCCCTCTGTTTCGTTGGCAGAAACACAAGAGGAAAGAAAGATTCCCTTCTTCGCAAAGAAACCCGCTCTGTGCGCAAGGCTTCCGAGACAGCCTCACACCGGACTCCGGCTCTCCGAGCCGGCCCGGGGTTCCGGCATTTCCTGTGCCCCGGGGCAGCTTCTCAGGGAGGAGCCTCGCACGGTGCGGGACGCCGGGGGGCACCGGGAGCCGACCCCGAACCGCGCGGGGCCCCGCAGAGCGCCGGCTGAGCGCAGGGGAGGCGCCGCGGCGGCGGAGGGCCCGAGCGGGTGTTATGGCGCCGCCTTGCGGCCGCGGGCGCCCCGGGCGGTGGCTCCCCGAGAGCGGGTAACGGCGGGGGGGGGCTGAGGGAAGAGAAGGAGGAACTGCGGCTCCGACGAAAAGATGCCAAGAGGAGATTTTACATCCAGCCACGCAAAGGAGGAAGTGAATGGCTGCGGCGTGCAGTATGTCCTCGCTCCTGCCAAGCAAACGCCCACTTCCAGGAGCAGCAGTGGCTGAAAGCTGGCACCGGAACCACTGAATCATCCCTTCCTGCGTGCCCTGCTTTAATATCTGCCTAACAGGTACCTTAAAGCAGTTCACAGCTGTGAATACTCAGAACTGAGCATTAAAATCCTCTCTCAGGTGGAAGGCAGTGCAGGAGAGCTGTGCATCTGGCAGCAGGTACCCAGGTGCACTGAAGGCTGAAGATCAAGACAAACTCTCAATCCATCACCAGTGGTGCCCACTTGCAATTTTCAGGTCACAGTTCATTGCTCTACAGCTATATACAGGTACTCAGTAAATATACTTCACATTCATCAAGATGCAACATTATATCCCCAAATTCATAAAAAATTGAGTGTATTTTAGAAACGTCCTTCACTTCAGAACCTTATTTTTCCACAATTAACAGTACAGGACAAAAACTGAGGCCAGGACAAAAACTGAGGCAGAATCTGTTTAGATAGGAAAAGACAGGGCCAGAGGCAGTGGGGCACAGCCCTGTTGCGCTCTCTCTCTCCCCCCCACAGTTTAAGGAGAGATGTTGCACTTGGAAGCACTGAGGCACATCACACAGCTGCGTGAGGAGCAGGAAAGCCAAAGAAGCCAACAAGTGTTAATTCACTGAGATGCAGTATCTTGGCTGCTTGCAACTTTCTGTGCACACTCTTGAAAAGGCCCTTGAAAAAGGTCCTTCCTCCTTGGGCAGAGCAAAAGGCAGCATACAGACAGCACAGGAGCCTGGAGCAGCATCTCCTCCCTTTTTTTCTCTCACCCATACATCAGTGCCACAGCGGTGACCGAGCTCGAGGCCACATAAGCACAATTACTTCCTCCAGCCCCTACAGGCCTTGCTGTAATTCCCTGATCTTCCTTCTGACCGCTGCCTTCCTGCTGGTTACCGGAATCCTTAAGGGCTTCCCCACCCCCTGACAGCCACAGCTCCGTGCCCAAGGTGGAAAAGGGGAAAGGGAAAAAGGAGTTTTTCCAGAAGCCAATGAAACGCAACTGTGAACATAGTTCCCATGGTAACAGCCGGATCCAGAGGAAGAAAAGGGAATGCAAATTGGATTATGGAGGGGATGAACAGGGAGGGATGAACCACGTGCATCCAACCAGGCTGAATAGCACCTGTGTGTGTATCCGGCAGGTACGCGGTTCCCTCTCCAGCTTCGTGCCTACATGCACTGCAGAGTCCTGTTGTGAGGTCCCCCCTACACAGAAGGGCTCACAAAAGGAGGAAGGAGCTGGATTCCTACAAAGGGACTCCATTGAGGACCACAGTTCTGGAAGGTAATTGAGACAAAGCTGCTCCACTTTTCAGGGATGTCAATCTGAGTGGGAGGCGTTTGGTACCGCCAATACATTTTTCCTCATGCACAGTTCTTCCATATGAGGTTGTACTGCTCAGAGCTGACAGTGCATCTGTTGAGATTGGCTCTAGAAACCAAATGTTCTTGAAAATATAAAGGGCTCTTTCCTCACACATAAAGTTATTTCTTTATTTTTACTTTAAAACAATAACAGAGAACCACCCTGCCTTTCTGTCCCGCCTCCCATGGCCGCCACCTACGGCTTAGAGCAAGCACTGGGTCTGCTTCTGCAGAAAGATCCTGTGCCCAGGGGCAGGCCTGCCTCCTCCTCAGAGATTGCCATGGGATCAGCATGGACTGCAAGCACTGGAAGAGGACTTCCCATCCATTTCTCATGGGAGCCACACAGCTCTGCAGCAGCTGCTATGCAAGTTCCAGTTATCCGGCATGCTCTGCAGCACGAGCTGCTCACTCTTTGCAGGGATTTGGCCTCACTGGTGGCAAAGCACAGCGACTGTGGGTTGCAGCACTCCTGTGAGCACTGCTTGCCTCATTAGCATTCAGCACATGGCTGAAGCAGCTTTTACATTGCTCCTTCCTGACTCCGGGACCTCATGCGTGAGTCACAGACTTGCACATTTGCTTTCCCTAATCTCTGCGAGCCCCCAGCACATGGCAAACGCTGCTCCAAACAGTTCCTTTATTTCTGCATGTGCAAAACCTTCTTCTCACTTTTGCTAAGAAGCAGAGTCATTCCCTGCCCCCTGTGCTCACATGGCTCACCACCTTCTCACTGAGACCTTCAGACTGCACTGCATCTCGTGAGCGGGTACTCAGCCCACTTACACTGAAGAAACAAAAGCAAAAGGCTGTGGGCACTGCTCCTCTTTTCTGTTTCCCAATTGCAGCTGGAGAAAACAAAGCTTTTCCTTTGCACCATTCTCTCCACTTCAAACCACAGGAATCTCTGCAAGGCACATGATGCAAAGAAGAGATACAAGCTCTAGAAGTGTGGCCCCCAGTCCACGAGACACGGAGTGCACTGTCCAAGCACACACTAAGCAGGGTGTGCACAACTCGGCCAGGTAGAAGACCCACCAGCTCTCAGCAGAGCTCCTTGCACGGGCAGCCAGTGTGCCACAAGCACTGCCAGCTTCTCCACTGCTTGCAGAAACCTCTATTTCTCCTTATACTCAAATAATGCAAGAAAACCAAGTCACTGTCTGAGCAACACCGCCAGTAAATGCTAGAGAAGGGAGATGATGTCCCTTTAAATGTTACTAAAGTGTTGTCAATGGATCTGCCATGGTAGAAGAGTTAATCCCCCCCCAGCCCCTCTCAGGCACTGTGATGGGATAATTAGATGCGAGGGCTCAGCACAGATGATGCTCCAGTTGCTTAGCAACTAATGGTTTCCATGGAAATGGCAAAGCACAGCCTTCAGAGCAGTAAGTGAGCAGTGCAGCAGGGCAGGGAAAGATGCCTGAAACTCCTGCACTGATCCTCTCCTCCAGAATCACTCAGAGGCCTTGAGGTATTAGGGGAACGGGAAGGGGGTGCCTTAAAGATACAACATTCCTCTTGCAAGCTGCAAGGAAAAGGTGGTTTGTTTGGGGTTTTTTAGTTGAAACGTGTAGTGACATGGGCCTCCTCACCTTGCTGACTCTGCGCTGACAAGAACAGCGAGGCTGAATCACACGGAATTGCCTTATGCCCTAACACACGGACTGTCAGCATCCCGCTGCTGCCAGCCACAACGGCCATGGCCTGCATCTCTTCCAACCCAGCACTGCATGTGTTGGCAGCACAGCTCGCTGCTGTGCCGTGGCATGGCCACAGCTTAAGCTGAGCAGACAACCTTGGCTGCCAAGCTGCTCTCCATCATATTTGAAAAGTCATGGCTGTCAGACGAAATCCCTGGTGATGGGAAGAGGAGAAACATCTCTCCTGTTTCTAAGAAAGGGAGAAAGGAAGAGCTGGGAACTGCAGGCAGGGGAGCCTCACCTCTGTGCCCAGGAAGATTGTGGAGCAGATTCTCCTGGAAGAGATGTTAAGGCACATTGAAATGAAGGGGTGATCCGAGACAGCCAGCACGGCTTCACCAAGGACAGAGCATGCCTGACCCATCCTGTGGCCTTCTGTGATGGAATGATGGCATTGGTGGGCAAAGGAAGGGCAACTGATGTCATCTACCTGGAGTTGTGCATTTGGAGGAAGAGATGTCTGTGGAGAGACCTCACTGCAGCCTTCCAGTGCTCGAAGAAAGCTTACAAGCAGGAGGAGGGGTGGCTTTTTACAGTTTGGTAGTGATAGGATAAGGAGAATGGCTTGAAACAACAAGAGGGGAGATGTGGGTTAGATGTGAAGAAGCAATCCTTTCCTCAGAGGGCGGTGAGGTGCTGGCACTGCTGCCCAGAGAGCTGTGGGTGCCCCATCCCTGCAGGCACTCAAGAGCCTGGAGCATCTCCTGAATGAGGGAAGGCTGAGAGCCCTGGGGCTGTTCAGTCTGGGGAAGAGAGGGCTGAGAGGGCATCTCAGCACTGTTTGTAGATATCTACAGGGAGTCTAGCTGTGAAGACCAGGCTCTTTTTGGTGGAGTGCAGCAACAGGACTCGAGGCAACGGGCAGAAACTGGAACCCAGGGAGTTCCATGTAGACACAGAGAAGAACTTCTTTACTGTCAGAGTGACGGAGCAGTGGAACAGGCTGCCCAGAGAGGTGGAGGAGTCTCCTCTGGAGATACTGAAGACCCATCTGGACGCCCACCTGAGCAATCTGCCATAGGGAGCTGTTTTAGCAGGGGGTTGGACTCGATGGTTTCCAGAGGCCCGGCAGTGCCCACAGCTCCAGCCATGAAGGCCGTGATGACCACTGGTACCACTCTGCTCCCCATCCCCGGTGCCCACAGCCCAGGTGCCCCCAGGGCCAGCCCGCCCCCCACCGCCCTGATCTGAGGCCCAGCATGCACCGAAACAGCCACAGAACATTTCAAACTCTGTCCCCTATCACTTTCAAACGAGGAAATCAAAGCTGAGCGCTGCGCTTTGTTCCGTGGGGGAGCAGCGCTCGAGGTGAGCGGCAGCGCGGCCCGGCACTGCTTCAATCGGCCCCAGCCCTGCTTTGAAGCGGTGCAGAAATCTGAGAGGAGGGGCAGGGACCCGAGTTCTGCTCTTTCACTGCAGCTTCACAGAACTGAGAGATGTGGGGGGTACAAGTGAGCCCTGCCTATGCCGGAAAATACACCTCTATGCAGGCAGAGCACAGAGCCAGAGTGTGATGTGAGCTGGAGCAATGCTGAGCAGTCAAACCTCCTCAGCAGCCTCCTCTCTTTCCCACAGTACAGCCTTATGTGTCATGCCCTCTGTGCTTTAGAGCCACGCAGGCTGAAGGGCAGCATGCTGTGTCCACATGCAAGGCTATTTTCTGTTAGGAAGACTGAAATTAGGAACAGGTTGTACAGAGAGGCGGTGGTGCCCCGTCCCTGCAGACAGCCCAGGTCAGGCTGGACGGGGCTGAGAGCACTGCTGGAGCTGTGGGTGTCCCTGCGCACTGCAGGGAGTGGCACCAGGCGGCCTTTGAGGTCCCTTCCCACTCCCATGGTTGTACTACTCTCTGCCGCCAGGGGGAGCCCTACAGCGATGGGAGTAGCCTCGGCTAAGCCCCGCCCACAGCAGCGTTCGCGGCGCTTAGCGGAGGGGCGGCCATGGCGGTGTATCACTGCTCGCTGTGCCGCCGCACGTCCTTCAACGGCCGCCGCCATCTGTACAGCGCCGCGCACCGGCGGCGGCTGCAGGAGGCGCTGGGCCGCCTGGAGGAGGAGGTGGCGGCGGCGCGGGCGGCGATGGACGGCGCGGCGGTGCGGCGCTACGACCCGGCGGAGCACGAGCGGCGCGTGTGGTGTCTGTGCTGCGGATGCGGCGTGCGGAGGGACGGGCGGAGCGGAGCGTTGGCTCTGCCTCACGCCGGGCTCCTCCAGCACCTGGCCGGGTAGGAGCGGGCGGGCAGTGCGCGCGGGGCGGCGGGCGCGGTGCTGACTGACCGCCATCCCCCCGCACCCCTCCCGTCCCAGGGCTGAACACCGGCGGGAGACGGCGCGGTTCTGGAGGGAGAACCGCGCGGATGCGGCGCTGCGGGAGCGGTTCGTGGTGGCGGCGGAGGAATACGCGCGGTTCGCGGCGGCGTTGGAGAGGGCGGTGGGAGCGTACGAGGAGCGCGAGGAGGAGAACATCCGCCAGGTGAGGGGTGCGGAGCCCCCCACAAACACCCCTCCGTCCTCTCCTCGTGACGGGACCGCCCCTCAGTGCCGTTCTGTCCTCGCAGATGGCGGCCCGCATCCGGGAGGC
>JACDJE010000258.1:1128077-1177573 GCA_016647715.1 Pavo muticus
CCCTGCACGTAGCAGGGGGTTGAAACGAGATGATCATTGTGATCCTTTTCAACCCAGGCCATTCTATGATACTCCAAGACCAATTCTCCTTTTTTCTTATCACAAAACTCCCCTAATACCACTTCAGCACTGTTTTGGGTTCATTTCTCAGCCTGCTTTGTGGCTCCTGTGTTCCAGGGACACCTCTGGTTGTGCTGAGCTGCCTGGCCCAAGCGCGATGCAGACAGGACCAGATTTAAGCTGGATGGAACCAGGCCAGGCTCTGACCTTCATTGGCCACCAGGTGGGAGCACAATGTTGCTAATGAATTCAATTTAAGTAGTTACAAATTACGTGTTACAAAACAAAACTGGGGTTACGGTCACCTCAGTGAACCTCATGCTAAAGAAGGCATCTTTGCAGTCAGGCAGACAACGAGCTGAGATTTACCACTGGGTTACACTTACATTGAAACAAACTTTGTTTAAAATGCACTTTAAAAGAGCTCTCCTTAGGGACAGGAGAATAGTTGGTCTTTCTGTATCAGAACTTAGTACTGGTAGGGAACTTCTCAGGTATTTCTTGTGTACGGCACACACAGCCTCATTCCCTGTTCACAGAGGCACTTAGAAGCATCAGTTGCTAATCACTGTTTTATGTTCCCCTTAACAGGAAACAGAAGGGAAAGGAAACGTTCATACAGGTAATCTTGCTTGCTTCTCAACTACTTTTCCAACTAGCCCAAAAACTAGAGGGTTGCAACAGGGGTAACTTAAAGCAGCTTTGGAACGGTTACAGCGTAACCAAAGGTGTTCACTCTTCTGCTACAGCATTGATATGCTAACATAAAACTTCCATATTGTGAGAAATGTGACAGTGCTACAAACCTCTGTGCTACTGCTGTGCAAAGTATTTGGCTTTAGCTGTGATCTGTCATGGCCTTAACCAAGGCAGGCCAGAGGCCTTTTTTTACATACCTTATTTACAGAACATAAAGTTGACTTTTCCTTCACTGCTTACTTAACAGAGCAAGGTGCAGGTACAGGGAAGAGGGAACATTCCCTCTCTCAGGCGGAGCCATTAATTTCACTGCAGTGGTTAAATGCATTTTCCCTATGACTTTCAGGAGCAAAACCTCCCTGGCTGACAGACGAAGATGAGGAGGATGGAAGCAAACAACAAATCGGACCTTCGTATGAGGAATTTCTCAAGCAAAGTAAGCAGCTTGTATACATTTACGTTTAAATTCATTGCAGTACTGCACTGAAGAATCAAGAGGAATTTGACTGAAAAATTCTCCCCAAATTGCCTTTTAGAGGAGAAGCAGAAGCTCAAAAAGCTCCCAGCAGAGCGCGTTGGTGCCAATTTTGACCATACCTCCCAGACAGGCGACAGCTGGCTTCCTTCCTTCGGCCGGGTTTGGAATCACGGCAGGAGGTGGCAGTCCAGGTGAGCCTGAATAGCACAGACTGATGCTGAGTTGAGGGTGAGCAAAGGACACCGAGCTGAGTGGCGCAGTGGGCACAACAGAAGGGACACCAACCAGAGGGACTGGACAGGCTCTGAAAGTGGGCACATAAGAACCTGAAGAGGTTTAACAAGGCCAGGTGCAAGGTGCTGCACTTGGGTCGGGGCAGTCCCAGACATGAGCACAGACTGGAGAAGAACTCGTTGAGAGCAGCCCTGAGGAGAAGGACTTGGGGGTCCTGGTGGGCAGAAGCGGGACATGAGGCAGCAGTGTGCGCTTGCAGCCCGGAAGGCCAACAGTCCCCTGGGCTGCAGCAACAGAGGGGTGGCAGCAGGGAGAGGAGAGGGAGGGGGTTGTGCCCCATCTGCAGTGCTGTGCCCTTCCAGCCTAAGCCATTCTATGATGGCTGTCAAGTAGCTGAAGAGATTGCTGGGAAGCACAGCTCACTGAAATAACTGAACAAATTGAGGGAGCTCCTGTTTTTAAATCACATGTAGCTCTATTTCATGAGATGAGGCAGCTTTCGTTACCTCTTTATAAAGGTTGCTCAATGCTGACGTCTATGCTCTCTTTCAGGCATCAGTTTAGAGCCGAATCAGGAGGAAAGAAGAAAAAAAGGTGATCAGAAGAACACGGAACAAACCAAGCTCTGATCTCTGTGAGCAGGTGGACTATAGATAGCTGTACCTGCTGTCAGTGCCAGGGTTTTTGGTACTCGTGTATGTATGTACACATCTAGATGCATGCAGTCTCTTGAAAGGTGATATTGCTACGGATGTGATGAGTTGAGCACTGTTACTGAAAGCTACGTAGCAAGGGGATGCTGCAGCAGATTCCCTCTCCCTCTGCAGGGCATGTAGCACATGTAGCACGTATCTAGGTGTTAATTTCTGAAGTCATAAACAACACAAAGGCAGATCCTGCCAGCAGGGACAGTCCATTGCCTAGGCAGTGCCTTCACAGACAGAAATTCCACCTTACACAGCACATCTGCCAGCGTCCTACGTTGCATTTTAGCATAGTATCTCCTTACATACATTAAACTTACTAAAAAAGGCAGTTCTGCCTCACGTGAAGGGTAACTGTAATTAATCTTCAGCAGAAGAAAGGAAGGCTCAGAATTGTTCTGTATGGGCAGTTATCCCTCTAAATAATGTTCTGCTTTATTTTAAGCCTGTTATCTCCACTTGCCCTGATCAATCTTCTTTACAAGGAAAGAAACAGAGTTATAGCATAATCAAAACATCCTACCCTATGCAAGAACCAGGCTTCTGTTACTCTTCTCTTACTCAGACTGGATGTGTCTCACATCACCTATAGCACAGTTAGTGATCTTACAAGTTTCCCACTATAAAGGAATGTTTACGATGCATTTGCAGTGCTTCATAAATGCAACAAAAACCTGTCAAAAAGGGGCTGGTATAACCAGATAAACCCCGATTTGTACCAGAATCTACCCTGAGTAATGCATTAATAATGAAGCATACACATTTTTGAAAAAGAAGCAAAATAATTATTTCAATAATTTTATTGTGTGCATCTGTATATGACATTGCTGAAGGGGTCGCTGGAGAACCTGCAAAGCAAGAAGTCCCAAATCAGACCAGCAGCTCAAAGCAAATTACTGGGAGTCTCTGCTTAAACAAGAGCAATCAGTAGTGGCATGCTCTGGCAGCAAGGATGTATGATCTACAGTCCACAGTGGTGGGAGAGATCGTGCTGCTTTCCCCATCCAAAGGGCAATGCGGTAAAAAAACAGCAAATTCTTCTAGTCCTGGAGGGCTGATATTTCCAGAAATTCCACCTTAAAAGTCAGTGCAAGTAACAGTCTCTGAACAGACTGGAGAAGTGACCAACCCCAAGCAACACAGAATCACACATCACATACTTCCTGTTGCTGTGTGCAGCTGTTTGCTAGCCCTGGATGTGAAAAAACCCAGTACATGAACAGTCTGCTGTCTCACCTTCCTATGCGTCCTCCCCTGCAGCAGGAGCATCTCCACCTTTTGTGTTCCTGGTGTAGATCACTTGGGCTCGGTGCTTCGACACCAGTTTGATCAAACCTGTGAAAGAGGTGGTTTGAGTGCACACCTACTGCATGGTGCCAGGGATGTTGTGCTGTCCTGGGCCATTTTAATGCAGTGAGCCAGAAGATGTTCGATCAAAAATACCACTAGGGTTCATGATACTTAACATTACAGATTAAAGACTGTTTCCACTAGAAAGCATGGAATCAGTGCTCACAGGGATAACGACTGAGCACACAGACACGTGTAGGCTTTTGTTCAAGACCAGGAGTGGCTGCATCACAGCCTATTTTAACAGTATTTTCTTAGTACAGCATTACCACTAAATGCATCAAAGCCTTTGAAATACAGATGAAGGCAGTAGCTTTTGGAAAACACACCAAATTGTGTACTTCAGGTGCAGCATGAAATCCTGTAAAGCAGGGATGGAAATCCCTAATTCCAGCAGCCTGGTGTTCTTCCAGAGTTTTGAGTGCTTACCTTTACCGAGCAGTTCCTGCAGAGCAGCCCTGGCCAGAGAGCCTCGAATCTTCAGCCTTTCTGAGACCACGGCTGGTGTGATGAGTTTGTAGTTGGGCACTTCTTTGCACAGTTTGTCATAGGTGGCCTTGTCAAACAGGACAAGGTTGTTCAACTTGTCTCTCACTTTCCCCTTGGACCACTTCTACTCAAAAAGAGAGAAATCAACCATTAAGCCATCACTAAAGACTGGGCTTGGTTATTTGGCATGTCCTATGAACCGCGCCCTCAGCTGGCTCCGTCTCGCCTCACGAACAGGAGGACTCACGAGACACGCAAAGAGAAGCGCAGCGCAGCGTTACTCGGATTGAACCCTCTGCGATTCACCCACTCGTACAGCAGCTCCCACATCCCGACGGCACTCATCCCCCCCCACAGCCAGGGCCCGGCTCGGGCCGCGTGTGGAGAAGGCCCATGGCTCCGCTCCCCCCGCGCGGGCTCCCACCTTTTTCTTGGCCTTGCCGCCCGACTTGTTGACGGGATCCTTGTCCTTCTTGGCGGACTTGCCTGCGTCCTTCTTCTTCTTATCGTCTTTGGGCGGCTGCGAGACGAGAGAAGGGACGGGACGATGAGGAAAGGCGGCAGTGCCCAGCTGCTCGCTCCGACCCCCCGCCTCTCCCCGCGCTCCCCACACCCGGCCCCGCGCTCACCATGCTGCGGCTGCGGCTGCTGCTGCTCCCAAGATGTCGGCCGAGAAAGGAAGCCCCGCACGCGCGGCAGCCGGAAGACCCTGCGGAGGGGGGCGTGTTATGTGACGTCACTTCCGCCGTCAGACGCGACGACGTCACTTCCGCGGGCGGGCGGCGCCATGGCGATCTTCAGCGTGTACGTGGTGAACAAGGCGGGCGGCCTCATCTACCAGCTGGACCACTACGCGCCGCGCAGCGACACCGAGAAGACGTTCAGCTTCCCGCTAGACCTGGTCCTGCGTCCGCGCGACGAGCGCGTCGTTGTGGCCTTCGGGCAGCGCGACGGCATCCGCGGTGCGCGCCGGGCGGGGGGGGCACCGGGGCGCGCCGGGCCCCACTGACGCCGCGCTGTCCCCGCAGTGGGCCACGCCGTGCTCGCCATCAACGGCGCTGAGGTCAACGGGCGCCTGACGGCCGACGGCAAGGATGTGCTGGAGTTCCTGAGCAACCCCGCCAACTACCCCGTGTCCATCCGCTTCGGCCGCCACCGCCTCTCCTCCAACGAGAAGCTGATGTTAGCCTCCATGTTCCACTCGTAAGCCGGGGGCGGCGGGCAGCATGGCCGGGGGGCGGGCTGTGAGGGCCGGGGGCTCAGGGCCGTTTCCTTGCAGGCTGTTCGCTATCGGCTCGCAGCTCTCCCCAGAGGTGGGCAGCTCGGGCATCGAGATGCTGGAGACCGACACCTTCAAGCTGCACTGCTTCCAGACGCTGACAGGTACTGCCCGGCCCACTCTGCTTTGCAGGGCTGCCCAGGACTCGGCTCTCCTCATGCTCCTCTTTGTGGTTCCAGGGATCAAATTTGTGGTGCTCGCTGACCCCAGGCAGGCAGGGATAGATGCCCTGCTCCGCAAGATCTATGAGATTTACTCTGACTTTGCTCTGAAGAATCCTTTCTACTCCCTGGAGATGCCCATCAGGTAAGGGAGAAGCCTGCTGCTAATAAAGCAGCCTCAGCCCCGCTTTGCTTTGTGCCTGTGCAGTAACAAGTGCTGGCAGAGCCCTGAAGTCACAAAGCAGATACGGAGATGGCAGAAGAGGGAAAACAGTGCCTGCTGCAGCTATGCAGGGGAGTTGGACCACATGACCTTTAAAGGGCCCTTCCAACTAGTAACATTTCTGATTCTACATGGCAGTGGCAGTGCTTTTTCCAGTGCTGCACTACTAAAGAAATAGGAGTTGCTTCTCCTTGGTATGATCCCCGCAGTCCTAACATAGCCTTAAAGCCCATGTGAGAAGCTTTTTTCTTACCTGACAGCCAGTCCAAGGTTGTCAGCAGTCAGATTGTTGTCTCTTAAGTTACAGAATCTCTCCTTGAAGGATGCAGAGCCAGGCGTTGTAGAGGTGCTGTCTGCCTTAGCCTTTCTATAAGTAAAGCCATCTGTCCTCTTCTGATTTTCTCAATATTTCAGATGTGAATTGTTTGATCAGAACTTGAAGCTTGCTTTGGAGGTGGCCGAGAAAGCTGGACCGTTTGGACCTGGATCATAGAAAATGATTTCCTTGTTGCACGGACTCCTCTCCATGAAGAGCAGGGCCTTTTTCTTCCCTGGCAGCTGTGTCCCAGAGCTCTCTTCACCACAGCAGAGACCTCATACATGAGGTCTACGTGCTTCCTATCTCCCAGGATACTGTGTTCTGCTCCTCTCAGATTTACCTTAAACAGATTTATTACTGCTCTTTACTTCTGGGCCACAGAAGCTTTGTCTGGTTTTGCAGCTCCTACACCTGTGAGTGAACAATGGAAGACACAGCGTAGCTCTACTGCAATTGTTTCCTTTCAGGACTGTATATATAAATTTTTCCTGTATAGCTCTAATTTATAATTTTACAAAGGGTTTCTATGTAGAAATAATAAACATTCCTTAGAGAGGTGGATGGCCTCTTGTTTTCTGTTGGAAAGGTCTATTTACACCAATACCACCTCACAAGGATAAGGGGTTTGGCACAGTTCTGCTTTCACCATTCTCCTCAAGACAACCAGAACCCTAAAGACACTGCTCCATTTTTATTTCACAGATAGTACAAGATATAATTAAGTACAAAATGCCGTTTACTTCCATTATTTTAATTAAGACTGACCATCTACTCTTGCAACCAAGCTGCTCAGTAAGGTACCTGTGATTCTTCATGAGTTGAACTCTCCTCTTCTAGGATCCCAAAGCAATAAATCCCTCTGGGGAAAACATGAGGATACTCAACAAAAATCATGACCAAAAACCTGAGTCTAGTTATTGCCAAGAGTGGTGGGTTAGAGTGACCAGTGCTGCCCACTGCCAGCTGTAGCCCCGCTCAGGTTTCCTCTGAGATAGACCAGAGCTGTAAGAGATGCAGTTTTTGGCTGAAAACATTCTAGCCTATAAATCTTTTAATGACAAAATACAATGCTAGAAATACTAGCTTTCATAAAACCTAGCTGCAGAAGATGTGTGCCAGTGGCAACTGCTGTTGCAATACCTGCTGCTCGGTTTTCCTAGCTGATCTGCAGAGTGTGCACTGCAAGCTGAGCTGGCAGCAGCTGCCTACCTTGCAAATCATTAACACTGTAAACAGGAATCACACTGGGCACAATCAGTTAACAGAAGGAGCTCCTCTAAATGCTTTTCCCTGAAGTACTGAGAGTTTTCTTGGAAACCTGCCTATTTCTAAGTGGCTGTGGAGAGCCACATCACAGCACTGCATCAGTGTTCCGTAACATGATAAAAACCAATCCAGGGTAAAGCTAAAGCAACACCGCTCTCAAATCAGTTGTGGAGCTGTACTGTAATCATCATTATTCACTGTTCTGTCACAGTTCAAGGGCAGAGATAGCAGGGAGCTCTGGCCTAAGTCAACTAAGACAGCTGCATTTACAGCAGCTGCAAGAGATGAATGAACGCAGCAAAGGTGCAAGTCAGTGCTCCTAACAACGGGACTAAAGTGACAGTTAATGGCTGAGAACAACAAGGACAGAACGAAATGTGACAGCACCTGAAGCCAGTTATTTTACAGCACTTTTAGCTTAGTACCTCAGGCTGTGAGACCTGCTTGCTTAACCAACAGAGCTGTAAAAAGAGGTACAGTAAAATCACTGCACGTGTAAACTAGCTGAATTATCACATCTCAAGGGGAGAAGCCATCGGCAGCAGGAACCTTCTGTCTTCAGGCAGATGAAAATGAATGAGAAATTGAGATTTTTATCTAGGTTGCAGCAACAGGTAAACTCACTCTGAGGCCAGATAAATAAAAAACAAGTATCATTCATTCGTGTCAGTGCAGGCGCATCCTTTTCACCGAGCAGTTTATCCTCAGTCAGCTTTCCTGGGAATCCGCCCCATCTTGGTGCGGATGTTCCGCAGGAAGAAGAAAGCCACAGTGCTAACAGCACAGGTCATCTCAGCCACCCAGAAGGCTGTGGCCCAGCTGTAGTGCTTGGCAATGGTACTGAAGGGCAGTCCAGCCAGAAATCCCCCAACTGTAAGGAAAACAAACAGAGAGCTAGCAACACTTGAACTTCTCACTTTCACTTGGTGATACTTTTTAACTTCTCATTTTAGGTGTTGTTTGAGCTTAAAGCACGTGACAAAAACCTGTCACATACACCAGGAAACGTCTCTGGGACTTCCAGCTCCTATGTGTGCTTATTAGGTGTCTTCTTATGATCATTAACTTGGCACTGAGGGGTCAAGCCATGCCTCACATGAGCGGCGGTCACTTTCTGGGAAGGGGAAATGGACACTACTCACCATTGGCCATCAGAGCCACAATGGCGTGGGAGGTGCCACAGAGGTTGGCAGGGGCACTTTCGTTGGCTATAACCCCAAACAGGGCGATGGGCCCATACGAGGAAAACCCAAACACAGCTCCCAGCGTCAGGATCCACAGCTGCCAAAACAAGCAAGATGAGAAACGAGATCTCTGTGTTGTGCCACTGTCAAGTCAGCAGCTACAGAGGTGCACAGCACGAGGAAGAGGCTTTGATATTTTCTGGCTGACACTGATTCCTTAATCTGCAGACAGAAGAGCTCATGCCTGAGATATACAACGCAGCTGCATCTCCAGCACACCAGTTAGCAAGGGCGAGCTTCCCACTCTCCTGCAGGTCAGCCCCTAAGCTGTGTACACACGACATGCCCCACTCCGTAAGGAAGAACCAGAACATAGATGGGCATGGGCAACGGGCCTGTGAAATGACAGAGAGCTGCAACCCAGATCATCTCTAAAAATGATTCTGGGGACACCTGACTAAAAAAGCCATTCTCAGTTCAGATGCAAGCAATGGATCAGACCGTGATAAAGACAGAGATAACTTCTCTGTCACTAAACAGAAACAACAGAAGCAAAACAACAACAAAAGCCCACATTTTCAGTTCGGTGTTTGCAATTCCGAACCAGGTAGTTCTTTCTAATCACTTGTGGAAGGACAACAAAGGGTAAGGAACTGTCCAGACTCCAGGTTGCAGCATGCTTTATGAACACTAAACACTGTTTCAAGATGCTCAGGAAGGAGTAAGTACCATCGTAGTTTCCAGGCGGGGAACAGAAACAAAGAGTTAGGAAAGAACTTGCCAAAGTCACACAGAAAAGAGCCTGCAGGAGAAGGGTCATTCCTTCTCCCCTTAAGTAATTAAACTTCACCCAATGAGCAAATATCCTCAGAACTTCTTATATAAAACTTGAAAGGTTTGAATTCAGACTTCTTGCAGTCAGTTAGCATTATCAAATGGTTATAAGGAAAGGTTTCTTTTACAAAACTTACAGTAATCTTCTCAATGCCCTGGTTCTAAGGTCTGTAGTGCTAACCAAACTTGCAGGATTGGAAAAAAGCAGATCAGTGAAAGCAGAAACAGGCAGAGGGAGAAAGAAATGCAAGGCAGAAACCTCGTGTTCTTTTAGGCCTGTAAGATCAGCTAGAGGTTGGAAGGCTACAGTCCAGAAGTGATTTTCCTGAAGAAGAAAAGAGTGAGATGGAGAAAATACAGTTCAGTTATTTAGCAATCAGTGTCAGATTCAAGTCAGGTCTATGCTTAGAAAACCTGCCAGCTAGCTTTAATGCTGGGAATCACCGAGCCTGACAGACACCAATTGCAAAACATCAACACATTCATCACTGCTAGGCAGAATCCTGGATCTAGGATGACTACAGACTCAGGTCAGTTTTCACACTGAAGCTTCAAAGCTGCATTTACCAAAGGCTGTACCAAACTCCTTGCTGACCAACTGTCAGCAGAAGTGCCCCACGTTTCTCTGCATGGGCAGTTCTTCGCAGAGCATAACGTAATGACACTGCATTGACAAAGACTGCCTACAGTTCTCTCCACCAAAACAAATTTTTATCTTTTCTCTTGGCTTACACCTCTCATCCATCGCCACCTATGGGAACATTTTCACTTGGTTGGCCTTCAAACACACAACACCTAACCCTGCCTTCCCACTGCATTTGCGTGGATCCCCTCAAGTCACAGAGAGGCAACCCTCCCACACCTACACCCTGCACATAACTGATGCCCAACTGTTTGAGCATGGATTACCTTGGGAGAATTGCCTGTGACCGTTACCCGGAAAAGGAACATGGAGACACACATCCCTGCCATCATGGAAAGGAGCAGCGTGTGCCGAGGGTTCCCGTAGTTTGACAGCCCAACCTGTAACACAGCCAGGAAACACGAGGGTGAGAGCCTGCAAGGATTCCTCCCAGTTTACATTCCTAGTGACAAATGCCATCCTCACAGCCCTGTCAGAAACACGAGTGGTGCATCAGATGCACACCTTTTAGCAAGACTTCTGGCTTTGTTTGAAGAAGAACCCACTGAGCTGGGTTTTCGTTGTCTTCTGGCTGGAAAAATAATAACTATCGACAACCACGCCACGTCTCTTTCAACATGGAAATTTGGAAAGCACAAAGCAGAGCTGGGAACGGGCCTAATTCTTGTGGCTGAGTCCTGCAGAGGCAATGCCAGCCTGACTGCACCCATTTAGCACCTCTGTTATGCTGTTGAGATGGGCTGCGTGCCTCCAAACTACCTCTGTGTGAAGGGAAGGAGAGGGGTTAACCAGGAATGGTCTGGATTTAGGAGTCCCATTTCAAAGCAGGGTCATTTAGACACAGCTGCATTCAGAAGAGCTTGGAAAGACAGAAGGAGACATGATACTGAGTATTTTCTAGCACAAAGCAGCAATGCTCTGCCTATGTGTTCTGAGAATCCTGAATAATAGAATCATAGAACGGCCCAGGTTGAGAAGGACCACAATGGTCATCAAGTTCCAACCCCCTGCTATGTGCAGGGTCACCAACCACCAGCCCAGGCTGCCCAGAGCCACATCCAGCCTGGCCTTGAATGCCTACAGGGATGGGGCATCCACAGCCTCCTTGGGTCTCCAGAACAACATAAATGTGTGCACAAGGAGAGTGCAGGTCTGTGAGCACCAAAGCAGGTATTACAAGAGGAAAAAAAAATACACCTTTAAGCACTCCCCAAAGAAGCCAAAAACAGAATTCAGAAGCAGCTCACACTGAAGCTATGCTAGCTGCCCAGCACACCTGCATACTTACTTTTGCTACTGCTCTGTCAGAAAGGTATCCAGCAGCAATGCTTCCCACCAGGCCCCCGATCTCCAAGGCACTCATGTAGGAACTACCTAGAACAGAGCCGAGCAAACAACAGTCCATCAGCTGTGGCTGATGTGCTTTAGACCAAGCTCAGTGCTGCCAGCTTACTGTGAGCTTCGAGCGGCACTGCTGGATGAGATCCTCCAGCTCACTGCTGTGCAGGAACACCACAGTCTGCCAGGAGGGCACAGGACAGCACTGAGGCACTCAGCACGTGCAGTAACTGTATCAGCAACTTATTTCAATACCTGTGTGCATCAAAGCAGGCAGGTGTGCCTGGTTCTCTTGCTGCAACACCTCTCAAACTACAGCCACAACATCTAAAAGTGCAGCCTTGCATCTTACCCACAAGCATGGATTGTCCCCTCTCCTGGATCAGGAAGAGCTGCCCCCAGTCAGTACAGCAGGTTTTCACACCAAACACCACCAGGTAGCCTGTAGAGAGCACCCAAAGGTATGGCGAGAGGAGCAGCTCTGCCAAAGTGCTGTTGTCACTGGGGGAACCTGTAAGGAAGATCAGGAGCACAGTGTTATTCTGGCTCGAGCACTGCCACAGAACCACAGCAACTCAGGGGCAGCACAGAAAGCCATCAGAGGAGGATTTGTGTATAAGGGCACCCTCACAGGGGAAGATGTTCATCCAGAGATGCACACTTCCAGGTCGTACCTTGGTCTTTGCATCAGTCTTACAGACACCCTGCAGATGTATTCTCCCCAAAGAACATCCCAGGGAAGCAACACTGCTTTCTTACACTAAGAGGAGCAGTGCAGCAGCACGTGCATCACAGGGCAGTGCAGATGATGGATGAGTTTCCACTAGCCTTTAAAATTTGACAGCAAACCTATGTTGCAATTCTCCTCTACCTCTTCTCCTTTCAGAGAAGCATCACACTCAGTGGTTTGAACAAACATTTACTAACCAGGTGTCCCAGTTAGGACAGAAAACACTGAGCAGAGTCCACCACAAGGCAGGGGTCAGGAGAACCATGGAGGGGTGAGGGGAGAGCTGCCTGTCCTCTGCAACAGAGGAGAAAGGCTTAAGGAGCCATTTCCTGCTGCTGCACTTTTTCCTCTCCATTACCCCCGGGGAAGGCTCAGCTCACAATCCATAAAAACCAAGGTCCCGTGAAACCAGGGTGGTACTCAGTATGAGGAAATAATACGGACTGGGGGATGAAACAACGACAATGTGCATGGGCTGGTGGACTGAGGAACAGAAGTGCAGTGGTGGCCAGGCCCTCCCTCTGCTCTGCTGCATGTCGCTTCCACAGCCTCAGAAATATCAGCCCCCATCTGCATGTAGCTTGGTATATGATTCATATATGTGCGTGTGTGTCAGCTGTAAGTCATATTATTTCATATACATACGTATAAAATAAAGCACACAAACATAGATACACATATATGTATGATTTTAAAGTAAAACACAACAGCTTGGCACTTAGAAGAATAAAGCTGCTGAAAGCATCCCTTTAAACGTATCCTGCTGAGCAGCAGTTTCAGGAGGAAGAAAGGACTGAGCTCTGTCCACTGGGGGTGACACGCGTGTACCAGAACACACAGAAGGCACTGCAGCATCTCACACGCTGCGCACTTACAGCTGAATCTATTGCTCACCTTTCTTCCCCTTCTTGGTTCCTTGGTCAATGTTGGGCAGCCCAACATCCGCTGGCTCATTTTTAATCAGGACAAGGCAAACAAAAGAGACAATCACGCAGATGAAGCCAGAGAAGGACAAAGTCATGCGCCAATCGTAGTTCAGAGACACGAGAGCAGCGACAATGGGGCCTAAGCCTCCAGCCAAGTTCATGCTTGTAGACAGGATTGCCCACCAAGTCCCAAACTGGGACGGCTCAAACCACTGCGCAACAACAAGAAAAACGGCGTAAGGGCTGTGAAAGAACGCAATGTTGTACTGAAAAACCTCCATACCAGTCCACTCAGTGTTCTGGGCAACCTGAGCACAGCTCTACAGGCCCAGATGAAGTGGGAGCCTCTCCTCTCGACCCCGGTCATGTAGGAAACTCCAAATGTTACGCCAGTGTCAGTCACAGGAGCCTGACAGGTGTTCGCACTGTGAGCCAACTCAGGACTATTTCCATTTACAGATGATGAAACTGAGCCATGGGATGGGAAAGGCAAACCTGTGAGTGTGCAGTTCTGAGTGCTCAGTGGATAGGAGCAGCGTCCTCCTGGAAACATCTGCTGGCACTGCGCTGTAAGGGGAGAGCTGTGGGTATCTTTAGGACTCGCTGCTGCATTAAGACCCACGCTAACACAAGGAAGAACTTTTCTGTCAGAGTGACGGAGCCCTGGAACAGGCTGCCCAGAGAGCTGGGGGAGTCTCCTACTGCAGAGACACTGAAGTCCCATCTGGATGCCCACCTGGACACCTGCAGATAGGGGGGTAGGCTCGGTGATCTCCAGAGGTCCCTCCCAACCCCAGCAATTCTGTGATTAAGTATTGGGCACCACCAGCTCTTCAAAAGGCGTGCTCAGAGCCATTTGGTTGTTGGGGACACGAGAACGGCTGCAAGCTCTGCTCGTGAACGCCCTCAGAACGCACTGTGCGGATTACTTTCACTGCTCAGGAGCAGCGCACGCACAGCCCGCTCTGACGGCTTCCTCTGCCCAGCTGCTCCGGCACCGGGAGTTGGATACCGCGCAAAGGGGACCGCGGCCGCTCATCCCATTTCCCACTTCTGGCTCCTACCTTTACGAGCGCTCCCCGCCCGGAGCTCCGGCACTCACCTTCCGCAGCACCTTCCCGCACGGCGGCCAGCCCAGCCCCTGCGCCAGCCCGTTCAGGAACCACAGCGCGGCGAAGGCGCTGACGGAGCCGCTCCACGAGAACAGCACGTTGACGACCCCGACGAGCAGCAGCCCGGCGGCGAACAGCCAGCGGGCGGACAGCCGGTCGGACAGCACACCGCTCACGAACTTGCTGATGGCGTACGCGGCGGACTGGCTGCTGGTGATCAGACCTGCGGGGTACGGCCCGGCGTCAGCGGAGCGCTCCCGCAGCCCGGCCCGCAGCGCTCCCCGCGCACTCACCCAGGTCGTCTTTGTCCAGCGGCACCTCGGCCATGACGGCAGGCATAACGAACGAGAAGGTTTTGCGGTTGAAGTAGTACAGCGTGTACCCGACGAACATGGCTGCGAAGATGACCGCCCGGTACCACCCGTACCCGCCGACCGCCATCGCGCCGCGCTCCTACGGGGCCCGCCGGGGCGAACCGAGGAGAGCGGAGCGGAGCGCGGCGAATCCGCCAGCAGCCCGGCCCAGCAGCGCCGAGCCCTGAGGAGAACCGGCGACCGCGAGCGACCCCGTCCACCCCGCGCGGAAGTCCCGCCCCCCTCCTTTCGCATTGGGCGCCGCGCTCTGCGCCCCGCCCCCCTCAGTGGGAGCCACGCCTTACGTCCCGCCCCCCCGCATTTCCCATTGGGCGCCGCCACCCGCATCCCGCCCTCACTGCGTTCCGTTCCGCCGCGCACGGCATCGCGCGCTGCCGAAGGTCGCGGTGCGGCCCCTCCCGCTCACCGCGCGGGGCCCCCACGGACTCCGGCACACGGAAGTGCCGCCAACTTCTAATTTCCAAAGCAAACAGAACTTTTTCTTAAACAGACGGTCAGGAAGCGTCGTTTTAATTTTTTGGGGCGGAGGCCAACGGAGAACAACGCGGGATGCGCAGCGGCACGTGGTGCGGAGCGGCTCGAAGGGCCCCCGGGGCACACCAAGCAGCGCGAGCACACGGACAGCGAGGGAGCAGAGTTCACACACTGCCGGGGTGGTCTGGTTTGGCCCACAGTCCGTTGCAGGGTTGGTCTGACCACCAGCTGCACTCACACCTTCGTTCTGCTGTCATTCATTCTTGCAGTTGCTGAACTTTCGGCTTGAGGAAACTAAACGCTAAATTAACACTTGGCAGACTCTGCTACAGAGCGTGGATAGAAATGGTTTTAATTGCAGTCTGTGGAAATAGACACATCTCAACTCATCTGCCTCCCGGTCCTGTTCCCCTTTCCCACAAACCAAAGGAGAACACGCTTCCCCTCACCTGAAACCACTCTCTCTCTAAGTTAAGGTCTGGGCTGCGCAGACACCACCATCCCAGCAGCACCCTCCCCATTAACCCCACTGCTCTCCTCCAGCTGAGCTGTGGATAACTGCACACATTCCAATTTACTTCCTAAGGCTCCAAACGTTTCTTAAATCACTTTCTCCCTACAGCAGAGTCACTCCTGAACCGAAACAGTTCCTGGTGGGCACAGTGCCACCTCCAAACATGTAAGAGAAACAAAAAACAAACCCAAATTCACTAAGTTAGTAGCGGCAAAATCCCCAGAAAGAAGAAAATGTACATCTCTATCCCATTGTGTTTTCAGACCGTTTGTTGTGTTCCATTTACACCATAACTAACCCAGTCCATTATAAAAACAAGAAGGTAACGATGAAATAAATAGATGTTGACACTAGAGGGATTTCAGGGGCTGTTACAACTCATCGTTTTTCCTGCTTTCTCCTCCAGCTTCTGCTTTCTTCTCTTTTTTGGACCCTGTGTGATGAAGTAAACACTGTTACACGCCGTAGGAGCTTTAAGAGCACACAGCAGAATCAGAAGTCACTGACATTCATTAACTATTCCACTAAACTTTTGATCTGTGGTACATAAGCCAAGGGAATGCTTCCGGAACTGATATTCAGCTGCAGAGCTCAACACATTATCACCCCCACCTGCTGCAAACCGGATGTCTTCAAAACAGAGGGCAGAAAAACACACACCTGCACATCAGTTCCTCAAGTGCTTTGACAAAGACAGGCTTACAGCAAAGGGTCTGGCTATACACTGCTATAAACCACTGTCACAAAGGCATAAATCAGCTTTGCACTGAACACTGAAAACATGAAACAGTACGGAACCAAAGATTTTCACCTTAAGAACTACTCCACAATCCAGAGCTCCACCACATTACTACCTCCCACATCCAAAACACGAAGACAAGAAGCCTGCACTCACAGCCCCCAGGTTCCAGACCACTATTCAGACACACTCACCGGAGTCTGATCCAGGCCCATCATCTATCACTACTTTCTCAGTCGTTGGGGGTTCCTTGGCTGGACTGATATCCTCAGGTTTCTCTGTATTTCAAGCAGAAAGAAAGAGCACAGAAGTGAAACTAGAGAGATTAGATGCAGGGAGATCAGGTGACCAGCAGTGGTATCTCAGCAGGTCACTGCAGTACTTCACTTTGACAGTGGATCTCTTACAACACTCAGAAGAAAAGAGAACTGCACCTTCTCACTGCCTCTGTCTGCTGGGCTTTAAGTCCCTAGAAGCCCTGGAGATCCACTTACTGCACACACCAGCTGCCTCAGGGGCTGTGACTACCAGGAGAATGGCTTAGGCAAGAGGAACTGTGTTGACAAACAGCAGTCTAGATTTCAGAGTTAACAGAACACTCAGAATTTGAGGATCTTAAGAAACTTAAGAAAACACCAAGTCTTGATGATGATGATGATTTTTCAATGAGTACCCCCTAAGCTACAAACCTCTCTCATCTGTCTATTCCTTGACACAGGACACAACTGTGAATACTTGTTCTGCACATCCGGAAGGCAACTGACAGCTTATCTTTCTTATAAAGGATACAGCCAACACACCCTAGGAAATACAGGGTTTCAGAGGGGAAACAGGAGGATCATCTGATCCTTCACCTAACTCATTTTCACATATTTAGCTGCCTTTAATGAGTGTTACTGTATGGTAATTGTACAATGGTAAGGCCATACTCCCCAACTGCCCCTTACCTTCTGGCTTCCCCTCCGTGGGAGGGATAGTGTTCTCACTCTCAGAGGTTGCTGTAGCATTCTTGCCTGAATCAGATTTTGTGGCATTCTTCTCCTTTTTGGGTTTTGGTTTTGCAAACTTGGCCTTGTTCAGAAGATATTGCACTTCCCTGTCCAGGCCTGCTATCTTGAGCTCTATATCTTTGGACAGCAGGACAGGTTTCTCAGCAGGAGATAGTTTATTCTGTTCTGCCAGTGTCTCATTTTTCCATACCTGTGGGATGGGAGGGGAAAAGTAATTTTTGGACACTTCTTAGTTCCAGGAATCACTCTGTATCACACCATCTCAAAGTCATCGCTCCCCAGCCTTCTAATGTTGCTCAGGGTAACACTGCTACCTTCAACTACTTTTAGTTTCCTAGACAGAGGGCAATAAGAAACAGAACTCTCAAAACCCAGCGGAGAACATGGAGCCAGATGATGGGCTATGCCACCATACCTGGAGACAGCTGTCCACATGCAAAACAAAACCTATTATCCCCCAGAGCTTTCTGGGGTCACAAAAACCTTTCTGGGGATTAGACAACACTGAAACTGGTGCCACTGAAACAAGACATGCACCCTCCATTCCCCGACCTGGAGTGAAAGCACCCTGTTACTGAGAACAAGCAGCACAACCCAACCCGCCCCATCACTGCCTCCCTCATTACCGTTGTTTCATTGATTGCTTTTTCCAGTGTACCCAGTTCCACTTCTGTGAATATTTGGTCAGACTCCGGGATCATTCGGGCTCCCCTTAAAGTTAAAAAGAAAGTTTGATTTTGTTTAGCCAAACAGACCATGAAGAGACTACACTAGGAATGGGAATAGGAATGGGAAACAAGGCCAGCAAACAGAGCCATTGCAATAGCGTGAGGCCACAGGACAAAGAACAAAACCCCTGCTTTGAAATGGTGCATACAGCATTGGATGCTGCTTCTCCTTCCACTTTAAACAGGGTCTGCAAGCTTCTGTTAACACAGTCTGCAGAACTACGCTCTAGGGAAGCTGAATTTTGGCCACCTCTCCTCACAAGCATTAGTGACTTCCAGAAAACATTTAATCGGGTCATGTTTTGTATGCATCTCTTACAGCACTGGCTCCACAACTCTTCTTCCTAGCAGCTTGTCTTACTTGAGGAAGATGTTTGAGTGGTTAAGCAGACTCTCCAGGGCAGCCAGCCGCTCCGGCCATTTCCTCCTTTCCTCAACCCGGAAGAAGAGGTTCCTACAAAGCTTCTTCAGCTCTGCAAGCTTGTCTTTCAGCTCCTGTAAATGGAGGAGAGCAGAAAGGAGGCAATTAGGTTGCCCAGTGCCAACTCCAGCAGTTATAACTACAGCTGTGTAGTTCTCTATCAAGTACGCTATTTCCGTATAGTAAAAATATGTTAAATCAACAGGTTACTGATGAGGCTGTTCAAGATCATTCATGAAGCTGTGACTGGAAGAATGATACACATTATGTCTGTGCATAATGCAGTGAGGAACCAAGACATTCTCAGGAACTAGATTAGAAAGGATCAAGTTGGATCTATCAGCCCATGTGGTGATTTCTGTGTCGGCTGTAGCAGCTGGTATCCTAACTGCAGTACCTTAGTTGCAGCTGCATAGCCCTCCTCCTCCATCCAGTTTGAAGCTTCACTAAGCTTTTTGGAAATCTCTTCTCTCTCCTCCTCTGTTGAGACAAACAGGTACTCTTCTTGGTAAAGCTTGTCCTGTAAAGAACAAAGCAAGGACTTCCTTCAAATACCACCGACTGTGGAAGGAAAAACAGCCAGGTCACCTGCTTCTAACTGGACTGGACCCTGGTCTCCAAAGGTGCCGTATTCACCAACTGCAGATTGTCCTTCAAGCCCCCCAGATCTGAGCTCCTGCTCACAGCATTACAAGGTGCAAGATGGACATACACGAGGGTTGGGCAGGCAGTGGGGGTCACCAGGTACATGATGATAAGGCTGTTGCTAGTTGCCCCTTCTGTACAAGGGTCCTTGAGAAGCTGTAGCTTCTTTCCAGCCTGAGTGCAACTGATCCAAAACACACACACAAGCATACATACAAGATACTGGGAACACAAATTTAACATGCTGGAAACGCTCAAGTGAGGTGGCCATTCTGTGCTGAAGAAACCTCTCAGTTCCACGTGTTTGGTAGGCCTAGCATTAGTACAGAAAGTGACTAAAGGAAGAGGGCTGAGCTCTTCTAATCAGCTCAGAGAAGATCCAAAGCAGCCAAGTTACACGAGCTGCTTCTACCAGCATTCCAGCAATTCTCATTCCTATATATTCCTCTTACCTGGGTCTCAAAGATGAATGACTCCAAGCTGTTGGCTGATTTTTCTCTTTCCTGTTTCTCCAGATCTCTGATTGTCAAATCTTGGAGCCTAGCACATGAACAGAGCAGAAATTGAAGGCAACAAGTACCCTTAGCTGAGTACCATATCATACACACCTGTGCCTGCACACAGCTGCACCATGTGAGCAATTACCACTCCTTCAATCCTCCATTTCTAGGAGAAGAAGGTGACAGGTGGAAAAATAATAAAGAGCAGAGAACTCTAAGTTCAACTCTTTACCAAACTCAGAGCATTGACTATTTCAAATCAGAAACACTCTTTGACTCAAGAGACCCAGCAGAAAGTATTACTATTTGCATACTGCTGCTCTGCCTGCAGCTATTTCCACTACCTCTGAGATCTCTGTTAGATTGAGAGCCACCTCTAGGGAGACTGCTGCAGTCCCACAACACTGACACAACAAAGTTGTCAGCATCTACTTTAGAGAGATTTTCCTCTGGTTCACTTTGAGCAGTTGCCAAAGACAGGAAGCTAATTCCAAGACCAGACAGCTGCTTCAGGCTATGAAGCCCAATTTTCACTCAGAGCACATCAGTTTAAGGGAGTAGAAAACGTATTGCTCCTGCACAGGGAATAGAATTCAGGAAAATCTTTTCTTTTGAAGCCTTCTCTTTGGTCCCAAAGCAACTCATTTCCTTCATCTAGAACTTTAACCAAAGAGAGCCATTTAAAACGTACTTTTTCAGCGAGCTCTTCAGCTCATCCTCCAGCAGGTCAGGCACATCATTTACGTCCAGTTCCATTGTGATCTCATGGACGAGCTTCTGCTTCTTGGGTGCTTTGATTTTTTTCTCTTCCTCTGCTTTGGCAGCAGTGCCTGCACCAGAACTCTTGGAAAGTTCTTCCTCTTTCACAGTTTCTCTATCTTCTTTAGGATCCTGTAATAGACAGAATGAATTTTCAGACAAGGGGACAGATTTGCACTGTATTCCAAATAGCTTGAAGGACATTTTAATGCAGCTGAATTCGAAGGACCTGGTTACCCAAGGTTGGTCAAAGAAGCAAGAATAAAACTTGGGCATGTCTGCAGGACAAAACCGGAAGCGTGCACTGACAGTTCCACGGGAATGGTGTGGAATTCTGTATGCAGACAAGACACTGCCCTTTATCCCTTCTGAGTGCTCAAAGAGAGAAAATGCATTTACTGCAACTGAAGACAAACTAAACAACTTTTTCCAAAGCAGGGCATTTACAGAGAAAGAAGAATGCCACTGAACATTTCAAGACTGTAAGAACTGTATTTGCTATCTTACATACCACTCAAACACCAAAATCTCAGCCGATTCCTTCAACACGATGCTTACCTGAGCCTCTGATTTCTCGCCTTCTTCGTTTTTCTGAGACTCTTCTTTAGGAGGGACAGCTTCTGCCTGATCTGGAGGTGCTGACTGCTGTTTCTCCTCCCCCTGCTCTTCACCAGCATCTTCTGCACTACTCTTCTGGCCTTGTTTCACCCCCTCCTCTTCTTTAGCTGCTTCTGCTAGGCTTTCTTCTTCTTCCTGGTCAGCATGGGCAAGTAAAGGGGAAAACAAGAGAGTGTTTTTTAAGTAGAAACTCCATGCAAATGTTTCACAGAACAGAAAATTCTCTGCATAAACAAAGCATTCACAGTGACTGTAGTCATTGGTGAGGGAATGCTCAAGGTGGGCTAGAGCCAGAATACTGATTAAGAGAGAATTCAGTGCAGCACATGCATCCATGGCACAGAACTTCCATCGCAGAGGAAGGAAATTGGATCAGTACTGCAGCTGTGCCTATGTGGCCCATCAGGATGCAAGGAGCCTGACAGACCTGCACAGGCAGAAACCTACCTGTATGCCACCAGAACAATTTAGAAATGAGAGACTTCTACAGAAACAAATTCTTTGAAGTCCACCATTTCTGGACTTGCCAGCAGAAGACCCCACACATTTCTTTAAACACACACCACATGAAACTTGGAAGAATATTGCACTTCCTGAAAAAAAGATTTAAAGTCCTGATGCTCTGCCAGTTACCCTTAATCCTGCTCACATAAATTGCTGCCTCTTTAGCAGCTGCAGCATGACCTGGGGGTTCCCCAGCCCCTAATCATCATGGCACAGCCCAGATGACTCACCTGAACCGAGTCTGTCAGGTTCTCTCCAGCCTCTGGTGTATGGCCACCACCCCCAAACAGGCTTGAGATGGTGTTACCAAGTTCTGTCAACAGGAGACAAAAATTGCAGAATATAGTGGTTCCAAAGGAGGATGACAGCCATCTTCAGCACTCAGTTCTCCTCCCAGTTGTGATAGCCACCAAGGAGCTTCCCAACTGCTTTGCTACATACACTACAGAAGCTCATTCTTTCCTGACTTCATTTTGTGGTTTTGTGTGCTCATAGAAGTTGGGCCTCCACCTCTACAGTATGCAGTATGACCTGAAGTTTGTAAAGTCAGCTAAAAAGGTCCAAGTTTCAGCCTGTGCCTGCATCAGCCCTCCCTGCATCTCTCTCCTTCACCCCCAAACATGAGCATTTCCAACTTCTCTCTATACAGTAGTTTGTGCACTTGCTCTAAAATCCAAGCAGTGCAAAGCAAAGATCAGAATATCACAAATAGAAGGGAGAACAATGCAGGACTGTGAATGCAGGACTTGCTTTCTGGACAGGCTTTCTGAAATGATCAACTATAGATGAGAAAGGAGAGAACACCTATTTTTCAAGTTGCATGGCATGCCTGTCACCATAGGAGCAGATGACACTTCAGATCTCCTTGCAGCACCCAGAAGACACCTGCAAAGGGCTTTTAAGTCTTCTGGAGCTGTACATACAATCGGAGGCTCCTTAACTTCCTTCCCCTCCCACACACGGTGCTTGCTGTGCTCAGATAAACGGTATGCTCATAGTAAACCCAGCTACTGCTGGTAAAACAACAGTCAGCATGAATATCAAAGTTCAGCATTTACTTGTCAGTGTTGACTCCTCCTCCAGCTTGTCTTCCACCAAGGTCTCAAACACAGATTCCACCTTGGAGAAGCAAGCACAGAATTAGTTTTAAGCAGGGACCTTCACTGCCATAGACAGGGACAGAACTGGGGAAGCACAGGCTGACAAACATCACAGGGCAGTGCTTACCCGGTCAAGACTCAGCACTCCACTCTCATCCATGTTGAAGTGAGCTTTGATGCCTTTGGACTCATAATCTGAGTGCTTCTTGAAACTCTCCCCGACTCCCTTTAGCCTCACGGTAGTGAGATTCAGAGATCCAAAAATTCTGACGATAGAGACAAAAGCAGAAAATGATTGAACTGCAGCTGCACAACAGCCAGTCACTTCTCACACTCACAGCCATGGACAACTGCACAGAGTAAGGAACGATCGCCGTTCGGTTTGCTGTACTGCTGGGCATTGCCATCCACAGGCTGGGCACACTGCACCATCACAGAGCTGTCTGCTCAGGTGCTGCCTTGACTCACCGCAAGTCATCCTGGTTGAGGAAAGACAGATCTCCATAGTTGACGTAGAACTCAAAGTCATCTGTGTAGCGGTTGAAAGTGATCACTTTACGCTGTGGATACGGTGCCATGCGCTGGAACAAAATCCTCTTGTTGTGCTTCAAACTCTTGGATTTATCATCCTCCTCAACTTCTCGAGTAAACTCCACCTGCATCACAAAGACAAAACAAGACACCACAACTACAGACTTCCTTTGCAGCATCTTACATTAGAGGTTTACAACAGCACTCGGATGTTCTGCCTCACGTAAATGCTGGGGGACATGTAAACATTTTTCAACACATTTCTGCACGTTTGACTTATTGGATAAATCCTTTCTGTATTACTGAATACTCTCTTCTGTTTTCTTTTTGTGATTGGCAGAAAGATCTGCTTAACTTCTTTACCCACTGAACAGGTCACCTGAAACACTCCTCCCAACACAGCCCACTTACCCACACCACGCACAAAGGGTGAACAAAGGATTACCTGGATAGGAAACATGGCCGCATCTCGAACCATGAAAGGCTTCACCTTAAAGGCTTTGCTCAGAGCAGCTGCCTGGTAGACTGCACCCATGGCAGCAGCCTCATCAGCATTGATATTCTTGCCCAGTTCCTCTCTATGAAGTGAAAAGCAAGAGACGTGAGCTTCGCAGCCACTGCCATGTGCAGCAGTTTGTCAATAGGAGACAGACTAGAAGGGGGCCTCACATACTCACTTGCCCACAGCTTTCAGCAAAACTTCCTGCACTTTGGGGACTCGTGTGGCACCGCCAACTAGAATCACCTGGTCAATTCCATCCTAGGGATTGGAAACAGTCACCTTGTCTTTGAGAAAGCAATTTTGGAGAGCTAAGTTCAGGGTTTCCTTATGCTCCTTCCCTAGTCACCACACACCGATGTGGTGCTTTGAGAGTAACCACGCTACATGCTGCAGTCCCAGTGCAGGTCAGTGCCTGAGAGGTCCCAGACAGACTGACACGAGCCATGCCAGCAACAGGAATCAGGCCTATCAAAAAGGTTTGATATAGCCACTGCTCAGTCACCTGCAACACGGGAATTCGATCAGCATCAGTCAGACAGACTACAGTTTACACCAGAGGACCAATGACTCACAGGGCAAACTGGACCAGAAGAGACGAAAACACGGCCTCTTAAGAGGGGAATCAATGTGCTGCTCTGAATATCAGAGCCAAACGATGCTTGAGAGCACCCTGGCATGCTGAAATGTGAACATTTAATAGCATAATAAGTTTATCCAAAGAAACTGCATCACATTTGGTTCAACTACAGTCAGCAAAAGGGCTTCTAAAGGGAGTGCCCAAAGGAGAAGCCGTACAGCAGTAACTCAGCTTCCAAGCAATTTTAAGATAAAACCACAGAAGAGAGACTGGATCCAGCATCCCAGACAAAGCAGTGAAAGAGCAGCGTTTAAAACCTACACCCCAAGAGTACAGATTTAGTAACAGAAACAAACCAATCCTTCAGCTACCTTGTTTGAGGTGGAAAGTGCAGACAGCCATGACAGACTCCTGCTTGACAGAGCAAGAAGTAACTTCTGCAGCACCAACACCACTCCCTTTTACAACAGCAGGCATCTGTACCTCTCAGCAGTGCTAATGCCTTGCCACAGCCACTGATGCTTAGATCATGAGACAACAGCCCTATCAACAGAAACCTTCTCACTTCCTAATGCGTTCCTAAACGTACCAGGTTCATCTCTGCGCTGCTCAAAGCCTGCTGCACAGGTCCTGGGACTCGCTGGAACAAGTCAGAGCACAAATCCTCAAATTCTTGCCTTGAGACTTTGGCTTTGAAGTCAATGTCATCCAGCAGCCCCTCAATCTGCCCAGTAAAAAAGAATTAAATTTTCACAGAGCATTCTACAACCAGAATCTCTGCCTAATTTGCCTAGCATGCAAAAAAGTTCCAGAGTTGTTACTGCACCTAGGACCTTACAGCACTCCACCTGAACCCTGTAATTGCTGTTATAAAAGGATGGAACACAGACATAACAGACATAACAGCTTCTCTCAAACCCCATGGAAGTTTAGTTTCCAAGCCCCACACAGCTCACCCTCATCCAACGCACTCATTTGATCAGTAGTGCTATTAAGTGGGCACAGGTTTAAAGGAACTGCCAGTGCCACCACCTCTGAAATACTATGGGTGATGCTTTTCAGTATACTGACACTGCAGAGGGACAGCTGGCACTTAACAACCTTTATTATTATCTACAGTATAACTAGTTAATTCTGTCTATATTAGGCAATTAATCTAAGTAACGTTATCCCACCCTCAGCCCTAAGAGCTCTGGAAATCCTGCAACCTGCCCCACCTGTGCCATGTGGTCAGCATTTGCACTCAGGACAGTTTTCAGGCGGTTGGCCTCCTTCAGCAGTTTGGCCATGGCCCGGGGATTCCTTCGGACATCTTTCGAGGGGTGCTGATCATTGAACAGCTTTGCCAAATAATCTCGGAGACGAAGCTCCATCTCTAAACCCCCAAGAGTACGGTCAAACCTGAGCAAAAGAAAGAAGCGGGACACAATAAGCTAAGGCAGGCTGAAAGCAAACAAAGCTCAAGTATTATCTCAGAGCAGAAAGCAAAGATGCTGATGTACTATCAGCTGTGACTGCAAAAAAGGAACAACTGCCCCAAAAAGAACATATTTCATGTCAAGAAAAGAAAGATTCTCCACCACAGTAGCCACTGAACAAGAGACATCACGATGTTTATGGTAAAGGCCTTATTGCTAAGCACATCAAACAGCTGAGAAGCCAAGCGATGACTGTGTCAGATCCTAGGTATCTTCTCAGAAACAGTACTGTGTTTTAGAGCTCAAACTGCTGAGCTGGACGTGTAAAGCAACTCTCCCCTTTCTTATTTGGCAACATTTAACTGCAGTGCGTTTTTGCTCCTCTCCAGAAGGATATTCCACTTTTCCTGAACTGACACGTTCTACTTCTGTAAAACTGTATGAAATGGAATTGCACAAAGATGGATTGAAGCTGTTTAAAAGACAGAAAAAAAAAGCATCAGTCTGAAATAGACTAAGTATCAATGTGACCTCCTGGGCTCCTGCAACTTCTCAGCCACCTTCTGCACAAGACAGCAATGTCAGAATTGTTAATAACCGTAACCACCTCACTCTCATTGTTCCCCACTTTCTTATCCAAATTACCTCCTGAAGTCTCACTGAAAAATTCTGTTTTAGAAGAGACCGTGAAACAGAAGATTTCTTTCCTGAGACCTGCGGGTTTTGTATGACTCATGTTGAATTCTTACCCAATGCCCTGGATCTGCAACTGAGGCTGGGTTCCCGAGTCCTTAGTTTTCACTGTCTGATAGGTAACAATAGTACAAACGGTGCTTCCTGCTCCCATGTCGTAAAACATGATATTCTGAAAAGAGAAGCTGGGACGGTGAAGCAGAAACACCTGGATATCCCCCATGAACAAGGAAAGAACCCACGGCTTTCCAAGCTTGATATATGCTAAGTTAATCCATTCCCTGGACTGGCTTTACTCCATATGACAGAGATGCAGGACCTGTGCTTCAGTCACACTGAGGAGATGTTCAGGATCATATCTGACACAAGTAAGAAAGCTTTTTCACTCATTCTGTAAATCAGAAAACAAAGCTTTGCACTTTGAAAGTTTCTTAAACCTCAGCAAGATCAACTGGTTCAGAGTCAGCCTTCCAAAACCTTACAAAATTGCTGATATTATTCCCCACCAGCTGATGGGCAAGGAACAAACAGGTTTACAAGATGTGAGCTCCTATCCACTTGGCCTTCACCACAGAAGCTCTGTGGCCTCTAAGGCTCTAACCCATTCACGGAGAGTTTAATCTCTTCATCTCATTGATAAACACAAGAAATCAGAGGAAACCAGCTGAACAGCAGGTCTATTTCCTCACTGTTGTGGTGTTTTGACTTCTCACTCTGTAGCACTCTCTCCCCTGCATGCACGCACTTTGTGGTACTCTGCATCTCCCAGCTACACCTACCTGTGCAGTGGCATTGATGTCTTTCCTCCTGAAAACTCCATAGTTCAAAGCTACAGCAGTGTTGTCATTGATCAGCTGCAGAACCTTCAAGTCAGCCATGCGAGCAGCATGCAGCACTGCTCTCCTCTCTGCCTGGTTGAAGTAGGCAGGAACAGTGATCACTGCATCCTTGATGGGCTGCTCTGAAACAGACACGTTGTTCCATTAGAGCAACCACATGCAAATACACTGTAATACAATCATGGCTATTTAAGCCCTATGATACACAAACATATGCAGATACTGTAAGAAATTGATAAATCCTTCCAACCTGCAAATTCCTCAGCCAGACCACGTGAATAGTTCAGGACCATACCAAGCATCTCCTCTGGAGAATACTGTAATGCCCTGTAAGAAAGAAAGAGGAGAAGTTTGCAAATACAGTCAGCTATGCAGGTCCGACAGCAGAAGTCCCACCCATCAGGAACCCAGAAGCAGCCACTTACTGTGACAGCTTGAAGATAACCGTCTGTCTCTTCTCATCCTTCACCAGTTCATGCTCTGGGAATCGGGACTGGTACAGTGCCACTTGAGGGTTATCAATCTGCTTACCCAGCAGATCTTGAAAGTATCTGAATGCCACCTTGGGGGTCTTTATAGACTACAGAAAGAAAGAAAGTCACCCAACTGCATTTCTTCAGCTTTGCTATCTTGACAAACCTCCCTCAAGAGCAGGAACGTGCATTCCTCTCTCAAGAGCAGGAACGCGTGCCCAGGTGGCCAAGAAGGCCAATGGCATCCTGGCTTGTATCAGAAATAGTGTTAACAGCAGAAACAGGGAAGTCATTGTCCCCCTGTACTCAGCACTGGTGAGGCCGCACCTCGAGTACTGTGTCCAGTTCTGGGCCCCTCACTGTAAGAAAGACATCGAGGCCCTGGAGCGTGTTCAGAGAAGGGCAACAAAGCTGGTGAGGGGTCTGGAGCACAGGCCTTATGAGGAGCGGCTGAGGGAGCTGGGATTGTTCAGTCTAGAGAAGAGGAGGCTCAGGGGAGACCTTACTGCTCTCTATAACTACCTGAAGGGAGGTTGTAGTGAGCTGTAGTGAGCTGGGGGTCGGCCTCTTCTCTCGTGTGACAGTGATAGGACTAGAGGGCTTCAAGCTGCGCCAGGGAAGGTTCAGGCTGGACGTTAGGAAATACTACTGCTCTGAAAGGGTGGTCAGGCACTGGAATGGGCTGTCCAGGGAGGTGTTCAAAGAACGTTTGGATGTTGTGTTGAGGGACATGGTTTAGCAAGAACCATTGGTGATGCATGAATGGTTGGACTGGATGATCGTGTGGGTCATTTCCAACCTTAGTGATTCTATGATTCTGTGTATGTGAACTGCAGCTGGCATAATAAGTAACAAGAATTCTTACCATTCCTAGTGCACTGTCACCAAAGAGTCGCTCATTCTCCTTCAGAGCAACAGCTACAGGTGTTTTCCTCCGTGATTCCCTGTACAGAAAGGAAAAAAGCGATACATGTGAACACTGAAAACAGAAGTCCCTGTGACAGATGGCAGTGTTTTCAGTTCAGAAAGACTACAGCAAGATGCTCAGATACCTCCTACTGAGAGGAAAACCAACTCCATTAATAGGAAGCGCTGCAATAACACCTCTCTTCAAAACTTTCATACTTTCTAGTGCTCCTTACAACAAGCTTGGCTGAAACACGGACAGAAATCTTCCAAATCAATAACTGAAGCTGTGGGGAGCAGACTACCGCTTTTCCCATAACACTACAGAACTTCAGATTGGATGTATCCTTTCTGCTACAAACCCAGCATGAAAGCTCAAGGATGAGTATTTCACTACAATAACTACTAAATGGCTCGAAGTTGTCCACGAAGCTCTGCATGCCATCCATTTCTAAATGCCTTGTAACATGCCAGCAGTCCTCTAACAAAGCTACAAGAAAACAACTTGCCCTGAAGAGCGAAGACTAGCAAGCCATTTTCTGGAACATGCTGCTTTATAATTAGACAAAACTTGCTTTATTTTTGCTTTCTTCCTCCAGTGAGCAAAGCAAGCCAGCTTCTGCCAATGCCTGCCAAGTTTCAGGGTGGAAAATGCACGTGTTATCTGTCTGAGCCTAGACTCCTACAAAGCAAGGATGGTCCTGAGTGTACACCCTCTCCAAGCTGCAGTTTCTCCATTCATTGTCTTGAGGACTGGAGGTTGTGATAGCAGCCGAGTGAGAGCAGGGTTTTATTCACTTCACAAGCAACTGTGGGTTGTGGCAGGTGCAGGAAAACAAACCAGCCTTGGTGCTCCCTTATGGAGAAGTGATAATCCAGCTTCTTAACTCTCTACACAGAAACATGATACCACATCCTCTCATGCCTGTAGCACAAGACATTATTCAGACTGTGGGTTGCTTGCTTTTAACACCTCCTCCCCCTCACGAAAAGGGACTAAGCACCCCTGAGATAAGGGTAAAGGCCAAGCTGCTGCCCTGCTGCTCAGGAGTGAACTCCACAGTCACATCAGGAAGCACAAGTGCTGAAGTCAGACCACTCTATGTTAGATGGAAGGGGATGCTCCTCTTGTGACACAGAAACAGAATTATTTGAGCTCCCCCCATTATCCCAAAGTTCCAGCCCCTAAAAAACCCCCACATGAGCAGGAGCCCACCGCCTCCGCGTGCCCTCCCACAGCTGACAGCAGCACGTAGGTGTGCCTGAAGGACAGCTGCTTACTTGTTCAGGACAATTTCCATCGGCACCCCAGGCTTCACAATGGCAATCTTCATGGACTCGCTGCCCATGTCCACGGACATCACAGCCAGCGGCTCTGCAGCACGGCAGGAAACAGACGTGAGCGCTCACCCTGAGGGCGGGGGCAGCTCGGCGCGCAGCACCCCACGGCCACCAGCAGTCCCCGAGCGGCCAAGGCTACCCCAGCCCCAGCGCGGCCTCAGGGCCGCTACCGCCCGAGCGGGGCCCGACGGCACGCGGAGGGACGGCAGCCCCCAACATCCCGCCCGCCCCCGCAGGGGCAGCGCGGCGGCCCGGGACGAGTACCTGCGTGCGGCACGCAGCAGGCGAGCAGCAGCCAGCCCAGCATCCAACCGGGCGCCCGCGCCATCCTCCTCGCCACCACGGCTCCCGGCCCGCTGCGGCGGCGCGCCGCCCCCCTCCCGTCCGCCGCTGCGCCCGCGGCCCCGCGTCTCGCGCAACCCCCGGCCCGGACGCGGCACGAGCCCATTGGCGCGGACGGCAACGCCGGGCGCCACACGCCCAATCCCGCCGGCCCGCGCGTCCCCATTGGGCCACGTCGGGGAAAGCCGGAAGCCAGCATGACGGGAGCTGTGCCGCCATTGGCCGGGCACGCCAGGGTGGGCGGAAGCATGCGTGACGGCGCGATAGGGACGCATGCGGGAGCACCACCGCAGTAACAAAGACGCGGGCCGTCCGCGAGCGCCCCCTGGCGGCCGGAGGACCCCGCCCCTCCCCGGCCCCGCGCTGCCCGGTTTCACATCTCACTGCTCTGACGCGTTTCCAGTAAATTGTTTTTAAAAAGTTAACATAAAAAACAAAAACAAAAAACCCGCCCGCGGCCGCGCCCGCCGAGCTCTGTGCCGCCCGGCCTTCCCCAGCGCGGCCCTCAGTTCATGAACTGCGTGTAGCCCTCGGCCCCCGTGACGATGACGTCCATCCAGATGCGCATGGCCTCGGCCGACGGTGCCACCATGAAGTAGAGGCGGTCGTGGGTCTTCACGCAGAACGTCAGCGCGGGGTTGGGGCTCTGTGGAGGAGAGCGCAGGGTCAGTGCATGGCAGTGGGCTCCCCCGGCCCCGGGACGGGCCCCTCCCACCCAGCTACATCCCGAGGACACAACGTGGCAGCCACACCCCGGTCTCACCTTAGCGGCGCTGCGGAGGTGGTCGTAGTACACCTCTTCGATGGCTTGGAAGTAGATGACGCCCTTCAGCTTTGTCTCGTGTTTATCTGCCCCACGGAGAGAAGCAATGTTAATGGGGGCATGGGGAAGAGATGGGGGGACAGCACACGTGCAGCCACCTGGCCATGGGGCCGAGCACAGCCTGGCACCGGGGCACACACAGGGACTCACCCACGTAGTAGGAGACGGTGCGCTTCATGCGGTCAAAGACAAACCAGCGCTTCTTCCAAGACTTGATCTTGCCCCCCATCTTGACCAGGTAGCCCTTGCACATCTTCTCTGTCAGAATGACGTGATAGCACGTGTCCACGCTGTGCCCCGAGGACTCGATGTGCAGCCGCAGGTCAAAATCCTCCTTGCGGATGGGGAGGTACCGCGTCAGAGGCCGAGCCTGGGAAAGCAACACCGTGCTGCAAACCCCGCTGTGTGGGCACAGCACCGTGCACCCATCAGCACCACCTAGCCCAGTGGCACGTCCCTGCCTGGGGAGGGAGCTCCGGCATCCAAGAAGCTGAGAGCTCTGTCCCGAAGCCCCACACCTGCGAGAAATGTTTCTCCCGCAGTTTGACCTCCTTCTCGATCAGCTTATGCCGGCGGGCCGTCTCATCCTGCAGCCGGCGCTCCAACTGCTCCCGGCGCCGGCGCTCGTCCTCCAGTGCCTGCCGGCGCAGCTCCATCTCCCGCTCCTGCGAGCACAGAGGTGCTCAGGCCAGTGGCTTGGGGACCCAATGGATCGGGGACACAGCCCCTGTCCCGGTCCCAGCCCGCTCCCAGGGGTACATCTGCTCACCCGGGACTCCATGAGCCGGGACTTCTCGGCATGTGCCTCCTTCAGCATCTTTTCCATCTCCTCTATCTTCCCTGCGTCCATCCCGCTTGCACTGCAAGACAAGCACAGCTGCCATCCTGCAGACGACTGAGCACCACTGGGTCAACACACACCCATAGCACAACTCCTGCTGCCCTGCCTGTGCTAGGGGCTGGCTCAGCAGAACTCAGCGCTACTGGAGGCTCTCAGGATGCAGCAGCAAAGCCTCAGTGCTTGGCTGGGGCAAGGACAAGATGCCAGGCCCCATCCCTCCAACAGATGCCCCAAGGGTCAGCCCTGTGGAGTTGGTACTGGCAGAGGCTACAGGTGAGCATGGGATGGAGAATGGTGCCATGAAGGTGTCACAACAGACAGCTTGCAGCAGGCAGCTCTCATGCAGCACTCAAGCCCCTCCTTGCACAGTGCAGCTGTGACAAAGAGCCCCTACATACCCCCTTGTCTCTGCAGAGTCAGGCTGTGCCCCTCAGGTGTGAAGGGAATCCTGGCTCAGCAGGTAGCTGCAATGCCTATGGCAAGGACTCTGGGCCAAAGAAGACACGTAGCCTGCACTCCTGCACTGCTCAGCCTAGGGGCTAGAGCCAGCCCCAGGATTACCTGGACATGTTATCAGGTGAGCAGGCTGAGTTGTTGCCTGTGGAGATGCTGGTCTCCATGCTGTCCGAGCTCTCCAGGCTGAGGGTGTCATATGCGTGGTCCAGCTCCTCGGCCCGTGGGCCCGCATTGTGGGCGTGGTGGTGATGGAGAATGGAGTGATGCATGAGCAGAGGGTAGGAGGGGGGAAAGGGGGACTGCCCGTGCAAGACTTCCCACTGCGACTGAGCCTCGGCCGCTGCTTTCTGCTTCAGCTCTGCCAGGCGCCGCTTCTGCTCCTCAATCACCTGCTGACCTGCGCCCCGGGAAGAAGGAGAGAGCAGGTCGGCAGGCAGCTGTGGGCATGCAGGCTCTGCTGCCTGAGCACAGAAGGGCACAGAGCTGCTGCAACGGAGTGCCGTGCTCAGAGCTCGCAGATGCCCAGCTCAGGGCTGTCCTCAAGAGCCCAGCTCTGGCTCTGCAGCAGCACCATGCCTTGCTGAGCACTGCATGCAACAGGTGTACACAGACTGTACCCAGTGGGAGCTGCACTCCTGGCTCAGCATCCCTGGGAGTGACAGAGGGGTTGAGGTGGGGCAGGGGGAGATAGAGGTGGGCTGCAGCCGTGGCTCTGGTGTGTGAGCAGTAGCACCTGTCAGGAGGAGCTGGGCCCAGGGCTCAGAGAGAGACAGTGCCCTGATGCTGGCTCAGGCTCCACGGAAGGGCTGGGAGGTCCAATCCAGCGGCCAGGCCCTGCTGCACTCACAGCTGCCAGAGCTGCAGCAGCTCCCCCAGTGCCCCTCTCCAGGCACAGGGCTGACATGCGACACAGCCCTCCCCAGGGACGCACAGCAGCCGCTGCTCCGGGTCAGCAGTTGGCACAGGGCCCTGCCTGTGCTCTGACACACGCGGCGGTGGCAGCCAAGGGGCGCATGCGTCAGGCTGGTGGGAGCAGGCTGGCAAAGCGTTGGCAGGGGAACAGCCTGGGATCGTGCCTGCCAAGCCCAAAGCCTCGCCTCGGGGAGCAGCAGCTCTGGCCTAAAGAATGCTGCAGAGAGGTGCTGGCCATGGTGCAGCCCTGCAGCATGCCTGCTCTCGCCTCTGGTCCCAGAGGCACTGTCTGTCCATACAGCACATTCAGGAGGATGAGGCAGGACTTGGGCTCCCAAGTCCCTGGGAGGACTGAGCTTCTCTTAGCTCCTGTGTCGTGCAGAATGCCTGCAGGGGTTGGGGTGTTTGTCCATAAGCAGACACTGACAGGCACCCTGGGGTCCTGGCTAGCCATGCCCCCTCCCCATCCACGCAGAATGTATCAGCAAACAGCCATGCTTCTGCTCTGGGGCTACTCTAGGCAATCCAAGCCACTCCACGTCTCTACCTGGTACATCGCCTGGCTGCAAGGGCTCTGCTGGGAGCGGGTCGGCTGGAGATGCACCATCAGGCGGAGGGATTGAGGGAAGGGGAGAGAGAGGGGAAAAGCAAGAGACTGTGAGCAAGGTGCTGTGTCCTACTGGAGCCTGGCTGCTGCCTCCAACCATGCTGCCCACAGGGCTGCCATAGCCCTGGCTGATCCAGCTGCCCTTGGCTGGGTAGGGAAGGGACATAGCCAGATTCTCTCCTCTGCCAAGCTGTGCAGAGAAGCTGGACCAACACCACAGCCTGGGCTGCTCTGGGTGGCTGGGAAGAAAGGCATGTCCAGTGGGAGCACAGCCCCATGGAGCTGTGGCAGTGTGGAGCTGGCACTCACCCTTCTGCTGCAGGGCCAGCTGGCGCTTGGTCTCGATGTCCTGCAGTGTGGCTGCCAGGTTGCGTGGCAGGCTGCCTGCGTGGCTCGGGGCATGCAGGGGACCCTGGGGCAATACAGCATGTTTTGAGCACCACCCCGTGCACTCAGGATGGGGCTGGTGTAGGGCAGCAGCAGCCCTGCATGGGGCACAGCTCCCACCATGGCTGTACCTTGGGCGAGGGGCTGCGGCCCAGCACGGAGATGTTGAGCTGTGAGGATGATGGGGTGCCACTCTTCATCCGAGGGGTGAGGGCACCAGTGTCACCCTCCATTTTGGCACGATAGACCTGGGCACAAAGATGCAGAGATGAGAAAGGAAAGGGAGGCTGCAAATTCCCACATCGGGCTGAGAGCTTCAGCTCCAACATCGGTACCAGCTCCCACACTGCTCCTGCCCTGTGCATGCTGCTCACCCTGACAGTGCCCTTGCCACACTGACAGCTGAGGCACCAGCATAGAGTGGTGCTGGAGGGAGTGGTCCCACACTGCTGCAGGCTCCAGTACCCAGCTGAGCACCTGCCAGCTCCCCTGACCCATATGCCTCCCCCAACACAGTGGCACCACGCGATCCCCAAGGCCTGAGTTGTAGCCCCATGCAGCTGCAGGGGGAGCAGGGCATTACCTGGAGAGGCTTTTGAGAAGAGTGAGCTTTAGCTGGAAGTGGAGGAGGGGAAGAAGGAGGAGAGACAGGGGAGGAGGTCTCAAAGCCAGCCATGACCTCCTGGTACCACTTCTCTAAATCAAGAGCTGGGAGCCATACTGGGCCCCCTGGAAGCTGCTTCTCCATCTGAAGAGACACCACATGAGATGGGAGGGACAGACAGAGAAACACAGAGAAAGGAACAGACACAAACAAGAGAGAGTGAAAGGTCAGAGCATCACTGCCCTGTGTGGTGCTTGGCCCCAGGTAGCAGAGGCACAGCAGGTGAGGTGCAGACCCCAGGGACCCTGGTGACCACTGGATGAGCCCTAGAAGCTCCAGGACACCCCTGCTCCTCAGCAGCCCAGCACCACGTGCCAGGCAGAGCTCAGGTTGCTGCTACATGGGTAGCAGAATAGCAAAGGCAGCGGTGGGGCTGCAGCTCATGGTGTTGTTTGGGCTGTTTCAGCAGCACCCCAGGCTCCTCAACCCTTTCTGCATGTCCCCCTCAGCCTGCCAGCACGCCTCTCTACCTAGGGAATGCTTGGGGACATAGGGAGGGAAATGGGACACAAACCTCTGTGGAGATGGAGGGAGAAGAGAGAGCCGGCAGAGGAGGAAGAGGAGCGCAGCCTGAGGACGAAGGAACTGGAGGGGCATGGCCCAGTGGGGAACCAGCAGGGGCACTGACACCGCCCAGGATCCCTGAGAGCTGCTCAATGGTCACGTACTGGGCAGAGAGAAGCAAAGTGAGCCAGGAGAAGGGCTGCAGGCCAGGACAGCCAGGCAGAGATATGCACAGAGGAGTAAGCGAAGAGCCACGGGGACAAGCCCTCAGAAAAGGTCCCAGCATCCTCAGGAGAAAGGGCAGCAGGTGGCGACGCTGATGCTGCAGAGCTCAGAGCATGGACCTCAGACGTCCCTTCTCCATTCCCTCGTCATGCCCCCAGCCCAGGCACCGCGCAGCATGGACAAAGCTGTGCTCCCCCCTGCTCCACATCCTCCCTGCATAGGAGTGGTGACCACAGCCTGAGAGATCCTCAGGGCCAAAAGGCAAAGGGCTGCCACACCGATCCACCTGCTCCCTGCTCTGCTCCTGAGCCCTGCTCCAGCACCCAGAGGGCGAACCCTGCACGGAGCAGACAAGAAGCACTCCCTAGCAAGGCTGGGTTGCTCCCACCGCTCCTCCCTGCTCAGCTGCAGCAAAAGAAATTGCTCAGCCTAGGGAAGAGGTGAGCTCTGAGCACCGGGTGCAGGAGGCGGCCACATGGCCACCCCACCGCAGCCCCAGGCAGGCAACCCGAGCATGCTCTGGGGCGGGTACCTCGTTGGCTGCAGGGGGCACAGCAAGCAAGAAAGAGCGTTGAGCAGCAGCGGGAGCAGCAGCAGAAGCTTTAGTGTCCAGGCTGGAGCCGTACGCATTGCTGTAGAACCTGAAAACGTCAGACAGCCTCATGTACTCCTAGAAATCCACGGCGGAGAAGGAGGAGAGTTAGACCCATGTGCTGGCCTCATGGCATTGACCTCAAAACAGGAGCAAACCTCCCCATGCACACACGCGACCCACCGCCGCCAGCTGAGCCCTTCCCTGCCTGCTACCATCCCCTTCTGCAGCTACCTGAAAGCAGGGCTGGGTGTCCCAGCACGATGCCTTTCTGCTGCTTTACATGCAGCATCACCATGTGCTAGGGACAAAAGACTCCAGCCTGCACTGCCACAACTCTGTCAGCCTGAGCCAGGGGTCCCCAGGGTCCCCAGGCACAAGCCCTCCATGGCAAGATGGCACCATGGCAATAGGAGGTGCCTCGAGCTGCCCCAGCACCACTGCAGGAAGGCAGATCCTTAGCCAGTGCTAAGCAAAGGCAAAGAGCGGGGCATCCACACTGCATCAGGAATAAAGCAGATGGCAGCAGCTCAGCACCAGCTGAGCTGGGTACAGCCTGGAGCAGGAGGAGCGTGGCAGGGACAAGCAGCTGGTGTTACCAAGCCTAAGTGCCAGATAGCTAAATGGGGAAGAACCTGGCTGCACTGCCTCATCTTGCTGCTACAGGGTGTGACATGCTGCTCCAAGACATCATTAGAGGTCTGGCATCCACCCCACTGCCAGCAAGGATATCCATACACAGGCTCAGCCCGCCCTGCACGGGGCAAGCACGAAAGCACATGCAGTTAGTGCCATTACCTCTTGCATCTTGGGGTAGGAGCGGGCAGAAGGAGAAGCTAAGGAGGCAGCTGCTCCTAGTGGGGGACTCAGGGGCTTAGTTCCCTCCAGCAGCTCATAAGGCTCTGAAATATGGAGGGTTTCCTGTGGGAAGGCAAAGATCACATAGGCAAGGCACGGAGAGGCAGAAGGGTCACAGCAGCAGAAGCTCCCATCCCCAGGTAGGCAGCAGGATGTCGAGGCATAAGGGCACCCCACCATCCTGCACCCCTTCCCAGCAGCAGCAGGCTGGGAAGCACTGCAGCCCCAAATTGGTCAGAGTCAGACTGGGAGGTGCTCTGCAGCTGTGCTATCCCCTCTCCTGAGGGCACTCTGCCCCTGCCATGCCACCTGCTAACAACATAGGCTGGCTCAGGTCTCCTGCAGCATCCCAGCAGGCTGACAGGGGAGATGCTGCTGCTCCCAAGCCCGGCTCTGTTGCATTTCCCTCTCTCCCAACTTGATGACAGTCCCTGCAGCCCACAGACAAGCCTGGAGTGGTGCGAGTGCCCAGCTGCAGACAGATGGCACTGAGAAGCAGAGGAACTGCTGCGGACATAAACTGCAGTGCCCCAGGCTTGTCACTGGGGGTGCGAGCAGCTCAGCATGCAGGAGAGCAGCCCTCAGGACAGTACACCATGTACCCAGTTACCTCTTTGAGAGCTGAGGGCATCTTGGGGAAGCTCCTGCCACCTGTGACAAGCTGGTACCGTCTCTCCAGAGATGCAAGCTTCTCCTTCTCCTGAGCACACAACAAAAGCAGAGAGAGGAGGAAGGTTATCATCATGCGGTGGCCAGGCCCCATCTCACATCCTAACAGCCAACCCCTGCTGCAAGAGGAGGCAGGATCCCCTCTCAGCCTAATCAGCAACATCTGCAAGCTGGGATGCTGCAGTGACCTGTGACCCCCTTGGAGCACTTTGCACACTCCTGCACCCATGGTGCAAGCATGCAAGGCCAGGGGGTGTGTGACAACCCTCTGGCCCTAGATGTGGGCATTACCTTCTGAAGGAGCCGCAGGACGTCGTTCCTCTCCTGGGCCAGGCGTTCGGCCTCCTGGGCGCTCTGCAGCCGGATCTGGGCAGCCTGAGCATCCAGCGCAGCCACCCGCTCCTGGGGATGGGCAGGGGCTGAGCTGGCCGCAGGGGAAGCTTGGCAATGTGGCTGGGCTGGGGACACGGGGTGCTGGGGATATGGGGTGCTGAGGAGGAACTCACATGGGACCACTGCCCCGTGTCCCTACCTTCCTGCGAGCGATGCTGCGGTGGTACTCGGCCCTGCTCTGCAGGAGCTGCTGGCTCCGCGTCTCGCGTTCCTCTTCCAGCCGGCTCTCCCTTTCCAGCTGCTGGAACTCCAGGTCCTCAAAGAGCTTGGTTTCTGTCTCCAGGGCCTCTGCTTCCTTCAGACACACAATGGGGTTGCCGCTCACTCCCTTGCCTCAATGCAAAGGTGGTGGAGAAGGCACTGGGCACAGATCCCATGGGATGAGCTGCTCGCGATGGCTGGGAGCTGCATCCAGATCAGCTGCTCCCACGTGACCCCATCCAGCCCAGGGCCACGCTCTGCCAGGCTGCAGAGCCAGAAAATGCCCCGTGCTAGCAGCATCACCATTATCAAGCAGCACGCAGGGAGCACAGCAAGCACCCGTGTCACCAAGCTGATGGCAGATCCACCACAGACCAGCACCACAACAGACAAATGCCCTTGGCCCCCCAGCCTTTACATAATGGCGGCACCCTGGGATGCTGGCACTCAGCTCAGGGTCTGCAAACACCGTCCTGGCAGTGCTCCCACTGCGAGAACACACTTCCCATGCTCCAGAAATGGGACCACCACTGCTCCGTGGCCACACAGAGTGCAGTGTGTGCAGGGCAGCTGCTGGGGCTCCTGCACACCAGGACCATTGAGCATCCCTGAGCATCCCATCACACTCTGTGGGCAGCACCTGCTGTCACCCAAACCCATGTCAAACACAGGAGCAGCCACCACCAGCCTGGAAAGGGTATGCAAGCAGCTGTGTGCTAGAGCTGTGCAGCTCGGGCTGCTCTGGCCACAGGCTGAGGAGAGCCAGCGGCTACCAGAAAATACCAGATAATGAGAAAAAATGCTGCAGACCGACGCTAACATAAACTGACAGGGCTGTGTAAATAAACGCTCGCAGGAAATGGCTGGAAGCGCACACACACACACAGGGACACAGAGCTCCCTGGGGCTCCCCTCTCGAGAGGCAGCCTGGGGACGGCACCCTGGGAGGACAGGGACCAACTCCCACAGGCAGTGCCCAGCCGGACACACAGACACAGCGACGCCTCCACACCCCCAAGACGCTCAGCATCCGGGAGCAGAGCACTGCAGCTCGTGGGCAGGTGGGCAGGGCGCAGCCCGGCTCTCTGAGCCCACATGGGCAGATCCCATTGCACGGGGTCAAGGAGGACCCCAGGAGAGGACACCACGCTCAACGTGGGGCTGTGCTGCGGGGCACACGGCTCCTCCTCGGCATGCTTGGGGCAGGATCCGTGCTCGTGCCCTGCCCGGTCCGGAGCCAGCACCGTGCCATGGGGCCGGCTGAGCGGCAAGCTTACCAACACGGCGCCAGCCTCCTCCGGCCCGGCTGCGACGCTCTCAGTGCGGCCCCAGCTGCCAGGGAAGAGCTGGCCTAAGCTGGAGCGGAGGGAGGTGGGCCATGGTCCAGGAGGGGTGGGGGTGAGACACTGACCCTTCGCATCTGCTCCTGCAACTGCTCCCGCATTGACTCAGGGCAGTTATCAAGGTGGCTCTTCGACTCATTGTAAAGCGCCCGGAGTTTCTCTAGCTCCTTCCTTTCAGCATCAACCTTTGCCCTTTCCTGAATTAGGGGAGAACAAAACAGAACAAAAAGAAAAAAAAAAGGGAAACAAACAAAAAAAAAAGAGAGAAAACACACTTCTCAAATCCACGCCATGCAGAAGCTGCAGGATTAGACAGGGGTCAGCCAGAGAGGGGCATTTACCGAGAGACTGAGAGAGCAAAAGCCGTGAGAACCCTGGGCTGGGCAGCGTTACAGAGGTTATGACCAGCCCTGGACCTCTGTCTCATGTTTCCATGCCAAAGACTTAAAGGCGGTGGAAAGATCAATGTTGGCCTGGCTTTGCAACACGGGTTAAGTCATCCCAATCCTGTACACTGCTCCCCATCAAAGGGCTCCAGGAGCCGCCAGAAGCCCCTGCTTTACCACACAGCCATCTTCACAGCCACCACCAGAGCCTTCTGTTAATGTGCCCGGAACCCAGGGTGCTGCTGTCAGCCAGAGCAGCTCCACTGCGCCGGCGATGTGGCTGCTGTGCATCTCTGCAGCAGCGTGGCTGCCTGCAGGACAACAGGAGACCAAGGTCCGTGCTGTCCTTGTGGAGCTGCTTGGGCTGTTCTTCAGCATGTTAGTGGCAGGGCAGATGCACAACAAATGCTCATTTCTGTCCACAGTCCATGCAGCCAGAGACACCCAGCTGGCAGGGCACCATACGTAACCCCGGTTCGAGCTGCTGAGAGCAGAGAGCACAAAAACGATCAGGAATCCCAGCTCTCCGCCTGCAGGCTCTCTGCCAGGACAACCCCCTGGCACATCAGACTGTGCACTGCTGCATTTTTGTGCATTGCTCAAACAAGGAAAGCCCCATCCTTGCTGGGACATTGCTTAGAAATCCCGAAAATTCCGGCAATCCTGGGAAGGAATCTTGCCCACGAGTATTCTGCCTCAAGGTCCTGTCTCACAAGTGCCTTCGCTCGCTTGGCTTCTGCTGGATTTGCAGCTGCCCAGCATTCAGGTAACAGCACTGTGTTGTCTGTGTACGTGCCTACACCATCCCCTTCTGAGGACTGTCCTTGCACACCACAGCAGCCACATCTCAGTGGCAATGGCTTTGATGGCACCAGCGTGTCCCACAGCTTCCCCTGCCCTTCTCCCACCCGGCACTGCAGACACATCCCTGGAGTGGTGCAGGATCCCCCCCACTCCCTCGGGGAGCTGCTTCCTGCTCCCTCCAGCACAGGAGCACTGTGAGCCAAGGCCATCCCTCCCTCCTGGGCACAGATATGGGGGCAAAGCGGACAGAGGATGCAGAGGCAGATGGGACGTGCTGCTGCCCCACGCTCCGGGACTGGCTGTGAGTGGGGAGAGCAGAAGTGTCAGAGGTTAGTGACAGCGCTCAGAGCAGCCACTGTTAGAGCCAGTTAGTGCAGACTGAATAGGAAAGCAGGTGGTTAAGTCAAGTGAGACTCTGGGAATGGGGCTTCTTTTTGCTCCTCTCCTAGCGCTGCACAACGCAGTCTTTCACTAGAGAAAACGCCTGCAAACGATCAGAAAATCAAAAACAAACCACAAATCTCCAGCGCCGCAGCAGTGCTGCTGGGTTGTGCTGGTGGCAGCTCAGCCCCACACGGCCCCAGTTACACACAGGCACTGAGCAATGCACGTCGGGGTCTTACAGCCTGAGACCATTGCAGGGAGGCGAGACGTGATCTGCCCTCCCACCAGGACTGCAAAAAGAATCCAGGCCCAGGAAGGCTTACGGCAGGAGCGCACCCTGCACCCAGAGCTGCTGCTCAACACCCTGCAGGGAGTTCCTGGCCAAAGCTGCAAAATGCTCAGAAGAGAGCAACCCGGCCACCTCCAGCAAGACGGATGCTCAAGCAGTCACCATCACTGTGTGTGACCAAAGCATCCAGATGGGCAGCAGAGCCGGTAGGCCTGCTGCAAACCTCAGCCCGCAGGAAGGCAGTGAGCAGGGCAGCACCAAGGCCTCATGCTCAGTGCTGGGGCAGCCCTGCAGCACCGAGCCTGCCAGCGAGACCAACAGCACATCCCCAGCATCCACCTCTGCCCTCCTCCAGCAGGGCTGGGGGACACCACGCCGGTCCCAAGCAGACAGACAGAGCCCGGCACAACATGAACCCAGAGAGAGGAGAGAGAAAGGCACTGCCCAGCTCGTTCACCCACTCTTCTTCCTCCCTCTTTGCACAAATACTGGTGCTCCCACTGCACACGAAGACACCTGGGAAGACCCCAAGGAGCTGACACAGCAGCTGTCACCGAATGCCTCTGCAGACCCCAGCGACATGATCCCCAGGGGACCATGGGAGAACCCCGCCAGCGTCAGCCCTGCATGCGGGCACCGGGGCAGGGGACAGCAAGTAACAGCCCCAAGGGGACAGCCCTGCCTCGGGGCTCACCTTGTCCCGCTCCTTCTGGATGCTGGCGTCCAGGCTGGAGAGCTTCTCCTGCAGCTGCTGCACCACCTCCTGCTCCTGCTGCAGCCGCGCCACCTCTGACTCCCGCTCGCCCTGCAGCAGTGCCCTCTCCATCTCTGCCTGGGGGGGACACAGCCGTGTCAGCACGGCCGCTCCAGCCCCCTCCGCTACCCAGTGCCCACTTGGGTGCTGCCCACACCCTCACCTCTCGCGATGTCTCCTGCAGCTGCTGCTCCAGCTCCTTGACGCGGCCCTTCAGCTCATCCAGGCGGCCGAACACGCAGGCTCGCTCCTCTTCCAGCCGGTGTGCCTCCTTGGCGCGGGGGCCCGCCAGCTCCTCGTGCTGCAGAGGGGGCAGGTCAGCACGGCACGGCGCAGAACGGCAGAGCCCAGACATCCCCATCCCCTCACCTCATGGTGTGTGCTCTCGGTGCTGCTGCATTCCTCCTTCAGGTTCTCCTCATCCGACCTCTCCAGGCTCTCCCTCTGTCGCAGCACACCCAGCTCCTCTGCACGGCCCAGCCCTGCTGTGCCCCTCAGTGCCCGCCGGCTGGCATCCGCATGGCCAGGCAGCAGCTCGGAGCCGTCCGTCTTGGTGTACTCAGCACAGAGGTACAGGATGGTCTCCAGGCGCTGCCGCTCCTGCAGGGAGGTTCAGTCAGTGCAGACCTGCAACACCCATCCCAGTGCCCACCAACATCCCTCACCAGCATGGCTGCCTGCATTGCTGCGGGGCACAGGGCTCACTGCTGTGCCCAGGGAAGGACAAAGTGCCTGTCTGGCAGCAGGGCACATACACACAGACCGCAGCGTGACGGTGCCGGGGCCAACATCCCCACATTGAGGAAGGAAAACTGTTTCTTGGGAAGCGCTGGCAGCCATCAGCTCACCACAGCCACAGCAGCAGGACTCGGGGCACTTCCCTGTTTCCCAGCAGCATCCCCTGTGTGTCACCCTGCCCTGCGTGTCCCACTCCCACACACCCCGGGTCAACACCACCTCCGCACACAGGAAGCGCTTCCTCCAGCTCTGGGCACATCGCCCATGTCGGGAAGGCCCCAGCTGCCCTGATGGACTTCCAGCACTCTGCGCACCAGGGGCTGCGCTGCTCCATGCCCCAGCCCAGTGCACTCAACCAGCCCCGGGCAGCAGTCAGAGCGTCGGCCCGCAGTGTGTGTGGCATGCCCAGGGCTGGAGACAGACTAATTACAGACAGCAGCACCGGCCGAACGCCGTGCTGCCTCTGCAAGGGGCTATTTCTAGGTGGTGATTCAGGCTGTCTGTGCCTGCCGTGACTCAGGACTGAGTAAACAGGGCTCCTGCTGCCCGTGCCACGGCACGGGGATGGGCAGAAGGCAGGCAGCACCCAGCAGTGTCCTGGATGGCACCTGGGGAGGTGAACACAGCCGGGGCATCTGCAGGGCACCTCAAGTCCTCAAGGGTGTGGGCTGTCCCAAACCAACAGCCCAGGGCCCTCCCTGGGGATACACAGGTGGTACCCCACACCAGCCATGGGCAGCACTGGGTGCAGTGCTGGTGGGGACACACAAGTAACTCCTGCACTGCACACCCCATCTGGGTGAGCCAGGGCCAAGCAGAGCTGCTCTGGCCCCAAGGAGCACTCCCCTGGCCCTGCTGCCCCTGCAGTCCCCGGCTGCTCCCAGCAATCCACTGGGCAGCAGGGAGAGACAGATGCACAAGGCAAGCCCCACCCAGGCAGCTGCTCGCTCTATAAAAACTCTATCCCCATCCCTAAATATAGAGATGCAATGCCCACAGAGCCTCCCAGCAGTCGCCAGCCGGGAACAGCATCTGCACACCACGCGCAGGCAGCCACCGCGTCCCCGCCGAGCCGCAGCCCTGGCAAGGCACGCTTCACTTTGCAAACCCAGAGGCACTAAAAGTTACACGTCCACAACCGAAGGCAGCCGTGCACATCAGAACAACGCTGCCCCAGGCTGAGCCTGTAGATTTCCCGGGCTGCTGCAAGCAGAGGGGCTTGGTGCGAGGCAGCAGATCCCTGCACACCGGGGCACCAACTGCCACTCCTGGCCATAATCTCTCCGGATAAGCTCGAGCCTAGGAGCCTGTTCACATCATTCATAAGCTGCCGTCAGCAAAATCCCCAAGAGAAAAGGCCTACATTTGGAAAACAACAGAAGCCCAAAGCTATTTGCAAAGAGGCCACCTCGCACTCGCTGGGGCTGCCCTCGGCCCCTCCAACCCTTGCCTCCAGCTGCCAAATCCGGGTCAGGACCCCCTCCCACAGCCAGCAGCACCCTGCGCCCCTCGGCTCACCAGGCGCTCCATCTCCTGCTCCCGCATCCGCTCCTCGCGCTGCCGCCGGTGATACTCCAGCAGATCGTCCTCGTTGTCGCTGATCTCGGTGATGCTGTTCTTACGCTCCCGCACGCCCGCCGGCAGCCGCACGTCCCCCGACAGCTTCCTCTGGGCGCGGGGGCTCTGCCGGGGCGAGGGCACGGCCAGGGAGCCCAGGCTGTGTGCGGGGCTCAAGCAGGAGCTGAAGCTGGGCCGGCGTGCGGACGGCTCCGTCGACAGCGGGGACGAGGGGCTCCCGGCCCTGCTGTTCCTCCCGCCCGCGGGGCTCGGCTCCTCGTGGCCCTTGCGCCTGGTTCGGGGGCTGCCAGGGACCTCCCTGCCCAGCCGGGGCTGCGGGGATGGGGCATCCGGGGCCGCCCGGGGGCTGGCAGCTCGGCGTGACAAGGACGGGCTGAGGGGCGGCAGCTCCCGCATGCTCTCCACGTTCCTCCGGGCCGCCCGCGGGCTCTCTGGGGGCTGCAGCCCACGGCCACTTTGGCTGCCGTGCGCCGGCCCCACGGCGTCCGGGAGAAGCCTGGGTGCGGGCTGCCGGCCGGGAGCGGAAGGGTCCCTCGGCTCTCGGAAGGGGCTGGGCGGCCGCTCCTGCAGGGCTGCCCGCACCCGCGGCACCGAGGAGCCCAATGTCCGGTGGGCTGCCCGGGGGCTGCCGGGCGGCTGGGCGCGGGGACTGCCCGCCCTGTGCTCCCCGAGGGGGTGCGGGACCGCGGGGCTGTCCAGGGCACCCCGCCAGGCGCGGGGGCTCTCCGCCGGCCGAGTGTCACTGGGGCCCCCGTAGGGTGGCGGTGGTGGGCGCTGCGGGGGGGGCTGCACGGCGTGGTTGTAGCTGGAGGAGCGGAGTGGCACGACGGGGGGCACGGCCGGGCCCTGCTCCTGGCTGCTGGGAGAGTGGCTGGTGTAGCCGCCGCTGCTTGCGGGCGAGGAGAGTGGGGAGAAGGGCGGCGAGGCGTTCTCGTAGCTGGAGCCCCCCGAGGCGGCACCGGGGCTCAGTGGGGGGGACAGGAGGCAGCGCCCACCCCCGTTCACCATGGGGCAGAGCGGGGACTGCCCGCGGGAAGGCGGCTTCTTGCTGGGGGACACCGGATCCTCCAGCACCAGCGAGTCCATGATGTCCTGCAAGTCCTTTTCGATGGAGCTCACCAGGGAGCTGTGGCTGGGCTCCTGTGCCGGCAGCTGGCGGCTGCCATTCACCAGGGCCTCGGGCTCTGCAGGCAGACGTGGGAGTGGGCGTCAGAGCAAGTAGGGGCAGCATACAGCCCTGCTCCTACAGCCCCTGAGCAGCACAGCTCTGCAGACAGCCCCTCACCCAGCCCAGCTCCGCTCCACGCTGCCTTGCAGGGCTTGCAGAGGGCACAATGATGGGGCAGGAGATGGAGGCTGGCACCCAGCTGGCAGACCAAAGCTCAGTTCACTTTCATTAAACCCTCCCTCCACACAGTGCAAGGTTCCTGCATGCAAAATCATACTGTGCACAGCCAGCCAGGAGGGCACAGGCATGCTGGCATGCAGCCTCCCTGCCTGAGCCCGGCCTGAGGCCATGGTGTGTCTGGACACAGCTCTGCGTGCCACCGATGTGCCTGTCACTCAAAGGACATGCTAATAACAGCAGTGGCTGCTCCTGGACAGGACAGCGTCACCACGCTGGCATGGAGCAGCACCACATTGGTAGATCTTGAGCTGCCACAGCAAAACAGATAGGCAGCAGGCAAACACCAGCATGAGGCCTGACATCGACCTGACCCCTGCTCCATGTGCACCAGGAGTGCATCCCTGCTGAGAGGGACACCATCAGCCCCACGGCCCAGGTGGGACTCAGAGCAGCAGGCATCATCTCTGCACATGCAGTCCTGCCTGGTGTCACAGGGGACAGAGATACAACCAGGGACCAGGAGGGCAGCAGCCGTGGGCAGTTGCAGGATGCAGGGGGCACAGCACCTCCTCATGTCCTTACCCCCTGTTCCCAGCTGTAGGGCCTGATGTCTTCCTGGCCCTCAGCACCGTGCACATGGCACAAATCATACCACGAGCTCACAGCATCCTGCCCTGGTGCTAAGCAGGGTGCAGCTGCACAGACCCAACGAGCACCAGTGCCTGGTGACTTCCAGCACCCACAGCATTCCGTGCCTGGCACCAGCTGCCACTGGGGAAGGGCTGGGGGCTGTCCCAGCACCGAGCAGGTCCCTGCCACCTCCTCAGTGGGGAGGGATCACACTGGGAGCCAGCCAGCAGCAAACAGTGCTGCTGAAAGCTCCAGCTGTGCCCTGCTCAGGGATGCACAGCCACGGAGACAGCGTGGGGATGGCACGTGGGAGCTGCCAGCCTGGATCAGCACAGGGCCTGTCTCATCCCCCTCCCTGGAGCCAAGCTGGAGGCAGGGACCTCGGGCCTCACAGACAGACACAGCGAGATAAGCAGCTGCTTCAATTAAGTGCTGCAGCCAGGGAAACGGCCTTCGCAGCCTCCTTGTAGCCAGCCCTGCATGTAAACAGCAGCTCTCAGGCAGCAGGGGGGCCTGAGTGCACCAACCGCCCTATGCTCCTGGGCTGAGCGAGGACTGAGAGCTCTGCCCCAGAAGCAGCACAGCCCCCAGACCCACACACAGTAGGGGGCTTGGGTTGGGCAGAACCCTGTTACGCTCTTCCCAGGCACCATTAATAATTAACAGACATCAGCACAGCCACCAGGCTGAGTCATCAGCCAACGAAGGCACCATGGAGCATCCATGGATGGGCATTACAGGAGTCCAGATCCCACTGTGATGCCGGGAGACCTTGCACAGCCCTGTACTCCCACCCGTACTCCAAACAAGGTCAGGGGGATGCTTGCTGCAGGCAACTTGCAGTGGGACTCTGGAGAGCCCTAACATCCCCACAGCCCCATCAGGATGAAGAAGGGACACCTACTTGCTGGCAGTCCGTATAGAGCCGCAGGGCTCCTGCCTCCTGCTGGGATCATGCTCTTCATCCACTTGGCTTCAGCGGGGTGGTTGAAGCGGAGGAAGGTCGCCTGGCCCAGGCAGATGGTGCACCCTGGGGAGAGAGGGGGTTCAGGTCTGGGGTGGGGGGGCACGGCTGGAATCCAGGTCACTGCCCGCCATCCTCACAGCCGGGTGCATCCTGCACACAGGCACAGCTGGGGCCACGCACAGAGCAGGGCTGGCAGCGCTCCAGTGCCGCCGCCAGCTGCAGACAAGACAGCTCCTGTCCGCTGTAGGAGAATGCTGCTTCTTGGCCCAAACCCGGAGCCTTCGCAGGGAAGGCTTCCGATTCGCCATCGGGGAGGAATGCAGGGACGGGAGCCAGGCTGCGCCAGCCCCAGGGAACAGCAGCAGAGGCTGCAGATGGTCCCTGCTGAGTGCGGGCGGCTCAGATGCTGAGCATCGCTCCCTGCATGGCTGCACGCTGGGGGACAGGCAGGGCAGTAGGGCTGGGTGGCAAAGGGAGGGCAGCAGCCCCATTGAGAGCTGCATTCACTGCTCTGCCACCACCTGCACGCAGCTCAGTGTGCACCAGTGGGAAGTGCTGCCCACACCCGCCCTGCAAGGGCTGTAAAAGGCAGCTCAGAGGCACACACCGCTGTGTGAAGACAACAGCATCCGGAAGCCACGGTGCCAAAGTCCCACACGTGCACCACGCGCAGGGTGCTGGGAGCAGGCAGCACACAGCCAGCCGCCTTCCCCATGGGGCTGCTGCCAGCCAGCACCATGCTGGTGGTGCGAAGCTCCTGCCTGGCAGCCATGCTGCCAACACACCCTGCTTTGAAGCGCCTCCAGGGCCCCAGGGAGAGGCTCACTCCTCGCTGTCAGCCGCAGCTGAAAATCCCTTGCTGGAGGGGATGCATTTTTTGGAGCAGCTGAGCTGGCAGCGCGCAGCCAAAGTGCAGCCCCAGCCTCAGCCCCAGCAGAGCAGGTGGGTCCAGATGGAGGGAGCCAGGCTGGGAAATCCCCAGGCAGGCGGTGGGAAGGGGGGTGGGGAGCATGTACAGGGATCACCCTATGCCAGGTATGGGGGAGCAGAAATATCAGGAGAGCACATGCCGACCCCAGGACCCACCAGGGAACTGGCAAAGGGCAGCCCGGTGCTCTGTGTGACACCAACACGCAGATCAGCTCCAGGCAACACAGATCGCACCAGGTTAAGAGAAGCCCTGCGCGCGCTGGGTTCGGCTGGCAGAGCCACTCAGCACTCCGATGTGTCCCCACGCAGATGGGCCTGACTCTTCCATGCTTTTCCAGGAGCTGCTCTTCCCAGAGCGGTGGTCACCAACCTCCTCTCCATGCCCCCCCCATGCCGATCCCGAAGGAGCCGTGTGTGATGCCCAGATGGTGTGGACACAGGGATGTCAACAGCGCCTGCACCCATCGCCCATCGGGTCCTTTTCTCCTCCACTCATGTGGCTTTCATTGTCCACCGGGGGGGGGCGACCCGCTGCAAGACCATGCCCCCCCGAAGCACCCAGCCGCCTCCTGCGGGGGGAGCGAGGGAAGGTGCGAGGAACACCTCTCTGCAGCAGCAGTGGGACCGAACGCTCCCGGCCCGGCTCTGAGGGGCTGCGCACCGGCCGAGCCCCGCCGCCAGCCGCCCCTCCCCGCCCGGCAGTGCGGGAGCCTCCCGGCCCGCGGCTCCCAGGCTTTTGTGCGGCTTCCCCGCCCCGGGAGCGCCTCGGATAAATCACCGTCGCTAATGAGAGGCTGTCAAAGGAGCGCAGGATCCGGATTTCTAACTCCGGCGCAACCCGACACCGCGGGCGATGAATGAAATGGCGGATGGAGAAAGGCTGAAAGCAGCCACCGCTGTCGGAGGGGCCGGGCTGCCCGGAGCCGACCCCCGCCCGGAGCCCCCGCCCCGGCTGCCTGCGGAGGCGCGGTGCCCGAAGCTCGACCCGGTGACAGCTCGGCATCGCCCTCGCCCCACGGCCCGGTCCCGACAGACGGATACAGACAGATGGAGGACGATAAACGAGCGAGACGGCGCTGGCGGCGAGGCGACAGGCGGCAGCTCCGCGGGGCGCCGGCAGCCCGGGGCCGCCAAACAAAGCCCAGAACCGGCGCGGTGCCCACCGCCCCTCCCAGC
>JACDJE010000258.1:1177793-1207605 GCA_016647715.1 Pavo muticus
CGCGCACCGGACCGCCCCGGGGAGGGGCCGCGCGGGCGGGGCGGCTCCGCGGGGCACGGACGGCGCTCCCGGCGCGGCAGCGTGGGGACCCCGGGACCAGAAAGAGTGATTCACGGACAAAATGGGCAGGCACGGAAAATGTGAGGGCGGCCGTGAGGAAGCCACCCGCTGCGCTCTGCGTCTCGGCGCTGCCCGCGGTCTCGTGGCCGCTTGGGGTCCCCGCTCCTCTCCCGGGAACCGCCCTGAGCTCCCCCCACGTTCACAGGGGGAGTGTGGCGGGACGAGGGGGTCCAAGCCCCTCCAGCCACACAGGGCCGTCTGAGTCCCCGGGCCCTCTGCTCCTCGCAGACATCAGCAACAGGTCTTGAGGTGGTTTTCTTCTGGAGCAAAGACAACCCCTGAAATGTGCCGCACCTCCAGCCAGGAGCTGCGGCTGCGGGACAGGCAGTGGCAGGATGGCTCCGGAGATGTGTGTGCTATCTGATGGCACAGCCGTGCCCAGGACGGCCGGATCCTGCCCAGGAGCTGCTAACAGTGATCTATCCACAGCCCTACCTTGAGTGAGGCGCGTGGGCCGCTGGATCGTCACGCCGTCGATGGTGCAGGCGTTGCCGCAGGGGTGCAGAGTGAGCGTCCCTCGCACGTTCTCGATGTAGCAGTGCTCAGGCGCCAGCCCAGGGCCCTGCAGGACGATGTCCTTCGCAGCCGTGCCAATCATGGTCCTCCCTGCAGAGAGAGAGGCTGAGCATCCCCGCTGTCCTGCAGTGAGATGGGCTCCCAGCCATGCCCACGGGGATCCCTGAGGAGACGCCATAGGCAGCAAGCAGCTACCTGGGTTGGGATGCATCCAAACGTGGGGATGCTCCAGCACTCAGCACTCACCTTCCTCCAGCGGCAGCAGCGTGATAGCAGTGCTGAGGCGGCCGCTGCCCAGGCTCACCAAGTGCGGCTTCTCTGTCTGCACCTTCAGCCCTTTGCCTGTGTCTATCAGGTCCAGGGGGCTGTTCTGCAAGGGTCAGAGCAGGATGGGTCAGGGCTGTGCAGTGCTGTGAGCAGGGGCAGCCCTCACACGTGTCCTGCTCGGCCCCTCCTGGAGCAAACAGAGACAGAAGCCGCCTCTGTTCCTGCCGTGCACTACTGTAACAGGTCATAAATATTTACAGGCTCCTTATCTTTCCACAGCACAGGATGAGAAGGGAGGGGTGCACATGGCACCTGTGGCAGCAGCCTGCTCCTTTGTGCTGCCTGCTCTGGGCCGTGCTCTGCAGCATCTCTCCTGCCAGCACCCATGTGCCCCCTAACATGCCTGTGTGTGTATGGCCATGCAGACAGAGGGGTGGAGGCCAGGCAGGACAGACAGGAGGATGCAGACAGCCCAGGGCTCCTTTTCTCCCATGCTGCCAGCCCTGGGGAGCTGCACCAGGAGTGCGCCCAGGCCAGGTGCCGCAGGGAAGATCCCCGAGGCTTGGGCTGCTTCTAAGAGGATCTGAGGCAGCAGCCACTTAGCTCAATTGGCTTTACTGCCGATCCTGTAATAGGATCGGGGTGAGGAGTGGGTGAGGAGGAGAGCACTGCAGCGGGGCTGGTGCAGAGGGGAAGGGCTCCTTGCTGCATTTCCATGCTCCCACAGGGGTTCAGTACTGCTGTTGCAGCCAGGACTCTTCTCCCTTCCCTGCACTCTATACCACCAAGGCAGGACCCTGTCACACGCTGGGGCAGTGCCAGTGGGCACGACTCGCCCTGCCTGCTGCAGCCCTGTGCCTCACCTGGATGATGGTCTGCACCCTGCGGGTCGGGCTGGTGGTGGTCCTGCTGGGAGCCTCCATTGTGTTCGCACGGAGGCGCCTGGCGATGTCAGGCACGGGCTGGGAGAGACAGAGGTGTTGGTATGAGTGCCCGCGTGGGCACAACAGCACAGGGCTCTGGCTGTGCTGCAGAACCTGTGCTCAACTCCTGTTTGCAGCCCTGCAGCAGCTGCCCAAAGCTGGTGTGCATCCCTGCCCAACAAGCAGGGTGCTCCAGCACCTTGGAACACCCACATCCATGCTAATCATAGGAAGCAGCCATCACACTGGCACAACTCCACGTATGCTGCAGAAAACAAACCCCACTACACACTGGGAGTGGTTGGCAGCTGGGCCCTTATGGCCACAGGCAGACACAGCAGAGCAGCATCCAGCTGTTCGCAGCAACATCTGCCTCCATGCTCAGCGGCTCGCGGTGCAGCCCAGCACACCCACACACACCTGACTCCAGCACCCGGCTGCGTGCCTTCATCCCCATCTCCGTGCAGGCTGGCAGCAGCCGGATTTGGGGGTGCACGAACTCAGCACTGCGCCCCCTCCCACCGCCAGCACCCAGAGCCAGCGGGGCAGCAGGGACACGGCTGCCACTGCCACTGCCCACCCCTCTGTGCAGCCCAGGGCTCTCCGGCCGCGCACTCTGCCTCCCACCCTAATCCTAACCCGCTCCTGTCCCCCGAGGGCAGCCCCCAGCAGCAGGCCTGGCTCACATGACGCACAGACACGGCACGAGGCCAGCAGCCACCCACGGCCTTCCTCTGCGCAGGGAGGAACCCGGCCCATGAGCGGCGATTTCCCTCGCCCGGCGCTCACGCCGCTTGTTGTGCCGGGACGCTCCGGGGTTACTAAATTTACCGTCTGCTCCTCATGTCCCTCCCTTCCGCCCAAGCCTGGCTGCATGCAGCTTAACCCTTCCTGGGCAGGCTGGCCCCGCCGTGGGAGTGGGCTCACCGTGATAGGGACAATGGGGCAGCTACTGCCCGCGGTGACAGGGTCCTCTCCCTCCCGGTCCCACGGCCTGTGCAGAGCAGCTGGGGCACGTGGGGTGCAGTTTGAGCCCCGGGCTCAGCTCTCCACAGCAGCCCCACACCAGCATCGCTCCCAGTGTCCCAGTAGGAGAGGGACAGCACTCCCAGCCCGGCTGGCCCTGCGCGCAGCTGCGGGGGCGAACGGGCAGCTATTACACACCACGGAAAAAATGAAATGTTGGAAAACAGCAGGCGTCAGAGTCAGGGCTGGGACGGAGCCCAGACTGCTCTGCTCAACGCGAGGGCTCAGCGGGGCTGCAGCAGCACCGCGCAGGAGGGCTGTGCCAGCTGACGGGCAGAGCACGGGCACAGCCCCTGGGTACCCGGGAGCAGCTCCACGGTCCCTGTCGGATGCAGACACGGGGCTTCCGCTTTCCCTTACCTGCCACCCGGTCCTGGTGAGGGCGCTGAGCGGGAGCCTCTGCGGCAGAGTCCCCACGGCCCCGACATGCTGGCGGGGCTGCCTACCGCTGCCCGTGCGCACGGGAGCCACGCTCCCCAGCATCGTGACACCACACAGCCCGCCCGCACCTTCGCCAGCCGAGGCCCCGGTACGATGTCCGGAGGAAAAGCCAGCGAGGGGCTGGGCTCCGGCAAAGGAAGGGAGCGGAGCCAGAGTGGGATCCTGTGCGGGTGTTAACCCCTTCCCAGCATGGAGAGCCCCGCCGCACCGGCGTGCAGCTCTGCGGGGGGGACTGGGGCAGCCCCGGCCCCGCCGCCCCTGTTGGGATATGCCCCCACTCCCGCCCGCCACCTGCTGCACGACCCTACTCGACCCCGCTGCCCTCCACTCCATCACCCCTGTTGGACCCCAGCACGGGCTCCAGCTCTCCCCGTCGCCCACCCTGCTTGGGACCCTGCTTGTGACGGCTCCCCAGCAGCGTCCTGCCCGCTCCTCACCAGTTCCCGTAGAGGAGATGCCCGCCGGCCCCCGGCCCTCCGCCTGCAGCGCAGCCCCCCGTCCCGCGCAGCCCCGCACACGCAGCCTCCGGTGGAGGAATGCGGGGCGGGAGTGCGGCCGCCCCGGCCGGCGCCCCACCTCTGGCGCGGACAAGGCGGCCTTTCTTCTCCCGCCGCAGCCTGCTAAACACGCCGCTTGTTCCCGCCGTGGGAAGAGGCAGAGCAGCAAATGCCAAAGGGTCGGGCTCAGTTACCGTCAAATAGCAAGCAGTCCCCGTGCCCCCTGCGTGCAGGGGCTGCTCTCGGGCTGGCGGCTCCCGGCACGAAGACAAAAGTCCCTTTCTTCCCCGTGCAGCGCCGGGGCCTCACCTGGGAGGACGCCGAGCCCCGCGGCCCCTCCCGCCCGTCCCCACCCAGCGAGCTGCGGGGTGACCCCACTACAGCAGCTGCTTACAGGGGAGCTCGGTCCACGGCTGCACGGGGGGTGGCACAGAAGAGCCGAGCCCTGCCTGCATGAAAACGGGGCCGGGGGCACCCAGGGCCCGGCCACAGAGGGGTGCCAGCCGTCGGGGGTCCGACGGCCGCGTGCGGAGCAGCGGAGCGCTGCAGGATGGGGACACCGGGCTCTCCCCGTGCACCGCAGCACCGACCTCGCGGGTCCTCGTCTCCCTTCTGCGGTACCCGAGGGCTCTGCGCGTGGGGACAGGCACCTGGCAGCTCTGCCCCACCCCGGGGAAGCCCGGAGCAGCCCCTCCTGCAGCTGGGCCCGGTGCTCGACGTTCCACCCGGCCGCTCGGATGAGTCAGGGGCGGAAACCGTGCAGCATCCACAGCCTCCGTCCAACTTGGCTGCCTGCTCCCACCGCAGCTGCTAACGCGCTCGGAGAGCTCTCACCCCTTCCCACACCCTCTGCCCCGACAAATACGCAACCAGCGGCCTTCCTCCTGCAGCTGGAGAGGGCGGAAGCGGGGTGGGAGGGGGTAGGGGGCACTCGGGGCCGTCGGGGCGGGGGGGGGGCCGCCCTCAGCCCGGAGCTGCCCCTCGACGCCAGGGTTCAGGGCGGGCTCATCTGGCGGAGGTGCGAGAGGGGAAGGCCGCCAGCTCCGGGCAGCGAGGTGCCCCGACGGTCCCTGCGTGGGGCAGCCCCCTCCCCCGCCTCCCATCCCACCCCGAGGGGGTGGCGGAGGCCGCATCGCGGTTGCTAGGATAACGCAACACGCCCGCCAATAACATCGGCATAAATCAGCCGCAAAGACATCTCCTGCGGGAGCCGAGGAATCCCGGCCGCGCCCGCTGAGCTCAGCGCTGCAGGGAGCGCTCCTGAACCGCCGCTGCGCGTTGGCCGAAGGTTTGCAGCCCGAGCTCCTCACCGAGCCCCTCCGTCATCGCTGCAGGGCGGGCGGGTGGAGCTCAGCGCCTCGGTACGGCAGCGCGAGGGGAGAACGCTGCCCCGAAGCAGCACCGCAGCAAAAGAGGGGCTGAGAGACGTGAGGTCGGCTCAGCCCGGCGGGGTGCAGCACCTCCGCCTCCTCGTGGGCAGCCCGGGCTCTGCAGCACAGCGGCGCGGAGCGTCCTGCAGCCATCGCCCGTCTGTCCCATCGTAGAATCATAGAATGGTTTGGGTTGGAAGGGACCCTCCAAGGCCGCCTGGTGCCACTCCCTGCAGTGCACAGGGATACCCACAGCTCCAGCAGTGCTCACAGCCCCGTCCAGCCTGACCTTGGCTGTCTGCAGGGACGGGGCAGCACCGCCTTTCTGGGCAACCTGTGCCAGTGCCTCACCGCCCTCAGTGTCAAACCTTCTTCCTTATCTCCAGCCTCAATCTCCCCTCTTGTAGTCTAAAGCCATTTCCCCTTCTATCACACAGACCCCCCTAAACAGTCTGTCCCCTCCCTTCTCACAGCCCCTTTAGATACTGACAGGTCGCTCTCAGCTCTCCCCACAGCCTTCCCTTCTCCATGCTGCACAGCCCCAGCTCTCAGCCTGTCCTCGCAGGGAGGGCTTCCATCCCTGGCACCATTTCTGTGTCCCTCCTCTGGACGCGCTCCAACAGCTCCACGTCTCTCCTGCCCTGAGGACTCCACCTGTGGACGCAGTGCTCCAGGTGAGGTGTCACAGCACACAGCAGAGGGGCAGGAGCACCTCCTGGGTGCAGCCCAGGGTCCGGTTGGCTTTCTGTGCTGTGAGGGCACACTGCTCGCTCATGTCCAGCTGCCACCCACCAGTACCCCCGTTCCTTTTTGGCAGGGCTGTGCTCTATCCTTACATCCCCAGCTTGTACTGACAGTGGGTGCTGCCATGACCCAGGTGCAGACCTTGCACTTGAAGCATGTGCTGTTAACTGCTACATCTAGGTGAGAAACAGTCAGGTTGCTAATGGTCAATATTAACGCTGAACCACAGCCCTAGATAAGCACTGAGAAATTTTCCCTCCCTGCTAACAGACACCCCATCACCCTCAGAAGAGGCTGAGGGAAGAAAACCTCCCTGCCCCGTCATTCTGCATCACCATGAACCCCTGTTTGTGTCTTGAATGTCTCTTCCCATCCCCACACCACTAAGCCCCCATCCAGACAGTAACACACACTCAGCGTTTCTCCCTGCAAAGGATGGTTATTGTTGGGCATAAATAGCACAATTTTAGAATAATGGGCTATTACTTCCATCCTATTTCCAATGTGGCTAATTAGCATGTTTGTTTCACTAGGCATAGTTTGATAACAAAGCTTTGCGAGCAGACTAAAGTTAGAGCGATGCTATTAATTAGATTTCAAGCGTTTAATAGCTGATCAGCAAATGGTGAAGCTCCCCTGCTGCTCAGCACAGTGCACGGAGGAGGGCCGTGGAAGGTGGAGAGATGAAGCACATGGAGATGTTACCCGAGGTGACTTCAGACTGCTGAGGATGTTTCCACCAAGCCCCAGCCCGCTGCTCCTGCATCCACAGCGCCGCGCTGGGAGGGCAGCGATGCTCTGCGTACATCCTGGGGGGTGCTTAGGCCTTGGGAAAAGATCGTTGCCTTGGCCCGGGTCTGATGCTCAGCCCTCAACCTGCAAAGCTTTCTGTCACTGATTTCTGCGAGGCGTTTGCTGATAGCGGGCTGATTGCTTCCTGCAGGCAATTGCAAAGGTGCTTATCTAATGAGTCATTAGAGAGAAATACAAAATAGGAGAAAGTAATTGACTTAGCAGTTCCTGCCAAAGAAAAAAAAATGCCTTCTAATTGGGGAATTTTAAGCAGAGCAAACCAGAGCAATTTTAATAACATTAAGCTTCAATTGACAGTGAAATGAGTGAATGCAAAAAAAGCAACAATAAACCAAGTATACACAAACAGAAAGGCACTGCGGGAGGAATGCGGTTAAGCATTCAAAGTTACACGCTCAAAATTCAGACAGTGCTGGGAATGGGGATGATTTTCTCCTTCCCAGGTTAAAAAATTCCCTAAAAAACCACAGAAGAGCACTGCACACATTGCATACAGCACAGCCTGCCTCGCTCCCTGAGGCTCAGAAAATTCCTGTTTTTCTGCACAGCGAATGAAATGAGGTATGAAGTGCTGCGTTCTCATTCCTGGCTGCAGGAGGAGCAAATGCTTCCACGGTGCAGGTACTGCTCTGGTGTCTGCCGATGGTAAATACAGCTGGAAATGCACTCAGCCTAAAGTAGGTCTGTCCTGCACAGCCCTTCGTGTTTCTCACTCCTGAAAGAGGGGCAGAAAACCAGCCCCCATCTCCAGAGCTTCGTCACATCACAAAGAGGTTTTACTCTCCCATTTTAGGGCAGATCACGGCATTTCACTTGGCTGAGCATAGCCCACGGGTTGAAAGCAGCTCCCTCACCTGTTAGTGAGAGGTTCTTAAGTCTCATTTGTAAAATCTCTCTATTGATCCCAGCAGATAATTGCTTGTTGATGATGCCGTTCCATGAGGTGTTCAGGGTGGTTCTGACGCTCTGCAGGGGAAGTTTGCAGTGTTTGATGAACTGCTGCTTCCTGTTTGAAAGCCTCACGGGTTCACTTCGGGTCCTTTTGTTCTGCAGTGATGTTTACATGCAGACCATGATCACAGGCATTAAATCACAGTTCAGCTCAAGCTGTTGGTTCCAGAGAGAGAGAAAAGCATAGCAGGGATGTGGGAGAAAGAGCTGCACCCTGCAGTGCCGCCAGCCCTCCTGCTAGGACCTTCCCAAAGGCATTGCCAATACCCAGGACCTGCACTGCTCTGGGGGTGTGGGATGTGCTCAGTGCACCGCACTGCCTGGCCCAGGGTGACAAGAGATGCACACAAGTGTAAATAAATAAGGGTCAGATTACTACAGTGCTCCATTTTTCACCGTGCCACATAAATAATAATAATGTACAATAATAATAGAGCAATATTGCCAGCTACTGCGGGGACTAAACCTCAAATTGATATTTAGCGTGGTTTGGATTAAACATAAATAACAGCTTTATGATTAGAGCCTGAAGTTGCTGCTAATAATGACTGATGCTGCTGCTGCACAGGAGGAATTATAAGCACTCGAGGATAAATGACCCTCCCAAAGTGGTGTGAAGCAATGCTGAGTGTTCCCTGCTCTGGTGGGGTCAGTGGCGGAGGGATGAGGTGAGAGGGTGATGAGGCTTAACAAGGCCAGGTGCGAGGTGCTGCACTTGGGTCGGGGCAGTCCCAGACATGAGCACAGACTGGAGAAGAACTCATTGAGAGCAGCCCTGCAGAGAAGGACTTGGGGGTCCTGATGGGCAGAAGCGGGACATGAGGCAGCAGTGTGCGCTTGCAGCCCGGAAGGCCAACAGTCCCCTGGGCTGCAGCAACAGAGGGGCGGCAGCAGGGAGAGGAGAGGAGAGGGAGGGGGTGATCTTTAAGTTCCTCTCCAACCTAAGCTGTTCTAAGATTCCTTCTCAAGTTCCTGCTGCGAGACAGAACGATGCAGGCTCCTCTCTCTGCATGGGACTTCTATCCCTGTATACAGAGAACTTGTTTATTAGAAATGGCTTTGGATGCAACTTGGCAAAGCCTCGCCTTTCTGCTGGCTTCCGGCTTGTTAGGTTTGTCTTTATGAAGCTTAGCACCTCTACTGGGCTCCTCTCGACAATCTGTTTTCAATGTGTTTGTTTTTTCTCACTTGGCAACAAGCAAAGCAGGCAGAGGCACCACATCCATTCTTGTGTGCAGGGTTGGAAGTGGAAGAGAGGAGACCCTGTGGGGAATCCCAGGGCGGGCGGAGGAGGAGGCGAAGATCCCACCCCTCCACATGGCCCCAGGTTTACCTGGAGGCTCCATGTGTCACCCAGCTCAGATCCACGAGCACAGCTGCTAATAAGACCTGCAAACAACAAATGTGGTGAATGGCCTTATAAGCTGATTTGTTTGTTACTGGAGTCATTAATGTTCTGCTCTAAGCTTGCTAGTCAATAGCATCAGCAATGACAGGTTGTTGTAAATGCAGTGCTGTTTTTCCCAGTCTATGTGCTGATATTTTATTTAAACAGATCTGCTTTTGTGTCGTTCTGACTCGAGAAAGGTCAAAGACATGAAGATTTATGAGTGCCAATTATGTGTATCAATATTTAATCAGACTTTGAGGGAAATCATTACTATCTGGTTACAGCTTCCATACAAACTGCAGCAGCTGCTGTTCAGCAAGACGGGGAGCCTGAAATTCCCGTAGTCAGAACCCAAGAGCCTGCCAGGTTCCTGCGGTAATCGCCGCACTTACAGCAGCACATTAGTTCAACTGCATATGCAAATATACTGCTGAAAGCACAACCTGCCTGTGTATGCAAATGTAATCAATAGGTGCTCCGATTACTCACACAAAAGGAAATAGAAGTGGGATGCCTCCCGTGCACCGTCCCGAGGCGAAGCTGAACACTCCGTTCCTTCACCGATGGCCATTTGTGGTGCCTGTGGATAAACAGGGGCTCCCTGTGCCCAGAACGGGACAGGTTTGTGGGGCCCCATGGATCTGGGCCCCCAGGGTCAGGCTGGCAGGCAGGCCAGCGGATTTGGTGTTCCTTTCCTTTATTGCGGTGTCTTCTTTCATTTCCCCTTAGCTGGGAAGAGTTTCAGATAAACACGGCTTGACATTTTAAAGTATGATTTTTTTGCTCCCTGTAATTACTCCAAATCTCCAGGAAAGCCTTAGGCAGTTCTCAGCCTGGATTTCTCTGCCAGCTGGAGTACCTGCCTTGTCATCAGAGTTGAGGCTGTGCTCATTCTTTTCCCCAGGACTCCCATCTCAGCTCCTATCCCAGCTCCCGTGATGCTCCCATCCCACTCCCATCATATCCCATCCCACATCCCATCCCAGGTCCTGTCCAAGTTCCCAACCCCCAACCCATCCCACTCCCATCTCCACTTCCATCCTGGCTTCCATCCATCCCAGCCCAGCTCCCATCTGAGCTCCCAACCCACCTCTGATACCAGCTCCCTCCCAGCTCTCCTCCTACTCCCATCCCACTCCCATACACGCTCCCAAAACACCTCTCATCCCACCTCCCATCCCATTCCCATCCCACTCCCATCCCACCTCCCATCCCATCTCCCATCCCAGCTCCCATCCCAGCTTCCACCTAAGCTCCCAACTCATCTCCCATTCCATTCCCAACCCATCTCCCATCCCACTACCATCCCATTCCCAACCCACTCCCATCCTACTCCCATCCCATCACTGATCCCAGCTCCCATCCAAGCTCACAGCTCATCTCCCATCCATCTCCCATCCCACTCCCATCCCATCTCTCATCCCAGTTCCTATCTCGCTCCCATCCCAAATCCCATTCTGCCCTCATGGGCTGCAGAGCTCTGCAGTGCTGGGAAGAGAGGGGCGAGGTGAACAAGGTGGGAGTGGGAAAGCAGTGGGGAGTTCTCAAGGCAAAATGGCTCAGGACGGGCTTTTGGTATGCAAACTGAGATAAAGCTGTTTCCCAGGGTGAGTTCATGTTCAAATACTAGCAAAGCACTGATGACTAATTAATTTCATTGCAGGATTAGTAACGAAAGGGAAGCGGATGGTATCTTCTCATTGCATCTTCTCTTTACCCCTCCATCTGCCTCACAGCAAATAGCAGTGAGTACTTTGTGTGATGTTTTGGGCTCTAAGCCTAAGGTAAGAAGAATGAAAGCCAGAAAGAAATCAGCATAGCCTCGCTAACAGAGAGAAGGGCTGTCCTGTGGCACGGCGGGGTGGTGTAAAGGCTGGTGGGTTCATGCTGCACAGCACAGGGCCCCATGTTCTGAAGCCTTCTGCTGTACACTGCTGGCCCTGCTCTAGCGAACGCTCCATGTGAGCAACATTTAGGTCATGGATGTCCAACCTTTTGGCTTGCCCTGCCACCTCGAGTGAAGGGGAATTGTCTTGGGCTGCATTTATGTAGGTTGCTCCAAAAGTCATGGCTCCTATTTATTTCCGTGGAAACTACAGCATATACAACGAGCACAATAACACTACTGAGTAGAGCACACTCAGCTAGAAAACACAATCTTTCAATGTAGTCACCACCACCAGCTGTGCGTTTTTGCCAGGAATGAATATGAGCCTGCATGCTGCACTTGTCAAAATGTGCACCAACAGAGGTGACCCACTGTCACTGTTGTCACTGCTGAAACTCACCACCCACCCCTCACTGTGCTCACTGCTTGGTCTCCATAAACGTTCACCTAACATTAATGGATGTCAATGGGTGACATTTTTTCTGCATGGAGGAATTCAGTTCCACACCTTTGCATCATCTGCACTTCCATGTCAGACACCACTGTGTCAGACTGCCCCTCTGCTGCCATCTGTCACACGGCAACAGCATGGAATGGGATATTGGTGGGAAGGTCCCACCTCTACTGCTGAACCACCACCATCCGCCTCTGATGCGGTGGGCCGACATCATGAAACAGGAGGCATTACTTTTGGAGCAGCCATCATAAAATAGACAAACTTCACATACAGAAGTAACAAAAGTTACTTTATTTTTAAATATTTTTAAATTAAAACAACAACAAAAACAGCAGCAAAACTGAAGAACTATTGGGATCTGTGACCTTGCTGTTGTGAAGCTGACACATCAGTGTTGTTCGGTGGCAGTGGCTGCAGCTCTCAGTGAAGTCTCATGGTGTCAGTCAGAGATGTTGGATGAAATGTTACTCTTCCTGTGCTTCATCCTTGGACGTGGTTGTTCACAAATGTACGTGCTGCCAGAACCCCATGCCCTGGTCTCAGTCCACACAGTGCCCATCTGACACTGATGTGTGCGTGCTGTGAGCGATGGGTGCGTGCCTGTGGCTGGACCTGGCTGCTCAGTGGAGCAGAGCTGACACTGTGATGGTGTGGGGCAGGGGTCAGCCCATGGGACATGTCAGGTGTAGGCCAACAGCAGCCCATAGCACCTGTGAGCAGCACTGGCAAAGAGAAATTCTAACCGAGCTCTCTGTCCCGCCCTCCCTGAGCTGCTTTTCGTCATCCTTGTCATGTCTGGGGCGAGTGATGGAAAGCAGTTCCCGTGTGAAGGGCTCTAATGGATGGGCTCTGCCTGAGAGAATATTTACTACAGTGTCGTAATTAACCTGACGTGCAGCCGGAGTGCGGCAGCTGGGAGCTGTGATTCATGGCCAGAGCTGAGCCTCCATGAGCACAGGGACTCGTGCCTCTTCCACTTAGCTAACCAAATGAAAATAGAAGGAATGAAGTCTTCAATTAATCTTCCCCCATGCCTCACCCGTGGTGCTGAGCGGATTTGCATCCGTTTGATGGGGTTGTGCTTCGCTGTGCTGCAGGTGCTGGCCATGGGGTCACAGTGAGTGTGCAGCCCAGCAAAGCGCCTGGCATATTCCCAAATGGGATGACCCCACACTGAACAAGCGGCCTGGCTGGGGGCTGCCTGCTGTGATGGGGCTCTGGTGGGTGCACACCCATAGTGAGCAGTGGGGTGAGCAGGGGTGTGCAGGAACCTCCCTCTCCTGGGCTGCCGTCGATGCTGAGCGGGGCCTTGTCAGAGGCACAGCCATGGTTTTATTCTTAGAAAATCAATCAGGGACAGTTTGTTTGTTTTGCTGTTTGGCTGCCAAAGGCAATGAAAAGGATGTTATAGGAAGTATGAAATCAGCTTCCACCACACAAGCTCATGGTGTTACATAACGATGGATGGCTTTACCAGGCACTGTTTTCCGTATGAATAAAATTATGCTGCCAGGTTCCATAGGGAGGCAGGTAAGTGGAATTAATCTGAGCAAACGAGACTCAGAGCATCTCCCATCCCACTTCGATTGCTCTGATGGAGGAGGAGGATCAATGCCACCAATGGCGATGCACAGCGGAAGCCCTTGTTCTCAATGGCTGGAGGTGTGTGCAGCCAGTCCTGCTGCAGGGGCAGCTCCCTGATCCCTGGAACACAGCCTCTCACTGAGGCTTTGCTTGTGGTGCTGGAATGCCACCAATTCCTTCCTCTCCCCAACCCTGAGTCTGTTATTTACTGATTTGGAATGGAAAATGAACAGAAGCCATCACCAACAGCTTTGCTGTGGTGTGAAAGAATAACAAAAAGGCTGAACCCTCCACTGCAGCACACAGGACTGCACCGCAGCAGCTGGCAGATCGCTCTCAATTCCTGCTCAGCTCTTCTGAGAACACGGCCTGACAGGAGCCAGGAATGAGGCACAGCGGCAGCACCGGGCTGGCACCGCCGTGCACAGCGCTCTGTGCAAAGAGAGCCCCGGCACCGGATGGAGCCAGCTCCCAACATTTCATTCCTCAAAAAGCCAGCATCCCAATGCAGCTGGGTGAAGAGTTCTCCCTTCTGCCCACGCATGTAGAGAAATGTGGGCTCGCAATTAAAGTCCACATTTTAAGATATTAATGAGTTTGTGCTTGATTGCCGTGTGTCAGTGGAAGAGCACATCGTGGATCTGCATGGCTGCCTCCAAACCATCCCAGCACGTGAAGCTGATCCTCTAGCAGGACAAGGGGAAATGGTTTTAAGTTGAAGGAGGGAAGATTTAGGTTGGATGTCAGGGGGAAGTTCTTTACTGTGAGAGTGGTGAGGTGCTGGAACAGCCGCCCAGAGAGGCTGTGGATGCCCCATCCATCCCTGGAGGTGCTCAAGGCCAGGTTGGATGGGGCCCTGGGCAGCCTGGGCTGGTATGAAATGTGGAGGTTGGTGGCCCTGCCTGGCAGGGAGGTTGGAGCTTGATGGTCCTTGAGGTCCCTTCCAACCCAAGCCATTCTGTGATTCTGTGATTCTATGATTCTCTGGGATGGATCCCCACTTTGGATCCCCAAAGCAACATTCAGTAAGCCCAACCATTTCCTCTTGGTTAGAAAGATGGGGTAAAATGGAAACTCGTGTAGTTGAGGAACACTGGATGCGCTTTCCAAGATAATTTTATTTCATAGGCTGCTAAAGCGAAAGCTCGTGGAAATTATTTGAGGCAACCATGGGAAATCAGGCACCATATGATTGGATTCATATGGGAGGATTACACTTACGCCTTTCATCATTATCAATATAGCTGGCTTCATTCCTTTATGGCCATCATAGCACTTTTTCCATGTAAGTGCTTGTAGCAAGGCCATGAACATGCTGATTAAGCCATTAAGTCATTTGCCACAGCAAATCTCTTGAGCGTGGAGAGAGCTCTGCCTTCCTCTGATATTTTTGCTTTGCTGATTTTGCACATAAAAACCCACTCACTGGGTGCACATCACCCATGGGAGCAGTGCTCGATGTCTACATGCTGCAAGGACATGAAGCTGTCAGCAAAGAGCCCTGAAAGGTTCCTTCAGAGCACAGGGCTCTGTGGAGCAGAGGTGATGTTCCACCCAGACCCTTCCACAGGGACCCGGATGTTGGAAGGGAACTCAAAGCCCACCCACTGCCACCCCCGGCCATGGGCAGGGCTGCCCCCCACCAGCTCAGGCTGCCCAGGGCCCCATCACACCTGGCCTTAAGTGCCTGCAGGGATGGGGCACCCACAGCTCTCTGGGCAGCAGTGCCAGCGCCTCACCGCCCTCTGACAAAAGGATTGCTTCCTCACATCTAACCATCATCTCCCCTCTTTTAGCTTAAAGCCATTCCCCACTGTCCTATCACTATCAGACCATGTAAAAGTCAGATATCTCACTCTTCATCCTCAAAGCCTGGGAAGAAAGTTACTACTTGTGAGGTCTCTGAGCTGATAATGCCTGGAGAGGTTTGGGAAATTCCATTACAGTGAAACCCTTCTTCTGGGCTGGGAGCACTGAGAGGACCCAGCACGCAGCAGGTCAGGATGGGCAGCCCTAGAAAGTCCTCCAAGAACTTGCCATGCCTGATTTCAGTAACACATCAAATAGTTATAATTTCTGTCATTTGAATTTCAAATCCAACTGAAAGATCTACCTGATGCTGCTATTTTAAAATGTGATTCGTTCTTCTCTTTTCTTTTCAGCTCCTTTTCAGAACCAAACATCATGTTTCATCTCCGAGCAGTGAGATTAAAAAAAGCCAAAACAATTAGTGGGGAGCTGATGAAGGTGACAGGGTCATAATTAGTGCTGTTCCTCTGCAGCATGTGTTTATCGTGCCAGCAGAACAAGCTGCTCGCAGGGTGAGAGTCATGAGCTGCAGGAGCACACACGCCTTTTGCAGCTGTAACACTGCTGGGTTTGCTCTGCAGGGAGCAGGAGCACGAATGAAAAGACCCTAAAAGGGTTAGGCTTAGGATTAGTGTTTGGGTTAAGATTTGGGCTTGGGTGAGTATCTTTTTATCTCAGCAGTCAGACATGGATGTCTTGGGTACTGGCAGTGGCTCTGTTGTGCCAGACACTAAAAGCCCCATCATTTGGCAGTTTGAGGGCTGTCCTTGCTAGCACAGGAGCAGCCCTGGTGCTAATTCAAATCCAATTATGGTATTTTAAAAGAAAATGGATTTGTGCTGCAGAACCAGGGACACTGCCGGGCAGCAGCATCTGGCACCTGCATGATGAGAACAGAGGGCAGAAAGTGCTGGAAGCAAATCCTGCAGTAGCCCTTGCCTGGCACCTCAAAAAATAGCCTCTGTGCAAGAGGCAAACCGACTCGATCAGATCCTTGAGACCTGGGGTCAGAGCGGACAACAGCTCCGAGCTGTGTGCACAGCTGTACAGCCCTTCTGCTGCAGGAGCAATGCATACATTTATTGTGATGAGCCGAGCGCCCTGCTCCCAGCACCGAGCTCAGTGGGCTGAGGCTGGGGGCTGCTCTGTACCTCAGGTGCAGCCCTGAAGCTTCTTACAAGGGCAATCCCTGCCTAGAGGAGTCCTCCCCAACCACCCCAACCAAAGTACAACCACTGAAAGTGCTCAGCTGGGGTTTGAATGTTCACAGAAGGACAAGAAAGTAGGTCTTGGAAGAGCTGCCAGTGGAAATTGTTGTCCAGAGAGGCGGTGGTGCCCCATCCCTGCAGACAGACAGACAAGGTCAGGCTGGACGGGGCTGTGAGCACTGCTGGAGCTGTGGGTGTCCCTGTGCACTGCAGGGAGTGGCACCAGGCGGCCTTGGAGGGTCCCTTCCAACTCAAACCATTCTATGATTCTATGAATTCTGATTAATTAGCTGCTCAGTAAGATTTTCAAGAATGCTTTCTCAATAGCTTCTTCTCACTGTCCCCACTCAAGCCCTGGTCAAGTAGGGTTCAGCCACTGGATGGATTTTGAAAGGACTTGATTAAGCTTCTTAAATCTATTTTTTCTTCTATTCACAGCTGAAAAATGAGTGGCAATTACCCAGAGAGGTCCTCCCTGCGAGAATCCCCTGATCATTAGATCTTGTTAAGTGAACGGTTTGTTTTCCATCCTGCTGTAGGTTTCTGTGTTTTCCCCTGGTGCTGAAAAGCCAATTGGAGAAAAAGAATGAGCCAGCAACTGTTATGAGCAAACACAGGACTAGGATGAGTAGAGCAAGTGGAGAATGGGGACTGCCAAAGCTGTGGGATGTTCAGATGGGCACCACATACCAAATACACCCCAGAAAGTCAGAAAGTGTTTTTTTGTTGGTGCTTTACAGGCCCTGGGCGACGTGGCTTGCAAGGCATGGTGGTGATGTGTTGAGGGTTCAGCTAGGCTATCTCAGTGGTCTTTTCCAGCCTTAGTGATTCTATTCAGGTGGAGTCGCCGTCCCTGGCAGCGTTCAAGAGGCATCTGGATGAGGTGTATGAGATATGGTTTGGTGCTTGTGGTAGCAAGGGTAATGGGAGGACGGTTGGACTGAGATGATCTTGTAGGTCCTTTCCAACCTTGTGATTCTGTGATTCTACGATTTCTTACTCTGAACACAAGTTCAACAATTGGATGCTTCAGAAGGGTTAACAGCCTCTCTGCTTCAGCACATCAGTCCTCCACAAGGTCAAGGATAAACTTTCCCTGCCTGAATAACACTGTCATGGCAGAGGACTGTGTGCTTTCCTTAAACAACTGGACCTGTAGGAAGATTTCCACATAATTACATTCAAAACTTGTTTCTTTTTTTTCCATGGGGAAATCTGACAACTTCCCTGCTTTATTGTCACAAGTGTCAGCTGGCCGGGCCAGCGAGCTGAGTGTCAGCCTGCAGCGATCCGCAGTGCTGTGCTCGGCTGCTGAGGGCGCTTCCACCCGCTAAGCAGCACTTCCAAGGCTGACTCCTTGCTTTCCCCATCCTTTGGCACACGTCTGCAGAAAAAGTGCCCCAAGCACTCGGTAATAACTTTAAATCATCCTAACAACGTGTGTGGTGCTGCAGGATGGCTTCACACTTCAATAGTTATAATTAGAACAGTTCCATTGTGGGTTTAACGAGCGGATATTTTTTGTGCTGATGGCTGAGCAGAAATGGGCTGCTCCAGGGTTAATGGAAGTCCCCAGTTTAGAGTCCTAATGTGGGAGGAAGGCACCTTCCTAATTATGGGCAGTGGCACATGCACATAGTCTGGTACATGTACTGCTTAATGTTACTGAGATTCCTAATCTATGGGCAAAACCTAATGCAAGGGACACCTGGAAAATGGCACCAGCACATCCCATCTCCTAACAAATAGTGGCAGTGCTGAAGCGACTTCCATCCATCCTTGATGCTTTCCCAGCTGTTCCCATAGCACCCTGTTCCCACACAGCCCTCCCGACAGAGAAAACCATACCCAAGCACTGTGGGATGCAGAGGGGATCTTGTAGAGGAACTGACTTTCCTGAGAACGCACAGGAAGTGAGCACCAGAGCCAGCTTTCAGATTGGATCAGATCTCCTGTTCTCTAGTCAGAAACACCATTCTTGCTAACGAGTTTTTCTGTCCAATTAGCAGCTAAATCTCTCTCTTCTTTATTGATGTAAGCATTCCGAATGCAACACCAATACCTGCTCCAGACTAGGTGCTTAGACCTGAAGTGAATGAAAACTAAAAGGAAAAAAAAGAAGTGCAGATAATCTCCAAGCACCAATTTGCCTATTACAGGTGATTTACTGACCCCTGAAACAACCCTTTGCCAGCAATGGGGAGCGGAAGGGGCAGGAGGCAGTAAGTGGGGATGGCTGGAACATTCTTGTTTGTTTTGTAATGCCAGATTTTACAGATGAACTGCAAGTTTCAGCAAAACTTAGGGGAGATAATAGAAGAAAAACCAGGCCTCTGGGATGTCAGCCTCAAAAGCAGGAGACCCAAAGTCAACTCCTGTCTTGTGGGCAGGATCCTATGGGCTCCAACCCAACTCATCAGGCATGCAGCACTGACCTTTACCAGCTTTTATTTAACAGGAGTGAGAATCTCCTGAAGGATAGAGGCTTGGGCTCATCATGGCAGGTGAGCTCTCTGCAAACACAGGGAAGTCTGTTAGTGAACTTTGCAGAGGCTTCTGCTAGAGAGAAAAAAGCTCATGTGAGCAGTGCATATCCCAGCTCTGTAACCCCTTCTTGCAAGCCATGAAAACAAGCAAAAGCTGCAGCATGACTTTTGAATGCAAACACTGATCATGAGGAGCAGAACTCCTCGGCTGTCCTACCCCAGTGCTGCGCCTCGTTGTGTTACCTGCTGCTCTGGGAAGGATGCCAGGGAAAGCTTCCATCAGCCCTATGGCACTGAGTCTTCCATAAAGAATCCATTTGCACCCAGTGATCTGTCACTTGTGCCTCAAAGCATGAATGGAGATGGAGATGTGAAATGCTCTGTAGACCCCGAGAAAATACGTAGAACCGTCTTTAAGTCTAACTGTTAGGTATTTGATTTGCTGCTAAAACAAAAGATGAACCTCTAAGTCCCTGTAAGGCCTTAAATAAAGGATCTCAGAAGTACATGGCAGATGACACCTCTGGAACTGGTTTTCCCCAGTATCAGGTTTGGCTCAAGAGGAGAGATACTTTGGCTTGGGTAACATGTGTAGTAGGATCTAGAGAGCGAAAATCAATGGCTGCTGTAGTGCATAACCAACCTATAATTCCTGGTGTCAGGGTCATAGAATAGCAGAGTCATTAAGGTTGAAAAAGACCTCTAAAGTCATCCAGTCTAATTGTCCACCTACCACCAATATTACCCACTAACCGTGTTCTACAGCACGAATGAGTTCCCCAGTACAGTGCACTGGCACCAGACACAATGGCATTTCTCTTTGCAGAGTGATGTTTTTGAAGTAAGAAAATGGTTCTTCCTGGGCATGTGTCTTCTTTGCTTGCAAAGTTAGGGGGTAGCTGACATACATGGATCTAAACTGACATAGCAGTTAAAGCTGTATGATCAGCTGCAAATAATTTCCACTGTATTTCAAATCAAAGCATCATTAAGGCTGGAAAAGACTCCAGAGATCATCCAGCCCAACCCCAGCCCATCTCCACTATGCCCACTGCCCATCTCCTTGAGTGCCATACCTACTCTTTTCTTGAACACCTCCAGGGACAGTGACCCCAGTGAAGAACTCCAAACAGAAAACCTACTTTATACAACTCAAATGAAGGCTTGAGCCATGTTTATGAATGTCTTTTTCTTCCACTAATAAAGGTCCCTTAAGTAGGGACCTTAAATAGGAACGTGCACTGTAAGTGGCTTTTGTGCCCTCAGTGATGGGGCTGGCTGTGTGAAAAGGTGGCACAGATTTTGTAAACTCTGCCTTGAATTTCTCACACTCAGAGCATCTCCAGGTCCTGAGCATGGATAGTTTGATATTTTGCATTTCACAGGCTGCATTAGCACAACAAAATGCTCCATATGTATGAAAGCTGTCCAAATTAGAAGACGAATGCAATAACAATAGGAACATGAACTTGGCACCTGGTTTTCTTTGTGTGACAATTCAAAGGCGTAATTTCTGTGTCAGTTTTTTCTTTTTTCCCCTAATTAGAAACATAATTAAAAACCACTCTTGGAAAAAAGATTTTTTTTTCCTCTTCTCCCATTTAAGGGATCAAAATCCTTTGAAGATCAATTGAAAAGCAAAACTGCGCGACAGTGAGTGCCTAGATAAGCCTCTTGGAAGCACATCTAGCTGAATTACTGCTGTCTTGACCAATCTTAGTAGCTGATCCTTCAAGGTTGTGGCACATATATCCATATCCCAACATCTGGAGAAATCATTCTAGGACTCTTCTCAGAAGTTCAGGGTTTGCTCTCTTCAAAAGGAATCCAGAAACACACTGTGAATTAATACTGAGGAGGAAGTGATGAATTTGGTGATAAATAGAGGCAAAAACTACTGTATCACATTCAAGCAGAGTTTGTCTGACTAAGTGCGGGTTGGGCACCTATGACAATGTTACATAATTAGAACATAAATGGAGATGGTAGAAAAGACGTTTGGTTCTGTAAGAACAAATTCACTCTCAGATCAACCTTGATAATGTAAAGAAAAATAGGACTGTGCCCTCATCTGCAGTCTGGGCAGGAAAACCTTGGGTAGGCCACAGCTCCAACTGTTTCTGAGGCCCACTGTTGCTTTGCTTCCTTTTGTTTTTAACTCTCTCCCCTGTTGGTGAGGAAAATGTGATCTGGATGTCCACATATCCATCCTCAGAATGGGGTGTCCCTTCAGCAACCTCTGACCTCCCTGGAGAAATTCAAATTAATTTATCAAATGGAAACAATGGAAAGAGTTCTCAAAGAATGCTTCTATATATCTATGACAGTATGAAGCTGAGTAAAGCGCCCCAAATCATCATCCCAGTGGATAAAAGGTGCTATATAGATTCATTGGTATTGCCTAACCTTTCCAGAGGGATCCACATCAAACTCCCAGTCACAGGGGAGTCTTTTCTCAGAGCACAAACCTCATTAGTCGATCAAGGATCCAACCACAAACAAGAATTAGAGCTCAGACTGATACCAAGGTAATTTGTGGTGATCACTGCTTCGTATGTAATGGCCATTTGAATCAAAAAAGTAAAACTCAAGGACTTCAGGCAAATAAGATGAGCGCTCACACTTAGATGGGAACAACCCAATTTATGTGATGACAGGCAGAGAGATTCAGAACACGCAACTAATTATAAGGTGTGGTAATTATTGGTATAAAACCAATGTTAAAAGCAGATGAAAAGTGCTGGTGTCACTTTTTTCTGCAGAGTTACAAGGCTCAGAAATGTCAAGTCAAAATTTCATTTTGAAATACAATTCTGAGCCTTTTATATGTGCTACTTCAAACTACTGACAAGCTGGAACACTGCACGAAGGCGAACAGCTTTCTTAAGGAAAATGTATCCGATTTTTTGTATCTGGTTTCTTTTCTGCAAGAATAAAATAAGACTATCATAATGATGCAAATAGTCTTCGAAAAGAGATTAAAAAAATTAGATATTTTTTCTTTTTAATTCTAAAAATGTGCGGTCATCACCGCTCTCTAGGAGTGGGATACCAAATAAAAAATAGAGAATAACATCTCAAAAAAAAGAGCATTAAAGAAGTTAGACAAATTTATAGGCTCCAGTTTTACTGAGACATCATTAAGTCTAGCTGGAAAAAAAATGCAGTGCTGATGTGAGATCTAAAGTGAAAGGCAATTTTAGTAATTACTTTCACCTGTGGAAACCTCTTCCTGATCTCTAGGACTCGTCCTTCAGGCTCTCACAAATCCATTTTTTTTTCTGTTCTATCAGTTCTTGGTAATGTGACAATAACAAGTCAGAAGTGAGACTGCCAGCTCCAAACATCCAGTGACATGGGTAGTCCTGAAACTGTCCATGTTCAAGAGACGTTTAGATGTTGTACTGAGGGACAAAGTTTAGCGGGGAAATATTGGCGGTAGGTGGACAGTTGGACTGGATGATCTTGGAGGTCTTCTCTTGGTAATTCTAAGATCCTATGGTTCTATTCTGTGAATTTGCAACTAGAATTTTATGCACAGGCTAAGTTTTTCTCTTTGCTTCCTACTTTTCCTTCTTTCCTGTGGAGCTTCTTCCCCTCACTTACCTTCTCCGCCACTACAGCACTTCCCTAGTGCTTCTCCCTTTCACCACTAGTTCCTCTCAGGATATGCCAAGAGGTTTGCTCCTTCATTCCCACCACTCTCCTGTGAGGGGTAAAAATAAAATCCCTATAGGCCATCCCTCCAATAGAGAGGGTGTTTGCTCAAATACTGCTGCTTGCCAACCCCGGGGCAGGGCCCATCACCTCAGAGCAGAGTGCACCCATTGCTCACAGCACCCACACATCAGTGTGCGATGGGCACTGTGTGGGCTGAAACCAGGGCGATGTTTTGGCAGCACATACATTGTGCACAACTGCTTTCAAGGCTGAAGCACAGGAAGAGCAATATTTCATCAAAAATCTCTGATGAACACCTTGAGAGCTCACTGAGAATTGCAGCCACTGCCACTGAACCAGATTGATGCGTTATTTTCACAAAAAAAGTCAAACATGCCACTAGTTCTGTGTCTTTGTTGCCCTTTTTTGTTTGTTTGTTTTAATAGAAAATATTAAAAATGAAAATGAGTTTTGTTGTTTTTGGTGACCATTCTGTTTAATATTTTTATTGATTATCTGATTGATTCTCTACTGAGTGCACCCCAGTAAGTTTGCAGACAACACCACACTGGGGGAAGTGTTGATCTGCCTGAGGGCAGACAGGCCCTACAGAGGGACCTGCACAGGCTGATTGCTGGGCTGAGGCCAATGGGGTGGAGTTCAACAAGACCGAGTGCTGGGTCCTGCACTTTGGCCACAACAACCCCACACAGCGCTGCAGGCTTGGGGCAGAGCGGCTGGAAGGCTGTGCGGAGGGAAAGGAGCTGTGGGTGTTGGTCGGCGCTGGGCTGAACGTGAGCCAGCAGTGTGCCCAGGTGGCCAAGAAGGCCAACGGCATCCCAGTTGTGTCAGCAGCAGTGCAGCCAGCGGGAGCAGGAGGTGACCGTCCCCTGCACTCAGCTCTGGCAAGGCCGCACCTCAGTGCTGTGTTCAGCGTTGGGCCCCTCACTACAATACAGATATGGAGGCCCTGGAGCGTGGGCACAGAAGGGAACGGAGCTGTTGAGGAGTCTGGAGCACAATGGGGTGTGATGGGGAGCAGCTGAGGGAGCTGGGATTGTTCAGATTGGAGAAAGGGAGGCTCAGGGGAGACCTCATTGCTCTCAACAACTCCCTGACAGGAGGTTGTGGTGAGGTGGGGGTCAGCCTCTTCTCCCATATAACGGCAATAGGACGAGAGGTGATGGCCTCAAGTTGTACTGTGGGAGGTTCAGGTTGGATATTAGGAGAAACTTCACCAAAAGAGTGGTCATTGGTAGAGGCTGCCCAGGAAGGTGGTGGGGTCACCGTCCCTGGAGGTATTCAAGAAACATTTAGATGTTATACCAAGGAACATGATTTAGTGGGGAAATGGTGATGGTAGATGGACAGTTGAAGTGAATGATCTTGGAGGTCTTCTCCAAACTTCAAGAGTCTACGATTCGAAGACAGTTGCTGCTCCTCTGTGCTCACAACTGTCCCCACCTGCAGCACGCATTGGTGACTTCAGAAAGGCCTTTAACATTGTCTCCCACATCATCCTTATAATTAAAACTTACAGAGCATAGGATAGATGAATGGACAGAGAGGTGAGCTGAGAACTGAATTCCTCCATGGCAAAAGAGTGGCACCCACTGACATTCATTGGTGCTTGCTAAACATTTATGGAGACCAAATAGTGGATGTGAGCACAGTGAGGGGTGGGTGGTGTGTTTCAGCAGTGGCAACAACAGGTCACCTCCGCCGGTGCAGATTTTGACAAGCGTGGCATGCAGGCTCTTGTTCATTGCTGGTGAGAACACAAAGCTAATGTTGGTGACTATGTTGAAAAACTGTGTTTTGTAGCTGAGAATGTGCTCTATTTTATAGTGTTATTGTACTCTTTGTATTTGCTATAGTTTCCATGGAAATAAATAAGAGGCATTACTGTTGGAGCAACCTACATATATGCAGCCCAGGCAAGCTATAATGTTGGACATCCATCCACTAGATGTTCTTTCCACAGCAGATGTCCACAAACATAATTAAAATAATATTTCTGTTAATGAATTCTTCTCAGTGACTCCTCACATCCCCTCCTCTAAAGGAAAAATCCCTTCTGAACTCAGAAATATTATTACAGGGAGAAAAGGGCAGTGCTGATGCCTGATAGCCCCATCTCACTTATTCTCACAGAATGCCATCCCACCTGGTTTAACACTCAGCAGAGTAAGATGCACTTCATTTTACGGAAAAGATGTTATGAAAACGAGTCCTTTAAACCACCTCTTTGTCGTGAGAAATACAACTAATTTTAAAAGCTTTGTAGGAGTAATTGAGTGAAAAATTGTAAGTTTCAATACAAAGGTTTTGTGGCTGATGAGGTGTGGAGCATATCCCCCAGGTGAGGTCTGCACCCACCGCATGGCTCCTGAGATTACAGCCATACATACATCATGGAGAACATCCACAGACTTGTTCTGCCTGCGAATTTAATTCTTTATGCAATTTCTCACCAGCATTTGACAAAGGTATTGTTTTAACTGTCCTTCCCAACCAAGCCTTGCGTGCCACAGTGGAGGCACAGGACTGCATCTGAGTGGGCTTCAACAGCTGACGTAACACACTAATGACCTCATATATTGATGCAAATTAAACATAGTTAGTAGAAGACAGATTTTTCACTATAGGCTAATAGACACCAAGATTGAATGCAACACAAGCTGTAAAACCGAAGGGATCCTAACACACAGCACAGCCAGCTGTCGATAGCATGCCCTGCTCTGAAGATTTTGATGCCTTGATTACGTAAATAGGGGAAATTATTCCATCCTCAAAACTCCAGCAAGATAATCACCAAACAATAAATCACCACAACTTGAATGCAAATGAATTTTGAGCCTTATTCCCATAATTACAATTTTATCCCCATTATAAGCAGGATAGAGGCCGTCGAGCTCTAGATGTTATGGTTATCATTTAAATTGGTTGATGTTACTCATCCTGCTGGGAAGCTGCAAAGAAATGACTTTAGTTTTCTGGAATTGGGCTGCTCTTCACAACCACAACTCAGCTTCTCTACAGCCACCATCTCCACTTGCCTGGTGCTCTGCCCTCTGCCCAACTCAGACACCTTAAACAAATGACCCAATCAGTGCATATTGAAACGGCCTTTCCACTGCTATCAGAGAACTCAAGGTCCACTTCCGGTTGCTTTTTCTTTGGAACAGCCCATTTCCAAGCAAAAAGAAAGCCAGGCCTGGAGCTCCACAAAACTGAACTTCAGCAGAAACTCTTTGTAACGTTGTGTCATGGCTCCCTGTGGTGTTTCAACAAATTTCATAATGTTTCACTGGAGGTTAATTTATACTCAAACATAACTTATTATCGGATTTGGGACAGAGTTATGTTGTGAATTTAGCTGACAAAGGATCAGATCTGTTATAAATACATTTATAAAGAAGGAAAATGTCTGATGGCTTGGGAAATTTAGAGATATTGAAAGAAGTATTTGACATCTATATTAACTCAAAGCCCTAAATGGGCTGGGCTTGTTTACATTGCTTCAGTCTTATTACAGGGTGAATTTTACCAGCTGTCTTGCTGAGCAGTCATTTAGCCTTAAACTATAGTTAAAACTGTCATGGTTTTAAGCAAATTATATTGCGTAAAGTAATTATTTCTCTAACTGCAAAGAGGATCCAGGTAGCTTGTGAATCTAATTTCCAAATAAAGAGCTGGCGGAGCGCCCTCTGTGTAAGGTATAGGAGAGCAGTGTTCAGGATTCAGAAAGGCCTTTGTAACCCAGAAAAGAGTGAGCTGGCTTGATTAGTTAGAGGTATATGTTTGGGTACGAAACAGACAGGGAGGGAATAGATTTCTGCTAAGCCAATCTGTTAATCAAACAGATTCACTGTTAATTTCAAAACATCAAGGCAAACTTATTTCCTTTGCAAGGTGTTCCTGCAACAATAAACATTAATCCTCATGATTAATAGAAACTTTACACTTAATGTGTCTGAGGGGAAATTGCTGAATAGCCATTTTGGGGAAATAAAATCCAGCAATTAGAAGTTAGCCAGGATAAGGAGGTGTGTTATTTATGTTCGATCTAGCAGCAACACGCAGACATCTCAGAGAAGCCTAAAATCATAGACTCACCAAAGCTGGAAAAGACCTCCAAGATCATCCAGTCCAACCAGCCACCTACCAGTGATATTCCCCCACTAAACCATGTCCCTTAGTACAACATCTGAATGTTTCTTGAACACAAAAGTACCTTTTGCAGCTGATACTCAGCTTGTGCAACAGGAACTTCCACTATGATCAGCTGAATCTGCTGCGGAGCCTGAAATCCTTGATGCAGTCACAATTTTGATGTGCTTTGTCTCTGACCATGTTAGGAACATGATCGTGGTCCCTTGGGGATGTCTCCATCCCCAGAGTTTCTGCTAATATTGGACAATTTCAGCTTTCCTGCTTTGCTGTGAAAACTCCTTTCTTGTGCTTCTGTGCCCCCTCAGCTCTGTATTTTCTGAGCTGCAGCCTCATGTATTTCACTACTTTCAGGCATTAGGGGACACATGTGGCACCAAGATGGACTCAATGATAGTTGCCTGACCAGTGACTTCAGTATGAGGTCACCAGCTCCTTGGTGCTGACCCTCACTGTTTTCAATTAGGAAGGAAAAGCTTACTGTGGAGTATTTCTCCAGGACAGCCCCCTTACAAGGCTGAATTTGATAGCCTGTCTAGCAGCAATTTAACATCACCATCAAACATTCATTATAACATCAGAATGGGATTTACATCATATTGGTGTACCTCCTTCAGAACATGTGCTGCCCAAGAATCAAGTAATTAATTCACCCAGCAGCAGGAGCTCATAGAGTTGCTATCAGCAAAGCACCATCGAAGCACCGCATCTCTTCACACCAACTTGTATTGGATGGGACATTGCCAGGCTGGATGGGATCCTGATCTAGTGGTTGGCAACCCTGCCCACAACATAGGGTAGGAACTAAATGATCTTTAAGGCCTCCTCCAATTTAAGCTATTCTATGCTTTATTGCAGTGCACTGAGTAATCTCTACAACCAGCCCATAGTTAGGATAAATTAGACATTTTGATAAGCAAGCTTCCAAACCATACTTCTCTTACTGTATATGGTCTTTTCTCTAGGTGATAGGAAGACTACTTTCAATTCAGTTTTAATAATAGCACAAATTTAAACTGTTTTCTGCTGAAATACAGTGATAGCACTTTTTGTAACACAACATCTAGGAACTGCAGTCAAGAACAGCATACCATCAGGGACAGATAACCTGCACCCAGAAAAGCTCATGATCAAGACAACAACAAAAGATGAGAGATCCTTTATCCCCATTTTACTAACATGTTTGCAGTACAGCTAAGGAAATCCCCACTGACCGATCCCCAAGTTAGCTGCTCAACCACAGAACCACCATGCTAGGTAGGCACTAAAACCCTTGAGAAAGCTGAGCTCTCTAGTTCCTGATGCTATCATAGCATACTACTGCTTATCTTACAAAACCATAAAGGCCCACAGCACAACTTTACCACCTCCTATGAGGTACAGAAAACACAGCCAAGCCAGATGGTTATGCTCTATAAAGGTGGTAGAGGACCAGGTGGGCTTGACACCTCCCTTGATAAGTGTGCCCACTCGTGTCCATGAGTGGCAGCTGTGAGCCAAAGGCACCCTGAAGCCATGTCAGTAGGGAGGGGGAAGGCAGGTGCATCACTGAGCAATCACAATTAACTTTAATTACATATCTTCACTGGCTGCTGAGCTTTGGAGAAATAACGAGGAGGTGAAAAAAAATCTTGCAATCCAGGTGAATTTTTCCAAGCTGATTGCCAACACTCAAAGTTCCCAAGGGCCTTTGCTAGTATCGAAAAGACAGCAGAAAAAAAGATGGATTGGGCAGGGAGACTTTCTCTCTTGTAAGATAATCTGGTTAGCATTCAATATCTGGAACACTTAGGCTGGTGCTCTGCAAGTGTGTCCAACTGAGTGGTGGCCATCACAGTTTAACAACTTTCTCATTTCCCCATGTGAAGGATGTATGACGCTGGCTGTTTGACAGCACCTGACCAACTCCATCTACACCAAAATACTTAGGTACTGCATTTCCTTAAAATTATTCAGAATTCATAAATCACAGTTATGTTGGTGTTTCTAAATCCTGACAGTGTTGTCCTCACCTATCGTGAAAAATAATGCTCACAGTGAGATGAATACCCACCAGAAAAAGCACCAGTGGGTGAAGAACAAAGGTAACACCATGAAATCTTGTCCCCTTTCAGCAGTGTGTTTTTCTTATTATCCAAAAGAAGCAAATTAAGTCCCCTTTTAGTTCCCAAACAGCCACTCTGAAGGAGAAGTGTGTGCTCTGCAGCACAGTATCAGTATGCATATTTCAACCCCTCCTTCAGTTACAAATTATTATTGACAGCCTGCTTCAAACCTGCATTTGCTCCCTAGAGCGTGAAAACAAATGTTTTAAAACAGTTACAGCAAACGTTGTTTTATTTGGAAGTGCACTAATAGCATTTCCCCAGTTGAGAACCCTTCGGGAATAGAATGGGCCTTTTGGAGGAAAAAGCAGCTGTAAGGAATACTAAACGATTTGAGGAGAAGCAGCAGAAGGCAAGGCAGAGCTCCCTTTTCCCAGCATTCTCTCTAATATTAATATTAATAATATAATAATATCTCTAATATTTCTCACACATTGCTTTGGGAAGAAGTATTTTGAACTCAGTATTTACTCCTCATTCATGGGAGAAACCAGCATTCTTCTAGGCCTCCTTTGCAAAAGATGTAAGAAGATGAGAGATCTACATTTCCCATCCAGAGAGATATCAAAATCCATCTTGGCTTCTGAAAGTATTTCAGGCAGAAAAAAAACCCTGATTACTTAAACTTGAAATAAACCAATTCAATCACTTCCAGTATCACAGATCGGATGATGGCTTGAATGCACCGAGAATGCAACAGGTCTTTGGCAAGGAGTTCCTGTACTGCCAAAGTGAGATACAAGAATGAGTCTGGTAGTGCTAAAGGTTTTGGTAAATGGATTAAACAAATGCAGAGGTCAGAAGGCGTGTTAGGACTAACCTGCCATCCTGGGATTTGAGTCTTCTATTCAGAAATCTGACATAGGTCTACCTTGAAAGAGAGCATCTTCTGGATAAACAAACCAACAAACCAAGCCGGCATTTCAGACCTTGTCTGGGGTCTCACTTGCTAAACCTAGAATGTAGAATAGACTGCAGGGCGCTGTAAGAGTCATCAGGAGAGGAGCTGCTGGGGTTGAATGGCCTGGACTTGTATTTGTACTTCTCTAGCTTTCCCCCTTGCCTGCATAGTAAAGGCCTTTGGAAGAATGGCGTTTCAGGAACTTGCAGAACCGGTGTTTAGTGAGATGCTGAGCACCCCCTGTGAGCTAACAAGTCCTGCACTGTAACCAGGGGGTTTCTGCACTGCCCTTAGTTTTTGCATGACACTTCAGGAGAAATCTCTCCACCCTTTAAAAGGGTATGTAATATACACATACTTTGCCAGCAGGTCAAGGGAGGTGATCCTCCCCCTCTACTCTGCCCTGGTAAGGCCTCATCTGGAGTACTGTGTCCAGTTCTGGGCTCCCCAGTACAGAAAAGACAGGGATCTCTTGGAAAGAGT
>JACDJE010000309.1:0-19533 GCA_016647715.1 Pavo muticus
CGGTCCGGTCCGGAGCTCCACCCCCGCTTCCTCTTCGCGCCAAGTCCTCCCCAGGGAAGCCGCACCTCTCCTCCCGTCAGGATACTCCACATGCCCATAAGGGGCAGTAAACGGAACCAGAACATTAACTCTTTAACTCCTACTGGTTCACATGATGTTCTGATGTGGAATACTGATCACAAAAGAAAAATCACCAAACCACAACAATTATCAAAGGCTGAAAAGTGGTACTCAGTCATATAGCTAACTTTCTAAATGTTAAGCTGTCCAAGCTGGGCGTTCAGGATTTCTCCATATCAATAGTTAGGCATCCTACAGAAACCCAGTGCACCACTCACTCATTACTCCTATGTTAAATTGAATGAAATGCCTGTGGATTTGCCTCTTTCTACTGAGAGAAACTATAAAATGTAGACTAGATACTCCATTTCTGGATAGCTAAAAGTAATTGCCATGCATTCTAGCCTAGAAGTTTTGAAATATGCAACTAATGCACCACTTAAAAAGGGTATTTGACTCAGCACAGTTACTCAGGGAAAGATGTTCCTCATTAGGCATTTAGTCCCACTGCTTTAATATAAAACAGTATTAGAGTGAAATCAAATCAAATCTGTAGGTTTAAAAAGCCTACTAGCAAAAAGACATTCTTTGTGCTCAATGGACAGGTATTTCTCAGTTTAGACCAGCACTGCATTAAAAATCAAATAGTTCTTCTAATCTGGAAGAAAAACAGTTTGCATATTTCAATGAGACATCTGTAGGCAAAAATAGTAATAATAATAATAAAATAATAATAATAATAATAAATAATAAATAATAGTAATAGTAATAGTAATAGTAAAAAATCTAATGTATCCCTATTTCATACTGACAGGAAGCACAACTCATGAGGGCTCACAGAAGATATATGGAGTCCATGTTAGCCTTCCACTGGAGTGACTGAAAACATCACAACTTCCTGAAGGGAGGTTGTGATGAAAAAGGGTCTGGCCTCTTCTCCCAGGCAAATAATAGGACCAGAGGAAACGGCCAGAAGTTGTACCAAAGGAGGTTTAGGTTGGACATTAGGAGAAACTTATTTTCTCAGGAATGGCCTGCCCAGGGAGGTGGTGGAGTTGCCATCCCTGGCAGCGTTCAAGAGGCGCCTGGATGAGGAGCTACGAGATATGGTCTAGTAGCTTGTGGTACTAATAGGAATGGGAAGGCGGTTGTACTAGATGATCTTGCAGGTCGTTTCCAACCTTGTGATTCTGTGATTCTGTGAAAATATTACTCCATTCTTCTCAAGATATGATATTTCTTTGGAAATAGGTAGATCAGATCTGTATGAGCTTTTACTCAGCTTTCTCTGATTTTGCTGCCTAAGCTTATAGAAACCAAAATAATTCTGTATGATTAACAGGAGAACGGGAGTTAAGACCTTGTGGCTGTCCTGATGTTTCAACAGTGTGTCCACCAAAAGCATTTGTTACAGTGCCTCGTCAGTGCTGCAGTAGATGCCATTATTGGAAAACATACAAAACTAACTTAGTTCTTTTTTGTCTTCATAGGAAAAAAAGTGTTATTTAAGAAACATAACTGAGTGCCCTTAAAGTAACTATTAGTAAAATCCGATTCTTTGGAATGTAATGAAACAATTCTGATCTAAATACAGATGTGTTGATGTGTGTTCTAAACACAATACATGCTGTATAAGTCTATGGAAAAGAACCCATGGGGCAGCTGTCTGAAGTAGCCAGGGACTTGATTAGTGACATTGCTAGCCCATTTTCCTTTTATTTATCTTTTGAATACATTTTGCTTTTGCTTGTCTTATTGGAGACTCTGGGTTTTGAAGAAATCAGTGAAGAGCAGCCACCTTGTTCTGTGCTGTGAAGTTTCTTGCGGCATAAAATTCCACAGATTAAAGACCCAGAGTAAGACTGCACATTGTTAAAATATGTTACATAGCTCACACTTCGTTATCGCAACTACAACTAGAAGTCAGGCTGCTTTTGCTGCTTTCTCATTTTTATCTTTAATACATTTTTCTGTTTTCATCTTTTCCAAGTATTTTGATCTAGGATTTACATTTTTATTTTTTAATTTCTGGATATTATCAATATTTTTTCTTCCTTTCTTACAAGAAAACAACAGAATTCTCTTATCAGATTCAGGAACATGAACTTGTCACTACTTCCCAGCATGCCCGTATTTCTTGCTTTTATGTCTTATTTTTCTTTGTTTAGTGTGATGAAAGGACCCCTATTCCTTAGTTTTAATTGGAATTATAAGATACTGAACAGTCTACCTTATGGTTAATTAAAAAAAGATATTTAAATTAAGTCTTCAGGCATCTGATGATTCAGGTTAGTTGCTGAAGTACCAAAGCCAGAACAAATGCAATTTAAGGTAGAATCATTTAAATGAAAATGTTGTTCCTTCTATTCATAAAGCTACATCTCATGTTAATAACAGTCTAGAATTATTTATTTAGATATTTACTTATTCTGGATGGAAAGTCTAATTATCCAAGATGCAGCTTGCCAACGGTTTTACCTATGGTATTCACAGTCTTTTCTTACATGACACAATGCCTGGCAGTCTGGAGAAAAATGCGAAGCTAAGCTAATAAAGAAAAACAGACTGTTTTTAAAATATGCATTTTAATTTCTGTTCAAAGCATGAAGCTTTCCTGGTTGTTTCTTACTGTATGGGACAGTGTGGTTCAGTTTGTAACTGATTTTTGAGCTCCAGATCCAGATGCTGTCATAAGTGCAAGGTTTGAACTTGAACAAATCACTGTCCTGTCACTTTTCTTTTCACCCACAGGTGCACAGCACTCTCAAGACTATTGTGCACTGTTTTATAGATGGTTCCTTTAATGATGCTTCTAAAATTAAAAATGTATCATGTACTGCTCTTCGTTTATCCAAATAATATATGTTGTGAAGCTGTACATCTACACCAGAGAAGTAGGTCCAAATGTTTTAGAAATTTTTAGAAATACTGTTTTTAAATGAATTTTATATAATTAAACTGCAGAAAACGCAATCCAGATGAATGGTGATAGGTATTTTAGCATCAAAGATTTGCAGATCTTTTCCATCGACCTTCTCTTTAATTACTTTGTCCTTTAGTAATAAAGTTAGCAGGAACTTTTTATTGTAGGATATTTGTACAAGATTAAAAAGATCCCCAGGAACTTACGCACTGTCAAGAGTAAATTGATATTCTCGTTCTCTTGCTTTAACTGAGAGCAAGGCAACAGAGTCAGACTTTAGCCAATAACATTTGGCCTTTGAGTAATAGCCTTCAAGTGGAACCAGTATGCTTCAAGAGTCTTGCAGGAGATCTCATGTCTGAACTTCAACGAAACTCGGAGTGATGTAGGTGATGTTATCCATATTACATATGCTTGCATATATGCATGTCTGGTTTTCTTTCACCTTTCACACACACATACACACACACACACACACTATATATATATATATAAAAGGTACACAGAGTAGTTATAAATGTTAAATTTCCTTGCTATATCTTTAATGATGTATATTAAAACCCAGGACTAACTGTACCTCAGCTGCAAGCAGTAATCTGTCAGCTAGCGTTCTTACTCTCCTGGGATTGAAAGCTTTTAGGCATTTCCCTGCTTGTATTCATGCACATTTCTCCTCCAAAACTTTGCAGTGATCCAGCTACAGGCAGAGCACTTGCCAGGGCTTGCAATCCGACAGCAAGCACTGAGACCTATCTTCATCACAATAGCCTGGAGGCTCGAGAAGTCAATAGGAAATGAGAACTTGTAAGGTTGACACCGCTAAGGGGAGACGTTTGGTTTGCACATTGCAGGAGCATGCCCTGGTCTTGGCGCAATCTGAGCAAAGGGATCGTGGACTCCTCTCACTGAGCAATGTAGAAACTGAGCCACTGAGAATGACTGGGTATAAAGTAAGTTTACTTGATTCCCTAGTGAAGGCTGGAGCCTCTTACTCTCTCTTCATCTGTTCCCCAGTGTTCAGCCAGGAGGGAAGGAGTGGGTTCTACTGTCCATTTGACAAATTGCACGATTTGTCTTCACAACTTTACTTTAGTTACCATTTACATTGTCTCTAAAGATAAAACTGCTTGATCTTTGTACTCCATCATTCCTGTTCCATTTGCCCCACATTGGTGCTGGAAATTTTGTTTTGGAAACACTTTGGATCAGGACCTGGAAACCTGTGATTTCTGTGGACTATACTATGATGCACAAATGGGGGGCTGCAGAGAATTTTATGTCAGTTCAGACATTTCTGCGCTTCTTCATATATAAGTTGGAAACTTGTAGTACCCAGACGTACAGCCCACTGTTTAAAGGAGGTATATTTTTTTTTCTTAGCTTTATGTTTAATGTTCAATTTTCTGTCTCTACTTCATAAAAAAATTTAAAATTTGCTTCTAATCAATAGGAAGTGAAAAAAATTAAAAACACTGATTAATAATCTTGTACTTAGTCCAAATGTATCTACTTGAATCATATAAAATTGTATAGATCATAAATTGTATTCATTTCAAGGTTTTCTGCACTAAATTGCATCTACCTTCAAGTCAGCGTAGGTTACTCACACAAGGACATGTGCACAGATGTACTTGATGTATGTGCCAAGAAATACCATAGAATATTTATTATACAGTAGCATTTTTATCCAGATTTATGAAAGTTTCCTAAAAATAAAAAGTAAATACCGCATTCTTCTACAATCCACAGTAGTCTTTTGGCTACATTCAACTGAAATAAAAAAACAAGCCTTTGGAGATTACATTAGCCATTGGTGTTAGTATCTCCTTCAGCCAAAGGCATAATCTTACCCTCTGTTGCTGCACTCAGTTGATCTTCACTTTAAAAAAAAGAAAAAAAACTAGAACCACCTTTCTTTGTTAAATTCCTGGTTTTCAGCCAGAGAATCTTTTCTTATTCAATCAACAGCAACAAGCTCACAATCAAGATATTGTTATACATTTTTCAAGGGCTTTTCCAGGAAGATTACACGTAAGTAGAGCCTTTTATAAGTCTGCCAGTTAATATCAGAGCAATGTTTACATTATCTGTCTTCTGGGGACTGTACACATAAATTACAGCTGGCCTATCATAAAGTTTGAATCTGACAAATGGGGCATGGTGTCATGGTTTGATTTGACAAGCAGCTCAGCACCACACAGCTGTTTGCTCACTCCCACTCCCAGCAGGGTGGGGGAGAGAATTGGAAAAAAGGTAAAACCTGTGGGTTGAGAAAAAGACAGTTTAATAGGACAGAAAACAAAGGAAAATAATAATAATGATAATAATATTAGCAAAAGAATTTACAAAACAAATGATGCACAAGGCAATTCCTTACCACCCACTGACTGATGCCCATCCAGACCCCGAGCAGCAGCGCTTCACCCATCCAGCTCCCCCCTGCTCTATTGTTCTGCATGATGCCATGTGATATGGAATGTCATTTTGGTCATTTTAGGTCAGCTGTTCTGGTTCTGTCCTCTCCCTGGTCCTCTCCCTGCTTCTGGTGCAGCCCTCACTGGCAGGGTGAGGTGAGAAACTGAAATGTCCTTGGCTCTGTGCAGCACTGCTCAGCAACAAACAGAAACACTGCTGTGTTAATCAGCATTGCTATTGTTTTTCTTCTAAAGCCAAAACATAGCATCATAACATCTACTAGGAAGAAAATCAACTCTATTCCATTTAAAATCAGAAAACATGGCTTTTATTTTTTTTGTCATTGTCGCTATTTTTCTGGATTTGATATTTCTCATCCTTCTGTGGTGTTATTTAATCCTTACAGAGAATGGAAATTTTACTAGCGCCCCATGCACACAAGGGAAAAAGTACTGTTTTCACTTGTTTCCTATTTGCTTTTCCTTAATACAATCTAACGAATTATGGGAAAATATCTTTTATGGTCTTGACCCACTAATGGCAACGACAGGTAAGAAAACCAAACTAAGTCTTTCAGAAGCAGAGAATCTGGTTTCCTTTGAAGTAGGTAAATTAGGTTTTATTCTGATCTTGCCACTTCTTGCCAGTTCACTCCAATACTATTACCGAGGACTGCAACGAGATAGAAAAGCATGCCCAATGTGAATAAGCCATTCATTGTTCTAAACTACTTCTTACCTGAGCAGCAGTTTATGCCTTAATTAAGACTTTGTTTTCCAGTGCATTCTTACAGCCAATCATATCCTAAAGCGCATAAAAAGAAGCACAGACAAGGGAGCTGATAGTCTCCCTCTGCTCCACCCTTCAGAAGGGCCCCACCTGCAGTACTGTATTCAGGCCTGGTGCTCCCACACCAAGAAGGATGTGGAGCTGTTGGAGCAGGTCCAGAGGAGGCCATGAAGATGATCAGAGGGCTGGAGCACCTCTCCTAAAAAGAAACGCTGAGAGAGCTGGTCTTGCTCTGATTTTGATGAGTCCCACTGACACCAGGATGTCACAAGAGCATAACAGTCTTGTTATCGTATGTCTGAGTTTAGTATTATTTACAGTGATAAGAATGATTATGCCTATTGCACTATTATCTGCAACACCCTCGTGCTTTCCTGGAGTTATTTCTACAGGTCTTGGCCAGAACTTTCTCCATTTGCCAGGTCACACAGAGTAATGACCTGGGATTTAGGCTGTAATGAGAAGATGTAGAGCTAGCTGCTGACACGCAAAGCCAGTGCTTCAGGAGTTTGGATTAGTTTGTCTGTATGTGGTGCAAAGCCTGAGTAGTCAAATGTTCTTCTGAAGGGAGCCCCTGAAAAGTCAGAGATTATTGCAGGAAGTACTTCTGAGCCAAGAGGGAGATGGAAACCAGAAGTATTCCTAAGGAGTCACTGTTCATAAATGCACAAGGACAATCAGAGCAAACTTTTATTATTTGAAAATAGCTCTAGGGATGTTAAAATATTAGAAATAAGAAGGTTTGACCTTAGAGAAGGGAAACTTTTAAACGCAATTTTAAGGCATAAGAAGTTTCCAAGAAACGTGTCCTGACTGAAGGCAGCTAACCTCCTGTGAATTGATACTGCATTAATCTGAGGAATGCGGCACATTTCAGCTGAGCTAATAGCACTTACCTTTGCAGAATGTTTCTCTTATAGATTCTGAGCCAAAGATCTGTTGAAGTTAATGGAAGTTTTCCATTATTTTACAGCCATATATTATTAAAAAGTCTGTATTATAAAACAGGCAGAACTAAGTGAAATAGTAGGTGCAGATTCTGACATTAAGCCTCCGATTCTTACCTTTGGTAGACCTCAGAGCACTTAATTCTAACTTCATGTGATTCCTCCCTGAATAATAACATTTCCAAGCAATTTATTTGTGGAGTTTAAGACTGGAACGTCTTGATTTGAAATGTAAGCTTCTATTGCATGAGCAGATAATTCAGAATTGCTGCATTTCTGACACAGACAAATGCAATCTATTAAATTATCCAAGTCACTAGAGGGAGACACATGCTGGGTCAGGCCATGTTTGGAAGCAGAAAAGTGGGGAAAAAAGAGATTTATATATAACCAAAGGATCTCTCTGCCCAACTAACCAGGTCATGGCTTTTACTTCAGCAGATTTCTTCCTGATGGGAACAAAGTTGAAGCTGTACCCTGTAAAGAAACAGAAAAAATATCTGGAATGTTCAAATGGATCTACAAGTAGTAGGAAAAAAAATTATCATCTTTGCTGTTCTATCTCAGTAAGATGTTCTCCTTAAGGACAGCAGCGTTTATTTCCTTATTTTGAGATTTCTAACTATGCCCGATTCCCTAACTAGCTAAACTGAATGTACGAAGTAGAAGTCCAGAGGGGAACTACCAATTAGAATCATTAAAATTATTTCAGAAGCTTTAGAACAAGAAAAAATGCTGGAGAAAATATTAACTTTGGTTCAAAGCATGGACAGTGTAAGAAGGAATTATTTATAGTCACTGCCAAAGACTGGACTGAGAGAAATATAAAAATTCATTATTTCAAATAAATAAATAAATAAATAAAGCCTCAAAGGAAATAGGCAGATTGCGTAACAAAGACTCTGGTCTTGCAGCGTTCACGGTGTAAGCACTTTTCCGCACAGAAACCTGGATTGTTAAATAAAAACCTAACTAAAGCCACTAGCAAAAACCTAACCTAAGTTACCAGCAAAAAACAATAGGTTTTTGGAAATTGTTTTCTCTCAAGAGTGACTGCTTATGAAGAAGTTAAGAGACACTTTAAACTGAGGGAAGGTTTGGACTTCAGTAATTAAATTTGTTATCTTCACATTTCGTGAACAAACCCACAGAGTTGTTGGAGTTTTTTTGTGATTTTCATGGATCAAAACTGTCATGCTGCGGAAAACAAACCATACCCATCCTCCTTCACATCTAGTATAGCTCTAGGTACCAGCAACCACAAAAAAACATTTGTGCTTTATTACTGGAGGTCAGTCACTGTAACTGTTGGAAGTGGTAGCAAAATAATCCCTTTGGTAGGAACACACGAGTGAGGCTTCATAGCCTGGCAACGTGTCACTGCGTTATGGTATTTGTGACGGTAAGAAGAGTGTGAAGTCTCTGTCATTAAGCTGACCTGAACGCTTATTTGCTTTGTACAGTGTGTGTATACTTCATTGCAGTAAATAAACCTGCATACCCGCTCTAGCTCTACATTACTTCTAAGTACTGGATAGCTGATAAGAAGGAAAAAAATGTTAGATTTATTGTAGAAGTTTGGTTTTCCTAAGTAATGTTTGCAGTATTTATTTAGTGCTACATGTTTCAGTAAGAGCAGAGCTCCAAAAATACCAGAGGAGTGCATGCACATGGAGCTGTGATAATTCTGTCACCCAATTTGAGACCTAATGAAGGAACAGTGGGAGGAAAAGCGTGCTCTTGCTGTCCTATGGTGACCGGACTGTAGCTGAAAGGGCTGTCAGGCTGTCAGCCTTCACAAGCCCTAAATTCACCAAGTTTTAAACCAAGCAGTATAGCATATTAGTCAGTAGGCAATGTCCAGTTAGAAACATCAACCCTACACTTGCAGAGTTAGAAAGCCTGTGTTATAATTGTTATTTGTACATATTGATAGCTTGAAATTAGAATACTCTTAAAATAAAGCAATCCAGAAACAAAAACAGCCATGTAATTAGGCAGGAAACAGCTGAGAAGAACGGTGAGAACAGTTACATCAGAGTGTATGAGATCTGCCTTCTGAAGGAGAGTGTTAATCACAGCAATTAGAACAATTGCAGCTATGGAGATCTCCAAGAAATGGTATTGGGCACTCACTAAAACCTCTGGCTGCATCCAGCCACTGGCAGCACAGCTTGTAAAAGTTGTTGCACACCAAGGCTAAGCGAAAGCTGAGCCTGACACCCACAGTGAAGGAACTTTAAAGAGAAGTATCTTATCTCTTCATTCAGGAGCAGTAAGCTGAGATCCAAGAGGCTTTTCCACTCTATTCTTTAGACGTTTCCACAGATGGTATCTGAAGGAAGAATTCTTGTCCAGCAGAACCAAAGCTTAAAGCCGTAGCTCTCATTTAATCCAAAACCTAGTGAGTAATTCTTACCTTTGTTGAATATTTCCTTAGAGTAAGAAATGCTAATGTTGATTCACTGAAAGTCTCAGCAGCAGCTAGGGCTATATGGATAAATGCACTGTGCTGTGTTTGGTTTTCAGCAATACTGCTCCTCATTATGATGTTCCTATTACACTGCTCTTGGGCCATAATCTGTCCATACTGCCATTAGAGCAGTGCCTATCCAAAATGACAAATAGAAATCTTCAGACCACTGGGTAGGAAAGCTGTATAGGGAACATCTTTGTTCAGCTATGTGGCCTCTAGTTTATATGGAGCTAATCCCTCCATATGTAGTTAACACCTCAGGATATGTGCTTTATATTACAACTAATGCTTATGCCAAACATCCTAGACCACAAAAAGATTTTAATGAAGGACAGTATTAATTTGCCTCCAGCATATCATCAATTTGACTAGAGTTTGAATTGTCTTGTGGGAGTTCTACTTGCTTGGATAAAATCTCAATTTGTTTTGCATGCATAATATTATAGCTTAAAGAAAAAATGTTACTTTATGTAATATCAAACAGCTTAACTACTACATCTAATTATATTAAAGACTAAACTGGAAGAAACAATGCTTCAAATTTGATTATAAACATGAAAGCAAATGAGAAGCAGTAAGTTTAACACTACTTTAAGCTGAGCTGTAAATACCCTTGAAAAATCCATGTCCTTGCCATCCTTTCCAATGCCAGGCTACACTTTGTAGGTCATACTATAAATCATACTTGGAATAAGCCTCCCTGGAGAAAACTGACAGAATTGCCTTTAGCAGTTATCACTGCCTTTAGCAGCAACACTGTCAGTTTTCAAACAGAGTAAATGTCTGATTTTCCTTCCTTCCAAGCTCAGGGAGGAAATACTGTCTGTGTTTCATAGAATCTTAGAGTGGCTTGGCTTGGGAGTTTCCTGTAGTCCAGTTTGAAATGTTGAGTTCTTCCCAAGGAGAAGAACCTCATTACTAAACTACACTTCACAAAAATGAAGTCTAAGTCTTCAAGATTCAGGCCTTCAGATGTGAAGATTAGGTAAAACTATCCAGTGGTTTGAATATTTTAGTGAAGTGAGAATTGCACTTTTGTGGTGGAAATACAAACATCTTAAATTTTGCAATTGTAGTTGCATGGGCAGAAATGCTCCCATGTGTTAGAGAGACTGACGGCATGAAGCATTTTCATACCTGACTTCTGAACAGGCATAACTACCAAAAAGAAGAAAAACTACTATTTTTTCTATTTCCTTTTCAACTAACATTTTCTAATTCAATTTTTAAGATTTTTAGAATTTTCTTAGAATTTATTCTGCCAAAAAAGCGGCAAAGATGTGCTAATGTACAATACACGACTAGTAATGCGTGGGACTGGAGTTTGATATGGGAATATTTATGGCATGTTGACTTTCTGGGGGTGTCCAACTTTAGTTAGAGATGTAGCAAAAATAACACTCAGGCTCACAGGAGACATTTATTCACAAGCAGGGTCTGTGACCATGCATTCATTTTGCTACATTCCTGTTGCAGCAGCCTTCTGTCGAAGTGCAAGACATTAGATTTTCTTAGAAGCAGCTCCTGGCTTGTTTGTTTCCCTGAAGCTCTTCATATGACATACCACACTGCACATGGGGTGTGTCAGATTAGAGACTGAGCAGGGCTGGGGCTCCAGGTACTGTTCCTCCAGGATCATGAGCCAGGACCTGAGCACAGAGTTGTGCCCAGACAGCGCAGTGCTAATGAAGCAGGAGTTCAAGTTTCACTGCAGGTCTGTGCTTACAGCTCTATGCAAATGCATTTATTCAGATGGCTGAGCATGATGGAATTCATATGACTTGAATGCTAGAATACATCATGAAAATTGTTATATGTATCATTGTAATTTGCTTTCTTATTATTTTCAATATAAAGGAATTAAATGAAGAAATGTAACTATTCTGATAGACAGCTATTTCAGCAGTGAGAAAATTGCCGTATCAAGTGATCTAAACATTTATTTAATTTGTCAGTCTCAATGACAGCAGCTATTCTCAGCAATTTCACAGATAAACCTCTAGAATATTGTGCATGGGGAAAAACATCTTCCTTGTCTCTTTTTCATATGTTTAAGGATTCTGCCTGTATAGCCGAGTTTGAGGGCCAGTGTACTGTAGTAACTGAATGTAAATGGGAACAAATGTCTTGTAATTATTATATTAGGATGTTCTATTCCTCTAAAAAGTTCTATTCTTCTTTTTCCCTCTGTTTTGTGGCAGTGAATTTCACAGGATAATTATGTGTGCTTTAACACATGGATATATATTTATATACACTCTAAAAATATACTGCCTTTGTGTTCCTTTTTTTTTCCTATATTTTAAAATATAAATACCACAGCTGAATTAACATTGTCTTTAGAATTAAGGGACTGTGATCTTTTTTGCAGTGTTTTGCTTTCTGACACTTTTTTCTTCAATATTGGTCCCTTTCCTGTCCAAACACCTACAAAATTTGGAATTTAACAAAATATTTAACAGTAAATATTAACTCTATGAGGAACATACTTTAAAAAAAAACACAGTTATGTTCAAGACAGAGCTGTTTAAAGCTGGTTTGAAATAATTATCATGCAATTTCAAACTCCTAGCACACCTGGTTAACTGTTAGGTGAAAACCTCATGAAATCTTAATCACCTGCTATGTTATTTCCACTCTTAGATAAAATTTGTGGCCAGCAGGGTGAGGGACATGACTGTTTCCCTTTGTTCTGCCCTTGTAAGGCCCCATATGGAGTACTACATCCAGGTCTGTGGTCCTCAGCTCAGGAAGGACGGAGCCATTGAAGTGAGCCCACGAAGATAATCAGAGGGCTGGAGCACCTCTCCCATAAAGACAGGCTAAGAGAGGTGGGCTTGCTCAGCCTGGAGAAGGCTTAGGGAACACCACACTGTGGCCAGTACTTAAAGGCAGCTTGTAAACAGGAGGAAAATAACTTTTTACACGGGTAGATAGTAATTGGGAAAAGGGGGAGTATCTTTAAACAAAAAGAGGGGAGTTTTAGATTAGATGTTGGGAAATTATTCACTCAGAGAATGGTGAGGCCCTGGCACAGGCTGCCCAGAGAAGCAGTGGATGGGGCATCCCTGGAGGCTTTCAAAGCCAGGCTGGATGAGGCCCTGAGCAGCCAGATCCAGTGGGAAGTGTCCCTGTCCACAGGAGGGGTTTGGAAGTGGATGGTCTTTGAGGTCCCTTCCAATCAAAGCCATTCTTTGATTCTGTGATTCTACTGATTCACTTCAAAATCACCCCTTTGCCTAGGTACACTGATAAAAAGAAGACAATTTAATGAAGAAAAAGTGTTGCAAATATTTTAGCAAAGCTTTCATTCAGGAAATAGAAAGAATCGTTGTTTCCCTGATACACCAGGAGAAGACATTCCTTGAACATAAGATGTTCTTACATGTCCTACATGTAATCAGAGATGTAAAGAAAAGGCATAATCACTTATGGCTTTACAGAGATGAAGTTACTTGAAAGTGATATTATTTTTCTGATCCCATACATAAACATATGAGTTCAGCCAACCTCCTCCCAGTTCTGAGCCAATGTGTGGCAGATTGCCCTGCACTCGCAGAAGCTGTGTCTGGGCATAAAGTTTTGTTTCTCCACTTCACTGTTGTTTTATACGTCTGCAATATCTAATCTGCATAGATAATGTGACCTGACGGAGCTGACTGAGAATTGCAGTTCTGCTTTCTCAGAGGACAATAGCAGAGATACTATGGCATACTAATTGAAGAGTTTTATAACATAAATTATCAGAGGGGACACTGCATGGCACTACATGTCTGTCTTGCTGCTTCACAGTGGAAATACGATTGACATCTATTTCCTTTTCAGAAAAAGTGTTCTCACATCATGACTACGAGAGACGCAAAATGAATCATCCACCCTAGTAACTGGCACTTAAAACTTGTATGTCAGATTCTATTTGTTTCCAGTAGTTTTGCAGATATTCTGCTTTATTAGTTTAAGTGATATGGCTCCTGCTTTAGTCTGGCATACGAAGATGAGAACCTAATGTCCTCCCTTCAGAAACCAATTATCATGAGCCATGTGAAATGAAATATCAATTAAAATATTTTGGTTCAGTGCTACTATGCTTCAGTAGACCACAAGTTAATTCTCACACCTTTTCAAACACTTTCAAAAAGAATTTCATATCACTGAAGTTATAATAACAAATACTCAACTTCATTACATTTTTGCATGTTCTCTAGCATTTTTTTAGATACAGGTATTACTAAAAGAAGCAGTGTTTCTAGAACTGCTCAAAAACTTTTGTTTCCATTAAGAACTGTCTTCCTGTTTCTAGCATGAAAAGTTACTGATTAACAGATATAATGTAAAATGTGACCAAATAAAAAAGAATTCTGTAAAGGTCTGTGTCCAGAGTGAAGTAGTTGCACAAATACATTTGGACAAATCCCCTAAACCAAAGTACAGTTACAATTTAGTAGCCTGACTTCATTTTTCTTTTTTTTTTTTTTTTTTTTTTTGGCAATCTCTATTAATGATCATATTTCAAAATGAAAAGTGGTAGTTTGTTATCCTCAAATTCTCTCAAATAAGCTTCTGAACTGGGGCTCACCCTTTTCTCCCAGCAGGAATCTATTTGATCTAATTGATCTTTGAGTCACCGAACTTCACACAGACTGAAAATACAGAAAACGGATATAGAATTCTGTTAACAAATAAATTGGACAAGTAATAATGCAGTGCTGTTTTTTCTTATCATTTATTCCTGCTGAGTTTCCTGTTAAACTGTAATGGCTTATTAAGGAAATGTCAACCTTAAAAAAATGCAATAAATATCAACTGCTAAAAGACAGATATATTCCCACATTCATAAAGCAGATGCACAGAGATTGACCTCAAAAAGATTTCACATTTTAATTGTCATCATTTTGTTTCAGTTTAAGAAATAATGGACAGTTGCACGTATCAAGTTTAAGCTCTTACCTTCCAGTTACCTTCAAAAGAGCAATACTAAAGAGTTGAATTATTTTGTCAGGCTGTTTACATTAAACATGACATTTAAATTTATGTTTCAAAGAACTTTGAATGTTCATTAGAAATTTGATTGAAGTTTTTTGTTGTTTTTTTTTTTCCAATTTTTATTTGGAAAAGTGTTGCAGTTCTCACTTGGAGCAGGTGTTCGGGTAGCAAGGACGTGAGAAAGGGAGTGAAAAAGTCTGTAAATAACTCTAAAGATGGCTGCCAAGAACATGCAGATGATTTAATGTGTGAACCAAGGACGAAGGGAAGGGAGTGAGTGTGGGTAAAAACAATGTTAAGATACTAGTGAAGCATCCATCAAACTGACTGCTCTGGGTGTTATCTCTTGAAGTATGTCTTTGTAGTCGCTTATCCAATCGTATCCTTGTTATTGTGTACTCAGAAGCACGGCTTAGATAGCTTAGGTACAGCCAATTATGTTATAACGCTTGTGAGCTGACCAATCATGATTCACCATGTTTAAAGCAATGTATTCTGTAAACCTATATAAGTAAATGGTAAAATGAAATAAAGCTGAAGCTTCTATCACTCATATTGAGTTAGGTCGTGCTTCCCCGCGTCATAGAATACCAAAATCTCTGTTCCCGACAGAAAAGGAAGTTGAAGAAAATAGCCAGACAAAGAAAAGCAGAAAGGATCTGTTTTACACACTATGTGGCTAATGTTGGTAGTAAGCGGAGAGTTGGACTTGGTGATCTTAGAGGTCTTTTCCAACCTTTATGATTCTACGATTGAATTTATTGCATCTTTTCCTGTATCACAGATGAGTTCAAATAAGGGATCGTAACATATCATGACAAAGAAATAATGCTTTATAAATTCAAAGCTATCAGATGATTTCTGAATGTAATAACAAAATTACAAGCCTTGCTTTTGTATTCATATCAGACATTATGCAAAAGCAGGAGCTGTGGCCAGATTCTGGCTCTCCTAAGAAAAAAGAAATATTAACCCAGTTACCTCCTTAATGCCACTCTTCACTGTCCCCAAACACAACAGCAGGCCAAGCTGAATGCTAGGACTCATACTGAACCTTCTTGATACATTAAATTTTGGGGAAAACTTAACACTCACTTCTTTAATGAGGATAATTTGCAGTTAATGGTTTTTCCTGCTTTCTACATTGATAATTTTAAACAAATTTTCAGGTGAGGCAGGGTTACATCTAATTCATGAAAGCAGTCTAATGTTGGTAGAACTGTTGTTCTGTTCCAGTACCCTGGGAAATTCTCAGCTGCTTTGCAAAGGTGCTTGCGAGCATTACTTCTCACAGACATACATCTGGGAAAGGCTCACAGAACAGCACTGCAACAAAGCCAAAAGAACAATGTAAAACGCACATCTCTGATTCATGTCTTTTGAGAAGTTCCCTAGTTCCAGATTTACCTTTAACAAGAAATAGTCTCTATAGAGCTTGGAGGGGGCTTGTAGGGCTGTGCAGGTACACAAACAGTGCCTTACTTTCCAGAGAACTGCAAAGATGAGTGGAATACCTAAAGGAGCCTGATGCAATGCACATGGATCCTGGACAGTCCAGCTCCCTCAAGTGCTCACAGGTTGGGTGGAAAGCGCCAACTTGAGGTGCCCTCAGCAGGGGGGTTGAAACTAGATGATCATTGTGGACCCTTTCAACCCAGGCCATTCTATGATTCTATGACAGTCTTCCCTGGGGAACACAGTATGCGTGAGAAAGCGATGCCTACCTCAGGCTCACACTCCCTTACAGTGGGAGGCACTGCTACAGCCCAATCAACAGGCAGGGCAATGACCAAATTAGCTGCAAAGAAACAGGCCTCCACTTGCCGCATTGTACTGAGATGGAAGAGGAATAAAACATCTGCTAACACAATTCTTAGGGCCATCTAAGTTTGAATGCACATCTCTAGAAGCATCACAACACCTGTCAAATCACATCCACTCATACTTCCTAGCAAATCTCTAAAAAGCCAGATTAGGAGACAACTCAGATGCTTTGAAGGACTGCTATTTGCCACTAAGTTTATGTTGACATCAAATATTGGCATATTTCCAGCACATAAACACTGCATGCTGCCTTACCTCCTACTTTCTGACTGTTGAAGCAGTAATATTTGACATACAGAGGCCATTTGTTTTAACACACCAACTACTAATTTCTGAAGCACATCTGAGAGCATGAAAAAGGATTTTCCTCATTTCCATCTGTACATATGGTTTCAAATCACTTTTTGTCTTGTGTTAGTAGGGCAACACAAACCAAGAGTATGGCAAAGCAGGTAGTTCAGCCACACTGGTAGGCTGGACCTAGTCGCAGAGATGCAAGATGCATCCTCCTCTCCCTTACAGAAAACATCTTGACTAAAAAAAAAAAAAAAAAAAAAAAAAAAAAATTCATTCATAAGAACCTACTCCAAGTCTCCAAGTGAACCAAAATAATCAATCTCATAGGAGCTTTGTCCCAGGACCTGCTGGGAATGCTGATGAAATGAGCCAGTTTTTAAGCTACGCTGAAACTAAAATGAGTGAATGTTGAATAATGCTCTAGTTCCTCTTGGCTTATTTCAGTGACAAATTCAATTTTAAACAGTTAAATGATTACAAGCTTTGAAATTAAATTTCAGGATGAATAATTAAGCAGTACTCTCCAGCGTCTGTGAGAAATCACATCCCCTGCTCTAGAAACACTTAGAGTAATAGATACGGGAGTAGATTGGTAACACATTTCTGATTAAATTTAGTCTGTAGAATGGCTTCTTATATATTACAGTCAACAGCACACTGAAGTCAGCTGTGTGTTTTATATAATTTAGGCTGAAATTAACAAATCATAAGAATAAAGATTCTCTAAAATAACTTTTGAAAATTAAATAAAAGATTTCTATGGGAAGTGGCCGAAAGTAAGTTTGTGCATAATTAAATGTATTTCTAGCTGAGCTACATGAATAAATGAGGGCTTTTTCTTTGACTGGCAAGCTGAAAAATTCAGTGGAAAATATTGTTTTCATGTTTATTTATATACAAAATTATTCCAGCTTAGGAAGAACTTTCTATTCTTCATGGCATAGATCCTCATTCCATTAATCATGGAAGTTAGTAAAAGCAAAAGGTGTAAATCAAGAGTTACCTTTCCATCTGTTCCCATCAATGTCACTCTTTTCACCACTGATATGAGTCTGTTCCAAATTCTTCTGTGGTAACTGCAGAGAGGGTACTACAACATGGGATTTCTTGGAACGTGATTCCTTGTTTTATAGATGGGTTTCCATTTCCACCAGAATCACAGAATCATAGAATGGCCTGGCTTGAAAAGGACCACAGTGATCATCTAGTTTCAACCCCTCTGCTGTGGGCAGGGTTGCCAACCACTCAACCAGGCTGCCCAGAGCCCCATCCAGCCCGGCCTTGAATGCCTCCAGGGATGGGGCATCCACAACCTCCTTGGGCAACATGTTCCAGTGTGTCACCACCGTCTGCGTGAAAAACTTCCTCCTAATATCTAACCTAAATCTCCCAGCATTTGTCCCTATAGTTTTCTAAGACCAGAGAGGTCTTTGATATTAGAGGAAGGAGTCTCATATCTAAAAAACATTTGGGGTAAAAACAAATTGCTGAAAAGAGAATTACCTTGTCCTTGTACGGAAATAATTAATCTATAATAAAATAAACACTGAGCACTTCAGGAACTTTATGAGTGCCTTATGAGTGTATGAATACACTTATGAGATTTCATTAGAATTTTGGCATGGCACTGGGAAAGGAATATAAGTCAAAGAGTCTAAAAAATAATGTCTCAAAAAGAGGCTGGGCAGCAAGAAAAATTAATAGAATTGAAAAATGAGTATTTAAAAATACTTAGTAATTGATGTTTGATGACAATAATTTGCTTTTCTCATGTGAATAAATATTTACATCAGATTTGGAAAGTAGCCCTAGAAAAACTCATCCGTCATGAAAAGATGGATTTTCACATGATTCAGCCCTGCAAACTACCAAAAAACTTTTGGCTTCCACACATCAAATTTACTTGGTTTATTTTTATTTCCAAAAATCCCAGTGACCATCCACAATCTAGCAAACATAACCACCAAACATTAAGTCTTTTAAGATTGCTACTAAACATCACAGTCCCTCTATTGTATTTTGTAAGCTTTCCAAAGGGAGTGACTGAGCCAGCTTTCCATCGAGCATTATTAAGTTGAACAAATTTAGCTGAGAGACATAGAGATTCCCTTTAGAGGTTAAAGAGTTACATGTCATTATAGTAATAATGCTTATGTAAATTAGCAGCCAAACCTATAATTCCTAGTGCCATAAAATGGCAAATCTAAGACCTCACAAAAAGCCTGAGAAACATCGTTATTCAAAACACATTTCTTTACAGTAATTTCTGCAGAAGTGATTCCCTTTGCTACAGTAATTTTGCAATCTGTGCAGAAAGTCAGTGAAGGCCTCACTTGAAGCTTCAATAATCTGTAAGCTCTGTGAAGCACTTCAGAGTGTTAGGTAGCAGATGCTCAGGAAGATATCTGTGGATAGAATCATTTCTTAGAAGGTGATACTGTGTGCTTGTTTGATGGCACCAGGTCAGCTGATGATGTCATCCACATTTATTCAGTATGTGTAAATCTTTCTCTGCATCATTATGGAGATGATTAATCAAAAGAAACTGACTTTATATGAGAACTGTATATGTTGACTGAAGCACAGTAAAATAAATAGTCATGAGTAGAGCATGTTTCTCTTAATTCATATATTTATCACCTAAAGTGTTTTCATGAAACATGGTTGTTTTGCTGAGTCCATGCACAAAAAACTTCTTCCCAACAAAACCCTCATACAAAATCACACTTGGCATTCCATGCTGCTCTTCTCTAGAAACTACACTACTCAATAAACCATTCCAGTAGACCAGTAGGGCGCTGACTTTCTTTCTTTCCTTC
>JACDJE010000309.1:19650-93563 GCA_016647715.1 Pavo muticus
TCCTCTCCTCTCCTCTCCTCTCCTCTCCTCTCCTCTCCTCTCCTCTCCTCTCCTCTCCTCTCCTCTCCTCTCCTCTCCTCTCCTCTCCTCTCCTCTCCTCTCCTCTCCTCTATTTCTCTCTCTTTTCCTCTCTCTCTCTCTCTTTTTCTCTCTCCTTCTTTCTCTCTTTTCACTATTTCTCATAGTCATGAGTTTCAGAATAATGTCAGCCCAGCTGGAAATTAAATCTTTTTGACCCAGAGATTACTGAGTTCAGTGTCTTTTATTGGTTTTGGATTGCATTCGGATTCAAGGAGCAGAAGGATCTCATTATGTGAACCAAATTTTCAAAAGCTTACCTCTCATTAAAAGTTAAAAAGAGTAACCAAGTTTTGGAAAGAATTTAGCACCTTACCTACAGAGCTGCTCAAATAGTCTGATTGTGCCACAGTAGGAGTTTTTGGGCACAGTTTCAAAACTGGATTTTAAATTCCAATCATATGATGGTATTTTCCCCTGCAAAATTATTGGTAAGAATAACCTATATTATCTCCATGCTTCTCTGAAGCATTTGTTCTCACACTTGCTTTGAAATCAGGAAATATTACTCTCTTCAGTCACTGTAAAAAAAATAAGAGCAAGCTTTGTATTCTGGTGTAATATTTCAGTATCTGAGATTCATAATCCAGTAAAGCTTTCCAATTTCAGTGGCTCAGTATTGGATGATTCTTTATTTATATGTAGTTTTTCAATTTGAACAGATAGTGACTCTTCTAGTTATTATGCAGACAATGCCACTATATGTATTTTATTTTACTGTTTCACTCGTGCAAAACGTTGACTTGCATGTATGTATGCAGGAGCTAATTACTAATTTTTTAAACTGGAAAATATGATTAGACCTCAATACCTGACATGATGACAAGAATATGTTCCAGAAATAAGGTGAACCAGTTAGTTCAGGTAGGATAAGAATCCAGTTACAAAACATTCCTGAAAGTGAGGAAAGTTTGGTTTCATACTGACAGTCTGCTGCAGCTGGAAGACAGTGTTGTTTATATAATCCACAAAAACATGTTAACTGGTGTCAAAAGTATTTAATATATTGAAAGTGCACAGTAGAATTTTGTTGGTCAAGAAAATGGATTCACATCCTACTGAAACAAACAAACAAAAATCAGTAATTTCCTCCAGTGAATCCAGACTTGGCTTCTCAAAGGAAACAATGCCAGTGATGATACAGAGCCATCATACTCAGGAAAACTTAGGTGAAGAAGAAAACTCTGATCTGTCAGTGAGCAGCAGTATGAGCAGACAAATTGGGGCAGAAGCACGTGAGAATGCAAAAAATCTAAGACACATCTTAAGCCAAAATGGCTCATAGAGCTACTGTTATTAAAGCACTCTATCCTTCATAGGCAAAAATACACAATAGCATGATATGACCAGTAGCATATATACTCATCTTGTAATTATTAATCCAGTGAGTCACACTTCTCCCACTCAGGTTTCAACAGGAGTCCGCAACACAGCTGAAACTCGCAACTGCAGATCCACAGCTGAACTCCTTAATGGCTCTCTGCCATGACACCCTGGAGGACTACATTGTACTGATGTATCTGTAAAAAAAAGCTAAAGGCTGTTTTTCGATTAAGACTTTGCAGACATAGACAGATGCTTCCACATCAAAAGTAATTTCAGTGATGCTTTACATTTGCTGCCAAAGTTAAATTTCATTACATTTAATTGTTTATGCATTGATTTGTTTTCCATTTTTGATAATTTTTCTATAGTTTTTTTGCCTTAGTTTGCATCAGCAGAAAACCTTGCATAGCATTTGCATATCTAATAAATCTAAAATCTGATAATGCTGGCATTAAGTGTGTTTTCTGACTTCATAAAGATAGCAGCAATTCAGCTTTGCAAAAAGGCAATTTAAAAAACGGAGAATGTTGTCAAAACATTTGCTTAACTTTCCGTCCCTATGGAAATAGCTTAATGCAGAGTCAAGCGTTTCAGGACTAACATAATACAGAAAAACAAACTTTCCGAGAATAAATGCACTAATGTTGAGAATTTTTAATACATGCCTTTCACTATGAACATTAATAATTTCAGTTGCAGATTTTTAAATCTTAAATTCAGCTATGAGATCAGGTTATTAAAATAGCAAATGGAAATCTTCACCCAAGAGGCTACTTCAAAAAGCATCAACATTCTGAGTTTCAGGCTTCCACTCAACATCGTTCAATAGAAACATACTTTATCTCAAAAAATTACTGTCTACCTTGATTTTGTCATATAGTTATTGTCAACGTCTTGAGCCTTAGAAGAGAGAGGCGGTCACAATATGCTTTTGAATGTAAAATCAATCCCCAGAACTATTATATTTATTGATCAGCATTAATCTAGGACTACTATTTTGCCAGGCACAAAGTCTGTAGTGTTAAGAGCAGGACTCGCTGCGCACACACTGCAGTATCCTGCACTTCCAGTGGAGCTGTGCTGCATAGGCTGCCCTTCCTGAGACATCTCAAGGGCAGGAGCATCCACTGAGAAGAGGGAAGGTTGTCATTTCTTTACAAGTAGCCCATCAGTATCAACAGAGGGTGATTTGTTTGCATAACGGCAATGCCCAGAATCCTTACTGAAAGGAATTAAGGAGCATCTATCTGTACATGTAGACAGTATTCATTGCATGCAGGCAATGATTTTCAAGTTAGTAAGTTTGATTGGCTAAGCTTACAACTAGGGAACACGTTCTGAATAACGAAGGTGTTGTTTAAAATTTGATTGATCCTGACCACAACTACAGCAATTTCTACCTCTCAATCAGCCTATTGCTTTAGGGCTTGTTTCCACATCAGTTTCCTAGACTCTAGAATCAGCAAGAAATGGCAACCTAGTAATGCATTAATGACTTATGTAACTGCCACAAAGCAAGTAGTCCTCTCAAACACACTAAGAAGCCAATTCCAATCCAGTCATGCTGAATTTATCTAATTCTCTGGCTCAGATATGCAGCTGCTCTGAGAAGAATACTCACCGGAAGTGTGTATTCCCCAGAGAATGACATTCTCCCAGAGAAATAGATTAGTCTTTCAACAAATTTAAAAAAAAATAGAAAAATCTTCCTTGTCAGCCTAAGTTCCCAAGAAAACACATGGGTATTTATATTATGCTTCGGTGATTAAAACTGATATGCAAAATGAACATCCCCAAAAGGAATGTTCCCAGTGTACTCTCCTTAAGCCTTCAGACAGCCTTCCAAACTCTCAAAATTCTCATACAAAGCAAGATTTCTACGAACCAGTAACTTAGATAGAAGCAAAATGTAAAAGCAGCAAACTTGTAATTTGCAAACATATCTCCACTGTAGAAGCTACCCACACAAAATCATTGACATTATAGATCCTACACATGAATCTCACATTCATTTTTTTTTAACTTTTTTGAATCAAATACCATCATGGAAACCCACAGAATACAGAAGTCTATCTTTTAAAGATAATCTTTCCTATTGAATTTCGTTAGACTGGAGGAAACATTCTTCTATGGTTCTTTAGGGATTTCCCAAACCCTTTGTGTGACTAATCTCATGGTGTTCTGAAGATGCTGTCCTATCTTTGCCCCAGAGGCTCCCTTGAACTGTCATCTTCTCCTCTCTCTAATTTTATAGTTTATAAACCTTAATAAGTTTGATGTTTGCTTTGTATGTGTCAAATCTTTTGTATGGCTGAAAGGTTTTGTCTCCTCCTTTCATTTAAACATACTACCTCTTCTGTCTCTGCTTAATAGCTTCACTTCTGCTTCATACAGCTAGTAAGTAGTTATTTTTCCTTAGTTTTTGCAAGATTCCTCCTACACTTTGGCATAACTTCCAATTTTAAAGGGAGTCCAGAGGAACTCTCTTCAGAGTCACAACTAAGAGGCTTTCTCACTGCAGGCTCTAGAAGACATCACAAACAATATCTTCCTATCCTGTACATTAATAGCATTTTCAGCTAATCCATTAATGACTGCTACAATTAAATTTTTTTGACCAGTGACAGCCAATTCAATTACAGCCCAATCTTCACCAAGCAAATGAGCGCTTCTTCTTCTGTTTTGTTAGGGGCAGAATGGCAAACTAAAGTCTTTAAATGGTGCTATGCATTTGTAAATTGAAAGCCCACAATATTAACTATCACAAACATATTCAATCCCATCCCATTCAGCCACCCTAGAGTTTGATACACTCAGAAACTGACTTGTGACACTAAATGCATGATCCGTTCTTGTAAAGAAAAACAGATCTAAGAGTTTAGCACTGACTGTATGAGCACTTTAATCACAGGTCTGCATTCATCATGTTTGAGAAAACGTGAGGAGAAACCACAAAGTCCCACACTTCCAGTCCTCTAGGGGAGCCAGATTGATCTAACTTGGCTCAGAATAACAGAACTTCCCAGTGGAACTAGTGCAGCCCTTTGGAAGTTTTGTTTATGCCTCCTTTCTGATTTCAGAGGTCTGTCATCCATCCCTGCAGTGACTCGTGGGAATGTGAGTGTCCTCTAGTGACTTACTGTGAAATTAGATTTTTGCTGCCATATAGGAGCATCTAATCTAGAGCAAATTGTATTATAAGACAATTTCTCACCCACTCATCCATTCAGATCTGATATCAGAACTGTTTTCGTTGACCCAACCAGCAGAGATTTTAGACAGTTAAAATGTAGCAGGAAAAGAGAATTTTTTTGTGTGTTTAGTATTATCTCACATCTTTGATTTCTTAATAAAATGCTTTTTAAGTTAATTGAGTTATACATAAAATTTCTTTTGTTGCATTGATACACGCTATAAAGTAGCAATACGTGGAATCCAGGCGTTTAAGATTTTATTCACAGTCCCACCAAGGACGTGCTAAAAGGATTGTAATCTTTTGTCAGTGATAGATCAAAATCTATTAGATATTTCAAAGTAAAAGCAGCAGTGATGCCGTAAAAGAAAAATATATTAATAGATACAAGAAAAATACAAAGAAAACACTATTTCTTCTTTCTTAAATTGGAATTCTCTGCATGAAGATGGTAATATATAGTAATTTCAATAAGGAGTATAAACATTGTAAGAGCTAATTGCATGGAAGACCAAAAATTTTTAGTGAGCCATGTACACATTTTTAATACAAAGTAGTTTAAACACTTCAACATTTTTAAGCTGAACTATTGCACAGTCTTGATGATATTAGACTAGACTACACTATTGCAACAAAGCAATTTATACAACATCATGAACATTTTTTCCTTTCACTAACTTGCATTTTCTTGTTCCTTACTTTTAACTTAGCTTGCTGTTACAGCTATTAAAGCTTAGAAAATAATCTTTCTTTGTTTTGACTTGGTCTGGAAGAGTGGAATATCAACAGATAAGGACAAGACAAATGTGAAGAATCATCATGCAATTCAGATAATTTGGTTCTGTGATGTTGGTAGTGCTATTGGGAAATTGGGATGCTATTCTGTTCCTCCTGGAATCCTTTCAACAAGATGTAGGGATTAGCTACTTTAATTTCTTCCTTCTTCCTGATCTGTTACAGGGAGGATTTCATCACAGTAAGAAATAGTTGTCAATTTCTGATTGTAAACAAAACAAATGACATGAACATGGATCAAACTTGAAGATTAAGCAAACAGAAAAGACCAATGTATCTGTTTTCTTCAAAAAAATTAATGGACTAGATTCAATCTAGCAGATTCAAAGAGCAAGTTTATATATTCCATTACTTCTTAACTGCTTAACTGTCTTTTTTTTTTTTTTTAAACTTTGCAGCAAATACTCCTTTGCAGAGCTTCAAACCAAAGGACCAAGGGATTTTCTAGTTCAAGGAGGGAAGTGTTTTGGAAGTGATTTTGTGGTGCTTCAGGAGTAATCACTAATACGAATAAAATTAAAGCCATTACAGGATTGAACTGAGTGTTGTTTCAGTTTTCCTTTGCATGACTATATTTGACAACAGACTGATTTCATTACCACTGCTCTGGCAGACAAGTATATCCAGAAGCATACTCAAAGAATAATTACATATAAAACAGGGATTTGTGATACTTTTGTAATATATATAAATACTTCCTATATAAAAACCAACCTAGCATTGTGTTATAAGTTTCTATTGCATATTCATTATATTCTATGGTAAATTTAAACATTATCTACATTATATTTAAATTATTTTAACTACAGTGAAAGAACGAGTAACTATGAAGCTCATTATCAACAAATACTAAACAAACAAACAACAAAAACAGCAAATAAAGCATTGTCATACTGAAAGATGTCTTACAACATTCAGAATTTATATTAATCAGATTTCCTTACTTAGAAGGAAAAAAATGGAATTTGCATAAGAATTTTGAATCCTGGGCATATAAAGGTAAAGGTCTGATGAATAGAGAAGTGCATTATTTCGTTGGTGTGCTTAAAACTATTAAAACTCATGTCATGAACTTCACAGAGCAGACTACATGACAGCAAACTTTAGAAGCAGAATCTGCCATCGTCCAGAAAGGCAGCCATGCTAAGTGTACAGCTGACGAACATGATAAAAAATAAATAGTTCAGAGGCATGGCAGATTTGTGCAGAATTTCAAAAAGACCTAAGCTTCAAAATAGCTGGATACACACTTCTTTATTTATACAAGCAAAATAAATTTATAAATAGCATAAACGTTGACATTAGACATGGCGTTTTTCTGAGAATTTGCTCCGAGTTTAAAGTGGTATATGGAATAAATGTATATTCTACCTGGAATGTCAATATTTCTCATAAAATCTCTTTGCTACTGAAATACTCTTCTTGAAGCATCATTTAATTTGTCTTTCCAACATATTTTCATTTTCAGTTTTTTAAATTGCATTAGATTGGCTAGTAATTCTCAGAGAATGTATGCCATTGGAACTCCTGGATAAATGAAAATGTGTGCTCCTGTTAAAGGATTTTCATGAACAAGGAAGACAAAAGAAGTTTCATTACATCAAAAAATAAAAAATAATAATAAAAAAAAAGAATAAATACATGAATTAATTCATTTTCCTGTTTCATTGGAGACTTGGAGAAATTCCATTGCAAGAATTCAATCTGAAGCACATAAAGAATAAAGTTTTAATTTGAAGGTTTCTACTTCATAAATTAAAAGATAAGAAGTGGGCTGTGGAAACACTGACGTTTTTCATTCATTTACAATGTTGAACAAAACACGTTGTTTTGTTTTGTTTTATTTTGTTTTTCCCACAGTGTCTAACCCTGAGATAGTGATAAATATTTTGGATATCCTCAATATAATCAGGACTGTAGTGGCCTTTATTAAAATATGCCATAACCTCCCAGTTTAACTTTTGCCTGTCAACAATTCTGTTTTTTTATTCTCAGTTGATCTTTATTCTTCCAGACCACAAAATCTTTGACACTGTTAATGGAGGCCTTATGTGCCTGGGAGCTGGTTGCATGTGCAGAGCAGGCTATTGTAAGAGTCCCTCTCAGCCTACAAGGATTGTAACTTTTGTTAAATTCTGTAATATTTTTCCTCCTTATCAGTACACTGTGAAATCGCCCTCTTCACATTTTGTTGTTTCTAAATAGAGAAGTAGTATTTCCATGGATATAATTGACTCAAGAGCTCATGCACTTAGCATAAGGGAAGCTCACTTGCTTCCCTCCCAGAGCACACATTTTGGAGGAAATTTGCCTGAATGCTGCATAACCAATTTACTTGTTTCTAGACGTAAAGTTGTTTGTTACTTGGAGAAGCACAGTAAATATGGATGAGTTAGGTCTACTCCTTTAGTTAAAATAAATAAATAAATAATACAAGTGAGCAGTTTATTTTGACAGATATGATGACCACAACCGCATTAGGAAAACTCCTAAGTGATGTCGTGTACATTAACTACCATTAGCAGTAACTTAATCTATGCAAGGAGTATGACAGTAGTGCTATTGTTTGATCCCTTTGTTGATAGGAGAATTTGCACTGAACTGGATATCACAAGCTCAGAAACGAGTGTAAACTTCTTTTATCCATTGTGCCCATAAAAATGCCATTTACTTGCATAATTACTGGCTTCTAAATGAAGATATTTTATTCTAATGCAAAAGTGAAATATAAAACATGGGCCTCCAGGAGTATCTATGTGAGACTGAATGTGAGCTGTAATTGGAATGTGATTGCACAGCTGTTGAATAGGTCTCCTAGTTTCTTTGAAATGTAAATATAATGTAGAATGCTTATTACATTACAATCACAAAGAGAGGACAAGTGATAATCCTAGCATTTGGCTTTTTGTGTTTATTTCAAAGACTCCCTTTTCCCACTGGAAATTTTAAAATGCTTCAGTGTGTATAGAAACATCTCTATGAATGACGAATGACTCAAGTAGTGTTAGAATTTCTATCACAACTACCTGTAAATACATATACATGCACACATACAAAGGCACACACACAGAGACATAGGTAAGTTCTAAATTCTGTAGCGGTATACATGACAATGACAATGATATGAAATTTTTCAGTAAAATAAACAAAATACCCCATGATGTCACTGGGACAGAAATATGTAAAGGATTCTTTCCTCTCTGGCAAGAGCATTTCGTTTTTCAAAATTTCCCAAAGTCTAGTAATATTGAAATCCACTCAAAGGCACCAGAGAATACAGGTTGGAAATCAATCTTGTGGAATAGATGCATCTAAATGACATCTGAATCGCTGCTGTTCATTACTTTATCTTCACCGCTTGGAACAATTCACCTACCTGAATTACTAATGAAAAATAATCTGTAAAGATCAGTGCCTGTATACATGCCTGTAAGAGTCACAATATAGATCAAGCTAAGACATGTTTTTGCCTACCTTCAAAACATGGGCATAATAATCTCCTTGAGCAATTTGATTTGGGCATCTTTTACTACATGCTGAGTTTCTAAGAGCAAGATCATACACTGTTTATGAACAGTTATTTACACAGTAGATAGGCAAGATTAAACTGATGTAATGCTAAGCATCAATTTCTACACCATCCTGAAAGAAGCATGTCTAGAATGCCTGTTGGTGACTGATGGCTGATGAGTCTACAGAGAAGTGTTGACTTCCATCAGTCATCAAAATAGGCTGACCTTCAAAACGTGAGCTAACTCTCCAACTCTGATTTTCTTTTTCCTCATGATTTTAAACCTTAAATTCACTTTGATTTTTCTTGAGATCCTGGCTTGCTAATAATAGCTCAATAATCACCTCCATCTTTGTTTCTAGTTTACCTCTCTTACATGACTTTAGCTTATGAATACATCTCAACAGTGTTTTCTTGATAACATCTTCAAGGAATTCACAGGGCTGAAAATGATTAACCCAAATATTACATATTCAGCTATGCATTTTTTGTTACATAGACAAGAGTTTTGTGTGTTACTGGGCAGGTACTTGGAACATCTACCATGTTTCAGCTGTAGGGAAGTCTGGGCAGCCACTGTGAAAAGTTATTTTCAGTGTCCTCTTACAGAAATGAACAGGCCTGTGAAAAATCTAATTTGCAGCAATAGTGACCATGGTACATTGAAGGTTAACAAGCAGTACAAATGTTACATCTGTATTAGACATACTGATTTCATGTGTAAGTCATGATACGCTTCTATTTCATAGGAATGCAGCAATGTTAACTTGCAAAACAGGAAAAGAAACTGTAGAGGATAAAATATGTGCTTTAAAAAGTAAACATGATTTTCAGATGACGGAAATGTCCAGGAAAAAGACTTGACAGTATAAGTTAGGCAACACCATCTGCATCAGAGCCCTGTAGCTAGAGAGTAACATTTGGATCAGCATATTTTATAATAAAAAAAAAAAACTGACATGAACATTTGATGGACTTTCTGGTGCTGTGAGCAAGGATGAACACTACTGAAATGCCTATGTATTAAACTGCTCTGGAATACTACAAGATCTACTCCAAAAGTAATGCCTCCTATTTTATTATGCTGGCCCATGACAGCACAGATGGATGTTGGTGGTATGGCAGCAGAGGACAAACCTTCCCACTAATATTCTATTAATCACATTTTGTTGCTCTGTGGCAAATGGTAGGAGAGAGGCAGTTTGACAAAATGGCATCTGATATGGAAGTACATATGAAGCAAATGTGTGTCATTTAATTTCTCTATACAGAAAAATATGGCACTCCAGTGACATTTATCTATGCTTGCTGAACATTTCTAGAGACCAAACAGTGGGTGTGAGCACAGTGAGGCATTGGATGCAATGTTTCAGCAGTGTTGACAGCGACAGTGCTTCACATCCACAGGTGCAGATGTTTGTGAGCATGGCATGCAGGCTCTTGTTCACTGCTGGTGAAAATGCACAGCTTGTCATAGTGACTATGCTGAAAAATAGTGTTTCGTAGCTGAGAATTTGCTCTATCAAATAATGGAATTAAGTAAGTTATATTACATTTGGAGCGACATACATACATTGTGGTTAGGAAAGGATTCTGCAGTGATTACTATTATAATTACTGAATAGTTGTTTGACATAATGTATAGTGTATTTTGTGCCAGCTTTTCCATCACTACTAAACTCAGTTGAGTTTCTACAGAGTGGCTTTCTGAAGGTAAGGTACTGTTTGCCACTCTATTTCTTAGAGTTCACGTTTACAACCATAACATGCCTAAGAAGAATCAAATTATGCTTCTTAAGGTGGGCATATGCTACCAAAAAAAGTCATAAACTGCCATAGCTAGAGAGACTTCCTCAGGCAGAGAGCATAACTCAGCAGAGCTGTCTGCTCAAGAGGACCACTTATGAACAGCATGTATCTTAGAATAGTCAAATACAGAATCAAACCTCCAGGATGGGGAGACCTCATTGGCCTTCCAGTACTTGAAAGGAGTGTATAAAGAGGAGGGAGAATGACTGTTTACATGGGTTGATAGTGATAGGACAAGGGGGAATGGTTTTAAACTAAGGAGAGATTTAGTTTGGATAGTAGGAGGAAGTTTTTCACTCAGAGGGTGGTGACACACTGGAACAGGTTGCCCAAGGAGGCTGTGGATGCCCCATCCCTGGAGGCATTCAAGGCTAGGCTGGATGTGGCTCTGGGCAGCCTGGTTGAGTGGTTGGCAACCCTACCCACAGCAGAGGGGTTGAAACTAGATGATCATTGCAGTCCTTTTCAAGCCGAGCCATTCTATGATTCTATGATTCATGAACAAATCCCAGATTTAACTCTTGCATGAACATATACAGCATTTGAGAAGGAAAAAAAATCTGAATTTCTGAAGGACTTGTCTCCAGTGCCCGAGAAGCCTAATGCAACTGGACATACGAAGAAGAAACAGCCAAGAAGATAAGATTACCTACACTGCATTTCTGCACATATGGCATTGCTGAGACCCATGATGGAAGACTATTTTCTGTTAAGATGTCAGATCTTCAGAAAAGATATTAGAAAAGTAAATGACGTTTTCAAGACAGCTCCAAGGATTATTGTAAGACTGAATAATTTGCTTACAATTCTATTCCCATTTATCTGTATGCAAAGGATGCAGTTGCTAGAAGCTGAAGTCAAGGAAATTCAGGCTGGAAACACAAGTAATTCTCAATTGGTATAATTTCTACAGGAACGTGATCATTCCCCTGACATATGAAATTTTTAAATAGCATTTAGACTAACCCCACCTACTATCTCATTTACTGAAGTTCCTAGTTTAGGAGTTTTATAGTAAGTTTAGAGGAATAACCATCCCACAGAGACTATTCAAATGTTAGAAAGCCTGAATCTTTAACAATTTTTTCTCTTGATTTGTCATAAGTGCTTAAATTGGGAATCTTATATGCATAAAATTCTGTGAGACAAACCAGAGTTTCACTCTTCCAAGTTAGTTTGGACAACTACAGCAAAAAGTGAAATGTAAACATAGAGAAAAACAAGAGGCAAATGTGTAGGAAGGGAAATCAGAAAAAAAAAAAAAAAAAGAGGAAATAAATACATTTATAGAAAACAGACTCATCTGCCACCAATGCCTCCTCAAATATTTGTCTCGGGAAAATGATGGTGGTTATTGCTCTAGAGTCAGTGGGCCCATGAATGGAAAGCTATTCAGTGGATACAGTAATGGACATTTAGGTAAATAAGTAACCTAAAATGCATCATTTAATACAAAGTAGAAGAGAAGATCACATTTTTTTCAGATATATATAAAAACCAATTTTTCTATCTGTACATTCATGATAGCCTATAATACACCAATTGATTTCAATGGGTGTGAGTAACCCTGGAATAAATGCCTTCTCATTTTAAATAAGGCTGTCAAAATGAGGCTCTGAATAAGTCAAAGGAACAGACGGATGAAGGAAACCAGGTGTTTGGGCAGAAAATACAGCTTGAGGATGAGGAGAGAAAAAAAGAGACAGTAAAGAAAATGAAATGCAAACAAGAAAAAGGTAGCCTTGCAAAACTGAGATGATGCTGAACGTCCAAAAGTAACAGCATAGATGGCATTTTTACGTCATAAATGGGGAAGCAGAATGGAAGCAAGAACTGTTTAGAGTGCATTCACAGATATTCTGTACATCAGCGTCTTTAGCAAGAATTTGAAAGCCTAACTATTCCTCTGGCACTGACATTCTTTCAGCAGAGAGCTGGTCTGTCCACAGCTGTGTGAAACACTCACCAACTAAAGAACGGAGAGGGAACTAAGTAGGAAATAAAATGTAGTGGGCATGACAATAAATTAAGATATCAGAGATCTAAAAGAAACATAAAGAAGTGCATATACTGAACTGCATAGCCAGAAGAAAAAAAATAGACAGAAGGGATATCACATGTTTACAGTGCTAGAAGATTGAAAAATTCTTCCAAGAGAGATAAAGCACATTGTAAACCCCTGGCCATTTCAATTATGCAAATCTTTGAAAATAAACAGCTTTCAGAAGGTATTTATCTTTCTGTGGAGGTGATGATAACGGACGGTAGCAATGATGGGCAGCACACTTGTGGATTTCTTCAACATTTCATCTACAGTCTTAAAGACAGGTTCATCTGACCTGAAAAGTAATTAAAGGTTTCTGCACTACTAGCTATTTTTGTATTTACGTGACTCTGAGGAGGATACTATATATGTAAATGATCATATCCATTTGATGTTCACCTTAGAATTTCTCAGGTTTTTTTAAGCTTATTCAAATAGGGAATTGGTAAAACGTGTTGGCATAAAATTCAACACTTTTTTTCTATTGGTGTAGTTACCTGAGTAGAATTTGCTATGCTATATAAAAGCTACATGCTGGCATCCCTAGAAGAGTTGCACTTGAAAGACATAGTATGAATGTAGCTGATACTGTATTTCAGATTGTGTTATAACCCTGCAAACTACTGTAAAATATTCATTGGTATCCTGAGCTCTCCATTTGTTCTCACAGCAGTTTTATGGGTTGTTACAGGTCTTAATTCTCTATGTTATGTCAAATAAATAATAAGGCTTGCACATCTGTAGAGACCAGTTTTGAAATGTCATGACAAATATATACCATCTTGCGCACGGTTCTTACAGTAGGTTAACCTGTGATGCACAGTTGCAGATTCAAGGAAATATCTCTACAGGCACAGGAGAATGTCAGATCATGCACTGCAGCTCCTTTGCTGCAAATTAGTGGGATGCAAATCCAAATTAGGGGAAGTCTGCATGCTCTGGATCTCTGTTTCTCTCAGTTTTCTCACACTGCCAACCTCTTGCACATTATCAGTAAATGTAGTTTACTTCCTTAAGACACTAGAGGACTAACAACAAAATTTTCTATCATGCAACAATATTGGCCTCTGAAAATCTACTTTAAAATGTCCTCCTAGTTTTAGGATTTAGTTGATAACATAAGAATACCACTCTGAAGAACAGTTCCCCGTGCTTTCCTCTTTTTCCCAGTATGGTTAAAGAAGTCTTCGCTTCCCGACTTGTACTTACTATTGATTTTTTTCTGATCGCTTCAAATCTGCCAATGCTACTGTGTATCAACCACTTCTTACATTTCCAGTTTCCCCACAGACAGAGGATTTTCACACTACAGCAGAATTTCAAACAAGATTGTTTATCAACCACAGTTTCAGAAAAATGCTGTGTCATGCAAAAACCTTGAGAAATACATGCAGAAGAATAAAGTTTTAGTATTCTTTTGCAAAGAAAAAAATCATTTACCTAACGGTAGAGAAATAATATCATAATTGAGACTGGATGAGAAGCAGTATCTGTACAGGGTGATGTTCATCAGCCTGGTAAACAAACCATCCATCTAGTTTGTACTTGCAGTTAGAATAATTAGAAATAGGTATAACCTTAAAGATGGTTAAATAACAAGCAAGTCAGTAAAACCACAGCATAAAATATGAAATCTCTTTTCTACAGTGCTATAGCATACATCTATCTCTGAGTATGTGAATTTAGATTTACTGTGTATAAACCTATAGAGGCAACACAGAAAATAAGCACATTAATCAAAGTACACACAGAATGCTTCCCAATCAGAGGCACCCACCGGAATTCATTAGTTTAAGGAGATCTTGATGAAATTATACTGTGTTCAGCAGGTTAGAAAGAATAAATAAATGCCTTTTCCCAGTTTAATTGTTTGAGTGTAGGGTGTCAGTCTGCTGGCATATTTTCAGTCATAACAACTAACTTTCCAGGTAATTTTTTCTTTTTTTTCTTTTTCTTTTTCTTTTTTTCAGAATATGATAAACTGGGGCTGGGAAATAAGTAATTTCGTGCTTCAGATGTAACAATATAGAGAGACTTCTTATCCTCTCCTCACACTAGGAAATGTGCTGTTATTATCAGACATGGTGCAGCTAGTAACATAAAGAGAATTTCCCTGGTGTCACAAGGTTTTGACTTTTAAAACCATGATTTGTTAATTTTTCTGCAAGGTGACTGATAATGTTAGGATTGATGGCAAATGTCTCAAGTGAAATGATTTTTTTTTTTAAACTGCAGTATTAGTTTACCCATATTTAGCATATATTTGATATGATACAATTGCCAGTCCATATGAAAAGAAAAGCCAAACTGCCTACTTACAATTATTTTTTTCTCCCGATGATTAACTGTACTTTAGCACTTGGAACAATGAACCTGAAGTAAGACTAGATTTTTTTCCTCCATTTATAGCAATTATAAGCAAATACTTTTATGGAAAAAGGAAAAACAGCCATCCCTATAACAAGGAAATGAAATCACTCTTGTTTAACTGCTGATTTTGTCTGAATCATTTTCCTACCAAAATATCAAATATAATTTTTATTTGAAAATATCAAACTAATATGCATGACAATAAATAAATGTAATTGTAGTGCTATCCACCTGCTAGCTGACATCAGTGGCATCACATTATTATATAATTTGTTATGAAAAAACACTGTATAGGCAATATCGCCTGATGCTCAAAGTGGGATAGGAAAAAAAAAATCTCTTCATTTGATCCTGTGCTATGTTTTTATATATAAAGAAAATGTTCCTGTTTTTGTATGCATATATTATGTATAAACATACATATCCAGCTGCATTTTTAGGAAAGTGCAAGGGATTCTCTGTCATTCCAAATTAAAACAACATTTTGTAAAACATGGTGTGAATACTAAAATATTATAGAAAAAAGTAGGGAGTCGGGTGCAGTGTATTGGATCAAGTGTAACTGGCAGACTGGTAGAACCACAAACAAACAGTTATTCTGACATTCTTTCTCTAAAGTGACTGTTTTGTCTGCCTCTTAATATTTTGGCTGTGGAATGCTCAAAGCACAGTAATGACTGATATGTGTCCTCTCCAAACAATGGCCAAGCCTCCATTTCATGTTCTGTTATGTGTTTAACATATTGGTTAACACTAAATTTCTAAAAAAAGGTTTCAATTGCAGTCTACTAATTCAGTGATTTGGGTTATGGCTTCAGTATCTTTTGTGTACATGTAGAGAGACTCTGCTTATTGCTGGGACACCTTCTGAGAGGAGTTAAGGACTGAAATCAAGGTTTATTAACTGTTAGAGGCCCTGTGGCCACCCAGGGGAATGCAGAATATTATTGAGTTTGAAGATCAATGCTCTATCAGTAATTTGCCTACTCCTCTGTATCACATCTATCACTAGCCTTTTGGCAGTGAATGTGAACTCATTCCTCATGACTACATGATGGCTGAATCTTAGTAACATTAAATGAAATTCCTGCTCCCTACATGAAAAGCAAGTATCTGCATTTCTGCTGATTTCATGGCACATCACAAGTGTTATGCCAAAATGGTGGGGGCACTGACATTTTTGCCCTCACCATAGCTGTGTGTGTAAAATGCCAGTCATTATCCTCTCAGATCTGTTGTCATCAACCATAAACCTAGAATTCAAACTCGTTGTCAACAAGGAGAAAAATAACAATCCATGTCAAGACTGCAGATCTTGCAGCCCGTTTGCTATTATATATCACATAAATCTGTTAGAAAAACTTGATCATGGAATCATGGAATCACCAAGATTGGAAAAGATCTCTGAGATCATCCAGTCCAACTGTCCACATACCACCAATATTTCCCCACTAATTCATGTCCCTTAGTAAATAATCTAAACGTTTCTTGAACACCTCCAGGGATAGTGACTCAACTACCTCCCTGGGCAGCCCGTTCCAGCACCTGACCACTCTTTTGGGGAATAAATTTTTCTTAATATCCAACCTGAACTTCCCCTGCTGCAACTTGAGGCCATTCCCTCTAGTCCTTTTGCTACTCACTCAGGAGAAGAGGCTGAACCCCACCACAACCTCATTTCAGGCAGTTGTAGAGAGTGATAAGGTCTCCCCTGAGCCTCCACTTCTCCAGACTAAGCAACCCTCATAAAACACATGCTCCAGACCCCTCACCAACTTTGTTGCCTTTCTCTGGACACTCTCCAAGGCCTCACTGCCTTTCTTGCACTTATTTCTCTCTACTTCCTGGTTTCTCTTTTCCTCTCCTCTCCTCTCCTCTCCTCTCCTCTCTCCCCCTCCCCTCCCCTCCTCAACCCTCTCTCTTTTCTTTTCTTTTCTTTTCTTTTCTTTTCTTTTCTTTTCTTTTCTTTTCTTTTCTTTTCTTTTCTTTTCTTTTCTTTTCTTTTCTTTTCTTTTCTTTTCTTTTCTTTTCTTTTCTTTTCTTTTCTTTTCTTTTCTTTTCTTCAGTAAGCTTTATATATTCAAAGAATATCTTCTATGGAATTATCTTGTCAAAGATCATTTCTATGTTAAAAAAGGGTATAGCTACACTATCAGCTTCTCTTACTGTTAAATTATCCTGGTAAGATGTATTTTGTTGACAGATTACTGTACAAATTTCTCTGAGTAAAAAAAAAGTTCTTTCATTTTGAAGAGGAACAGGCTATAGAGAAGATAGAATTGATCTCAGTTTCCATACTACTGCAGATCTGTAGATAACCCTAACTGCAGCAGTGAGCATGAGCTTAAAGAGACCAATTATACTAGTAAAGGCACCCTGGGCTCAGTACTCGCAATGCTTCTTCATTAAAAAGGGAGATAAAAAGGTCAAGTATCCAAAGAACATTTTATTATATCAGATGTTCAAAGCCTTCTGTAAGAAAGCAGAAATATGACATATCAGTTGTTCTGCTAGATCTTTTCCTTGGACATTTCTGGATGCTGTCTTTAGACTACCAGCTCAAAGTTTTTCTTTCTTTCTTTGACTGATCTTAAGCAATACTGTTATGGGCATTTCTCCCAGAATTGCTTTTAGTCGTTTTTAATCTTTGAAATTTCTGTGCTGGTTTTGGTGCTCATACCTTGATATTTTTTCTCTCATTTCCTACTTCCATTCAGGTTAGATGATGAAATACTGTATTCAAGGTGCAGAAAACCCACTAAGCCAAGGTTCTTCACCTTGAATACAAACTCGTGGAGCCAAAGCTATGAATTGTTCAGCCCAGCACAATACTGATTCTATTTCTTCACCTTTATCTCATAACACTATGAGCCGGACTCTGGCCATTTTCTGGGAGTACAGTTCATTTCTGCCTTCAATACTGAGAAGTCTTGATCTGCTTCCAGAGTGTTTTGTCAGCTAAAGCCAAAAGGCCTTAAAAAATATTTGACCTAGCCAACATGAACTGTGAGCTTGGGTCTGGATGCAGAAGTGTTCCAAACTTACTGACTTTAACACAAAGCTAGAAATGAGAAGTGTAGTAAAACTTTGAAGCATTTTCAGATTCTCTTAGTTTTGTAATCGGCAGTTGTCCCCAAGAGAGGGCAAACCATCGTATGAGCCAGAGCGTGGGCCAGATTTCTCATGCCATAGAGTCACAGAATGGCCTGGGTTGGAAGGGACCTTGAGGATCATGAATCTCCAATCCCTCTGCCGGGGAGGGCCACCAACCTCCACATTTGTTACTAGAACAGACTGCCCAGGGCCCCATCCAATTGGCCTTGAACACCTCCAGGGACGGGGCATCCACAACCTTTCTGGGCAGCCTGTTCCAGCACCTTACCACTCATAGTAAAGAACTTCCCCCTGATATCCAACCTAAATCTTCCCTCCCTCAACTTCAAACCATTTCCCCTTGTCCTACTGTCATCTACCCTTTCAAAGAGCTGACTCGCCTCCTGTTTATAGGCTCTCTTTAGGTACTGAAAGGCTGCAATGAGGTCACCCCATAGCCTTCTTTCCTCCAGGCTGAACAAGCCCAGCTCCCTCAGCCTGTCTTCACAGGGGAAGTGCTCCAGCCCCCTGATCACCTTTGTGGCCCTCCTCTGGACCCTCTCCAACAGCTCTCTTGTCTTTCTTGTACTGGGGGCTCCAGACCTAGACACAGTATTCCAGATGGGGCCTCACGAGAGCAGAGTAGAGAGGGACAATCACCTCCCTGTCCCTGCTGGCCACCCCTCTTCTGATAGAGCCCAGGATACCATTTGCTTACCGAGCTGCAAGAGCACACTGCTGGCTCATGTTAAGTTTTTCATCCATCAGGACCCCCCAGATCCTCCTCTGCAGGGCTACTCTCAAGGACTGCTCCTCCCAGTCTGTATAAATGCCCGGGATTCCTCCGGCCCAAGTGCAAAACCTTGCACTTTGCTGTGTTGAACCTCATTAGGTTCACCCAGGCCCACCTTTCAAGTCTGTTGAGGTCCCTCTGAATGGCATCCCTTCCTTCTACCGTGTCAACCACACCACTCAGCTTGGTGTCATCAGCAGACTTGCTGAGGGTGCACTTGATTCCGTCATCAATGTCATTGATAAAGATGTTAAAGAGCACCGGTCCCCAGACAGACTCCTGGGGGACACCGCTCGTTACCAGCCTCCACTGGACATAGAACCATTAATCACCACCCTCTGTCTGCAGCCTTTCAACCAATTTCTTATCCATCAGGTGGTCCACCCATCAAATCCACATCCCTCCAATTTGGAGATAAGGATGGGGTGGTGGACCATGTCAAAGGCCTTGCTCAAGTCAAGGTAAATGACATCAGTCGCCTTCCCTTTGTCCACCAATGCCGTCACTCCATCATAGAAGGCCACCACATTGGTTAAGCATGACCTTCCCCTGGTGAAGCCTTGCTGGCTGTCTCAGATCACACGCTCATTTCTCATGTGATCAAGCATGTCATCCACTAGGATCTGTTCCATGATCTTCCCAGGTACAGAGGTGAGACTCACCGGCCTCTAGTTCCCCAGGTCCTCCTTGCTCCCTTTCTTATAAATGGGAGTGATGTGACCCTTCCTCCAGTCATCCGGGACCTCACCTGATAGTCATGACTTTTCAAATATGATGGAAAGTGGCTCAGCAACCACCTCAGCCAGCTCCTTCAGAACCCTGGGATGCATGCCATCCAGCCCCATAGACTTGTACGCATTCAGTCTCATGAGGAGGTCTTGGACTTGCTCTGTCCTTACAGAGGGGGGTTTACTGCTCCAGTCCCCACCTAGATGTTTAGGGATGCAGGGCTCGGGGACATGAGAGATATTAGAATCCTGGCTGCCAGTGAAGACTGAGGCAAAGGACTCATTCAGTACCTCAGCCTTCTCTTTGTCCGTTGAAGCCAGTTCTCCTTTTACATTTACCAAAGGAGGTACATTCGTTTTGGCCTGTCTCTTCTGGCCAATGTACCTGTAGAATGTCTTCATACTGTTTTTCACATCCCTCGCCAAGTTCAGTTCTGCCAGCGCCACTGAGATCACTTTAGTTTATTTATGCTGTATAAAGTGAATTTGCAGCACAGTATGATTCAGAGATTCAGAATTCAGAAGTCAGAGATGCTGTAGTTTGAGTTTGGTGCAGGTGTGAACAAGATATAACATTAAATAAACCAGTGGCTTAATCAAGCTTGGAAGCCTGTTTTCACTGATTCAAGAAATATGACATAGAGAAATATAGTCCTCTCTTCAGCTCTGTAGATCTTGTAATTCACTATGTCTCAAATCCTTAACAGAAAGAGAATTAATAGGAGCTAAAGAAAAAAAAAAAGAAAGAAAAAAAGCTGCATTCTTTCCCTTTATCGCAGAAGTTATTAGCTCAACCATTTTACAAATATTTGCACATTTTTCTCAGAGTCATACCAACAACACAAGATTTACTGAGTGTTCAACACATTCTAAAATTGGTAGTGATTATGGTAGAAGTCATCCTTCAGGGTGTAAATTAATCACCTCCATTTAGAGACTGAAAGAGAATCAATAAAATGCCTGTAGTGCTGCCTACTGTAATAAAATTATTTTTAAACACACCTTAGCTCATTTTTGCTGCTTTGAATGAAAATTTTTGCTTAAAACTTGAGCCTCTTTGCCCTAGACTTGGCTAGGACTCTGAGTGCCACCCTGTCCCCAGGTATGCAGCTGGCAGGCAATCCTTGTGTGTATCTGTGAAGACACACAGTTTTTGTTATTAAGCAGATATGTAAGTTTTCTTATTTAATTATTAAACATGGGCTTATGTTATGCTATAAAATAATTTAATAACACATTCAGTGAGGAAGAAATATCCAAAATGTTCATGTGCGTCCTGGTTTCAGCTGAGACAATGTTAGTAGCACACTGATGTTTTGGTTGTCACTGAGTGATGAGAGCATGCCCACTGGCCCAGACCTGCTCTCTGAGCTTTCTGACTTGGCCTTGGAGCTGCCTCATCACTGTGGACTGGCTGGGCTATCAACAGTGACATAGCATCCAGCAGTTTTCTGTAAGGGAAGAAATTTTAGAAACTACTTAATTAATTATTAATCTGCACACTCAAATGATCTTGAAGTCAGGAAGGATTCAGTCAGTGATATAACTATCATCTCAACACTGATTCTTTTATCGTTGGGTGCTAGAAGAAAAGGTAGTGAACTGCCAGCATGAAAACGGGGCTATTTTTTTTCTTTTGGAAAGGTTATTCTTGCAGTCAGTAGTATTTAAACGGATAAGAAAAACAGTGCTTGTAGTACCTCTGTGATCTGTTGAAGCATTACAGTTTCTATGCTAAAACTGAAGCAGTGAAATACTAAAACCTTATGTGTCCATAAATCCTTGGGGTTTTTTGGTGTTGTTCTGAAATTTGGCCTAGCACAGGAATAAGGCAAATCCCATTTTTCCCTGGACAGCCCACATGCATCACAATGTGGTTTGGGCTATTATCTTGCTGGAGGCCAGGCCCTTTGGTGTGGACCTGGGGTGGGAGAGCAGGGCCTGGCGGCCAGAGTCCACCCCAATCCCAGCCACAAGGAGGACAGCTGGGAGCAGCCCTAGCCCTGAGGCATCTGGTGATGGCAACAGACTGAGGGCAGGACATCCCACAGGCCCACAGGGGAGCTCAGTTCAGCAGGGCCCATGGCCAGGCAGGGCAAGGCTGTGGGGTGCTGGAGACCAGCCCTTCTGGGGCCTGGCTGGGGCAGGGGCTGATGGTCCCAGGGGCTGAAATGAGTTTCAGACTCCTGGGCCCTGGGGAGAGTGGGGGAGCTCCAGAGGAGTGCGTAAGAACAGTAAGGCCTCTTAGTGCATTTAGAACCTGACACAATGATTAATTAGTATAGTTCCTTTTCTCTTGAATTATATGGAATTTACTAAAAGGAATTAAAGAGTTTTAAACTAAAGAGCAATTGATCTTTTTATCTGAAACTGCTGATAATTCTTTTTCTACCAGGTGATAGCACATTAAAGATTTCTATCTGTTCTTTGCTAAAGGAAAAATTTTGAAGGCCTTCTTCAGACTTTCTTTCCTGTTTGGAATATTTCTATGTACATTTCTGGCAGGCATTCTGAAAAGTCCACAGTTTAAATATTAATAGTTTAAGAAGTCTTAATTTTTCTGGAACAATTCCCACACACCGTTTGAATTCAGAGACTAAAACAACTTTTCCATTACTGGTTAATAATCATTTCAGCACATACAAACCTGTGGCTCAGATGAATCCTTTCCAAACTCCACACTATCGGTGCTAGAGATGTAGAGGATGGCTGGTCTCTTTCTGATGTCAGGCATTGTTATTTACAGGTTCCCTATAAGTCATGTTGAAATATCTATATTATGTCTTTGTTCATGCTGGGGTTTTCTGGAATTCATGTCACATTATGAAGAAAAGATTTCTGGACATGTTTCATTCAACCAAATCAGAACATGATGAAAAGAAAGTCTAAGTCATAGGAAAGTCATAACTACACCACCCAGAGAACTTGACCCAGGATTAACTCCAAGTGAAAGAGGATGATTTTGATTTGGTTTGGTTTTGGATTTTGTCCAGGATGAATTTTACTAAGCTTCTTCAGTCATTTATTCAGTCATTCCAGGTCTGGGCCCACCAATACAAGAAGGACATGGAGCTGTTGGAGTGGATCCAGAGGAGGACCATGAAGATGATCAGAGGGCTGGAGCACCTCTGCTATGGGGACAGGCTGAGAGAGCTGGGGCTCTTCAGCCTGGAGAAGAGAAGGTTCCAAGGAGACCTTACAGCGGCCTTCCAGTACCTGTAGGGGGCCTACAGGAAAGCTGGGGAGGGATTTTCTATAAGGGCGTGTAGTGACAGGATGAAGGGAAATGGCTTTAAACTGGAAGAGGGTAGATTTAGACTAGATATTAGGAAGAAATTCTTTACTGTGAGGGTGGTGAGACATTGGAACAGGTTGCCGAGTCAGGTTGTGTATGTCCCCTCCCTGGAGACATTCCCTGGAGGCTGGATGGGGCTTTGATCAACCTGGTCTAGTGGGAGGTGTCCCTGCCTATAGCAGGGGGGTAGAAACTGGATGATCTTAAAGGTCCCTTCCAACCCAAACTGTTCTAGGATTATAGGAATCTAGGATTCTATGATTTTTTATCACAAATTCAGTTCCAGGTTCTTTAGTCAATGCTTCTCTTTCCCCCCCAAATCCTCAGTACTGTTTCTGCTCCTTGTATTTGAACTCAGTGACTGTTATCCTGTGCATCCTTCCTCTTGACACCTGCAGTGATATTTTCTGCAGAAGCCCATTTTGTTTGACCATCTGATACACATCTCTGTCTCACATACTGTAGTTAAATACTGCTGTCACAGTGGTATTTTACAGGGCAGAGGCATAGTATGTTGGAAGCCAGATTTTATCTGCTATTTCTGCAGATTTTATCTATTTTATCATTATCATTGGAAATATAGGACAACATTATTTAATTCCTGTGCCTCATATAGAATCACAGAATGGTTTGTTTTGTAAGGGACCTTAGAGATCATGTAGTTTCAACCCTCCTGTCATAAGCAGGGACATCTTCCACTAGAACACCTTGCCCAAAGCCCCATCCAACCTGGCCTTGAATAATTCCATGTATGGGGCATCCACAACTATGGGCAACCTGTACCAGTGCCTCACCACCACCACAGTGAAGAATTTTTTCCTAATAACTAATCTAAATATATCCTTTTTTAGTTTAAAACCATTATCTTTTATCCTTTCATTGTAGTTCCTGAAAAAGTATCCCTCTCTAACTTTCTTGTAGGCCCCTTAAGCACTCAAAGTCCACTAAAGGTCTCCCCAGAGCCCTAGTTCCATGACTAATGGAGTGGAGTGACCCACAGACCCACGTCCTGGGGAGTGCAGAAGGGGGGTAGGGAAAAGGTAGGGAGATGGGCCTAAAAACAAAACCGCAACAACCAGCTAAGGGAGAAAAATAATTTACTAAATATGATAGCAGAATGCAAGATAACACAATATAATACAATATAATTGGAATTGTAGCTAATGAATCAAATAAATGAGAGTGTCCAAAAACTGAAGGCCTCACTCTAATGCTGAAGGCAAGCTGGATAGGGAGCACACTGCAGAGACAAGCAGAAAGAGGGCATCCCGTGACTCCCAAGTAGTTTAATCTTTCCGTATGAAAAGAAAACAGAAATGGAACAGTGTAGTCTTCTGGGAGCCATAGTTCTTTTCTTCTGAGACAGATAAATGGAACTGTTCAACAATTCACAAAACTGCAGCATTAACTCTTTAACTCCCAGTGCACTACATGATTTTGTAGTGTGGAATACTGATAACAAAAATCATAAAACCATGACAACTACTTTGGTACTTCTGTTAGATATTATTCTTTTTTTTTTTGCGCCTTTGTCTCAAAGCTTGCTGAGTAACAATGATGGACAAGACTAGGCAAGTCCTGGTCAGAGCTGGAAAAATCTTTTGTCTGAAGATTCGCAGGCCAGGGGCAACAAGAAAGAGATAAGCAGCAGCTTAATGGCTGGGAAGCAGTCTTTTGTGTGGGCTCATCTCAAGGGAGATAGCCATCTCGGGGCTACTGCACATGACTCTTACCCAAGTGCCCAGTAATGCTTGCATGTGATTCTTACCAAATACCCAGGAATGCCACGTTGGCAGTAGAAGAAGGATAAAAAAGGGACCAACAACCAAGAGAGTAAGTGTCTGACATCACTTGCCTCATGACATGATGCCTGCCTGCTGACGGACTCTCCTGGGCCTACTCTCTCTACCTGCTTGCTGCCTAAGGCCAGCCACTCTGCTGCTGCTCTCCCCTGTGCTTTTGCCTCGGACCATCGGAACAGCGTGCAACAGGATGCTGCTGGATCTTGGTGGTGACCATCCCTGCCTTACGTAATTTTTGCTCCTTTTCTATCTTTCCTATTGCCCACTTTCCCTTCCCCATCACCCTAATTCATAATAGTCGCCGGCCTTCCATTCTACATCTCCCTGATTGATTAGGATTTGTAGTAAACTGGTTGGACCAACATTTGAACCATTGTTTCTTAATTTCACATCAGGTATACACATATTAAAAGAACCTCCTCTCCCTCCTATAAATTGGAGTGAGACAACTTCAAAGTCCAACTCTTTTTATCCCAGGTCAGGCATCTGTATTTCCAACAGAATGTGCAGGAAGTGCTACCTGATAGCCTGGCTTAAATTAGCCACAGCAAAGCTAAAAAAAGATGCTTGATTTGAATGTATCCTGAGAAACTGGATACCTTCTACCCTCTGGATTTCTTTGTAACTAGGGATTTTAATTTTTCCACTCACAGTTGAAAGTGAGCATTTCAAGTCCTGTGTAGGGTTTTATTGACTGAAGAGTGCCGAGCCCAGAGATTTAGCTTTCTTTTAAAATTCCTTTCAAAAAAGGCACAGAAAATTAATTCATTGTATCATCTCCTACAGATTGGTGTATATGAACTTGAAAATTTGAAAAGTAAATACAGAGTGGAAGGAATAAGCAACAAGAAAAACTGAGCTTATTTGATCATCTAGCCACTGAGTTCAAAAGATACAGGAGGCTATACATCAATTGTGTGTTTGTAAAGTATTATAAACAAGCAAAAGGGAATCTGCTGCTCTCATAAATATGCCCAGAAAAACAGTTTATCTTCATACTCAAAATACACTGGGTTTGTTTTGTTTTCTTTCTCAAGTCTTATATGATATAAAATCTTTTCCTAGGGTTATTTTTAAATATGATCCACTTGAAGGCAATGTGCTCAGTCCCTGGGTGGGAAATATGCTTCACTTAAGTCAACAACAATCTGTACTGCTGATTAAAAAGCAAGTGCTGATGGGCTTCACAGGAAGTCTTAACCATCTTGCCTTACTAATAAGTTGGTAGAGAAAAGATGGTGGGAGGAGGGGAAGAATAGTGGACAGTACTCCATGAAACACTGAACAACAACAATAATAAAAATCATAATTTCTGTGTACTTAAAAGTTGTATCAGTGTGGAAAACTGGCTCTGATAAGGGAATTTTAAGCTGTTTGATGATTGCATATCCTAGGAATTCAAATGAACTTGGTCACCAGTGCCAGTTTCATAAACGAATGAAGTCTCCCGCAAGGCACAGATGGTATTTCTGAATGAACAGATGATTATGCCAAGAGAATATGATGCTTGGAAACACATTTTATTGATATATGTAAAGCTCCTAGAAGGACAGCTATGGCAAAGACCAGGCTCTTTGTGAAACATCTGAATACAATAACAAAGTAGATGATGGCTAAAGAACATTTTAAAATCCTACTTACTGGTAATTAATTAGAAAACTGTCCAGAAGTTCTAAAGATTAAAATGGTTCTATAATTAACAAGAACCACAAGATGGTATGTGTACAACAGCAATTAGATAGCAATCTGTGTTTACCTAAGCTGAAAAGAGATTATGCAATAGCTACTGGATTTCCAAAAAGTACAGCTGTGGAGTGGTTCAGAGAGTGGCCAAATTTCACTTTGATTCTGAGTATAAATTGATCTCCGTTAAGCAAAAAATATTGCTGCTTGTTGATGTTTATGAAACTACAAGCCCAAACATGTGTCCCTCACTGTGCTGCAAATTAATGTGTTTACTGTTGCAAAATGCATTGACTCAAATAAAGTTACTTCCGATTAAACAGATGAGGCGAGTTCACTGATTTCAACAGAACTCCTGTGACTGTAAACCAAGGGCCTAATTTGATGAGAGGTCAAAAGAAGGAGTGTATGACTTTTTGGATTATGAGGTTTGAAAATGTTGACCTCTTCATATGACTGCTTGTATATAAGGCTGGTAACAGCATATTTGAATTCCACACCAGTTTTAAAACCAAAGTAGCTCCCTTGAGCTCAGTGGGCTCCTGGTGACTTCAAGGTGCTTTATGTAAGGGGTGAAATTTAAAAGGATATTTTTCTCTGGAAGGAATGATGTTCAGCAGTATATCTTGCAGGGCCAGATCATAGGCCTCAGCTTTTTCTATACATTTCCTTGAGCACAGAGAAGAAGCCTTGTAGACAGACGATCCTAGTGAGAAAGTACATTCTCTGTAGCTTAAAGGGAAGTATATTCATCACCAATTTGACAGCAAAAAAATAATACTTGTTCTTCAGACAACATTTATCCCGATGATAGTGATCATCTTAAGTATTTACAAAGTTCTCTTCAGTAGCAAAACAATTTATGAAATCAGGAAAGAGCAAAGTAATTAGATTATACTACAAACAAATAAATAAATAAATAGGCAAAGCTTATTGTTTTCAGAGGAATTAAGCGCCAGAGGTTGCAAGAATTCCTTCCTTCCACATGCTCTCACTGCAGCAGTTGAATTTTTTGTGTTATTAAATGGAATCCATGGGTCAGATTCCAACTCTATTTTTGCATTGGTGCAGATCAGTTTCAATGCTAATAAAGTCATATTTCTGCAAAGCAGTTTGGTGTCATCTGAAAACCCATTTTGTACGTGTGAGATGAATACATTAGCCTCTCAGCAGATGGCTGTGAATTAATCCAGACAGAGCATGTCTCAGGTTTTCAAGAACCATCTATCAAGAACACTGAATTGTCTTTAGTTCTGCAGCAGTCACTCCAGGGGAGCAAGTGCTAAACGGTTTAAAGACAAAATAGGAATTATAATGCAAGCCATCCTCAGCTCCAGATGCAGTGCCCATCAGTCTATGTATCACATCAGCTAGGACTTCCTATCACCTATTCTTTGTTGCTTTACAATGCCACAGAGATATCTCTCTTTGCATACTTTAGAAAATACTCTTTAGTCAGTGGGGAAAGAGGGTGTGAAAATTGTATTTTCAGAATCTAGAATTATTCAGTAGCTCCATTTCTTATTGTACTTCTGTGATTCAACAATTTGGAAATGAAAAGAGGCCAGTGGAGGTTAAGAAAAATGAGAAGCGTGTTATGGACACAAGGAAAATATTTCCCAGCTTTCTGTCCTTGTTTCAGTTGGGACAGAGTTGATTTTCTTCATAGTGTCTGGTATGATGTTATGTTTTGGCTTTGGGAGAAAAACAGTGTCAATAACATACTGATATTTTGGTTGTTGCAGTTCAGTGATGATGATTTTCATGGGGTCAGAACGTATTCTAAGTGGTTGATCGAATGCCAAATAAAGTTTTCTTACCACGTAATTCCTCCTACTATTGAGTGGAGTAGCTGTGAAATGAACTTCAACACCTGACATAGTCATACTTTAATTCACTATTTATTGTTGATCGTGTTGATTGTGTTTATTTTTCATTTCTGTTTTTGTTTTTCTGTTTGTTTCTTTGTTTGCTTTCAAAAAAATGGGGGTGGAGGCAAGGGGAGGATGAGACGCCATTATCACTAAACCTAGTACTAGTTTATCCTGAGTCCTAGTAAGCTCATGTCGTTAGTGGTGATAGGTCACAACACTCAGACAAATGTCAGCGCCTAAGAAACCTTCTAAGTTACAAGTCTTCTCTATGTAGGAAACTCAGCAAATCTAATGCATCTTGGTATGTTTTGTTGAATTGATTTGACTAGAATAATATCCATGAGGTAAGAAAAATAGCAATTAACACGTTTATTTCTTAAGAAACACGTCAGTTCCAATTAGTGAGTCTGACTCTGATTATTATCTTTTGTTTTCCTTTCTTGTTTTCCCATCTGTCTTCTTTCAACCACATCTCAAGAAAATGGATATTGATTTTTGAAATGTTGATTTGTGAAAACAAACAACATTAAAAAATAATATCTATTCAAAAGGTCTAAAGAGAAATCCCACGTTCTGATTTCTCTTGGGCCAACAAAATAGTGTACTAAAATGTTGACTAAAGCAAAAGACTTTCAGGGTTCAAATACAGAGGATGCAGTTTATATATGTGGAGGGAATGAAGCTGTGACTGACATCAGCATAAAAACATCAGTATTTCTTCATAAAGTTCCGGAGGTAGTTATCTGTTGTTGCAATAGTGTTTACTCAGTTTTAATAGTGACCTAATTATTAATCTGGGATTAGTGATCTACTGAACAGTGGATTGGATTCTGGGTTTCCATGCACACATCTGGAGCACTAATCAATTTGGTGTATCCTAAGAATTGGTTTCACTTCTTCACAAGAAACATTTTACTGATTGTGGTTTATTTTTATTTCATTGTTTTTTCTTTCTACTTGACAAGAAAACATATTACCAAAAACAAAACCTGGTTCACAATACATTGTGTAAATATACCAAATATTGTGGGTTATATAAAACTGATATATTTATTGAGTTATAACTTCTGCAGTCCAGACTTACTGAAAGAAGTACTTTCATGTTGCACTTAGCTACACACAAATCTGGAAAGCAAACATAAGATAACCTTCCAGGAGTTTTTCTGCAGTTTGTTCAGTAGAGATTAATGTTATCCTGAATATGATGCAAATAATTATTAGTCATCTAATAGTGTTCAAGAAAATAAATGCCAAAAATACATATCATTACCTTATAATTCTGATGAAAAAATTAGGGCTTCTGATTAGGATTAAATGACCACGTAGAAGAGATTTTTTGCCTAACTTGTTTGCAAGACTACGACTTCTGGCATGACAAATAATAAAGCAAAAACAGCGAGACAAAACTAACTGATAAAAGTTTGAGGTGCTCGTCCTCTATGAAGGATCATAGCCTGGTGCTTAATGATGAAAAATGAAAAAAAAATGCAAGAATTTTGGAAGTTGCTGGAAGAGCAATCACCTGAGTTATATCTGGACACAAGATTTATAGCAATGAAGTAGTACTGGCGGAATAACATGCTGAAAGCATTATAAAACCATTTTAGAAAGAAACAGTATGATTTTCTTCATATCTTAGTTTTGATAAGTTAACTGACTGTTATGCATGATGTTTCTGATTAGCAACAAGTTGCAACAACTCTTTAAATTCATAGAGTCATAGAACGACTTAGTTTGGAAAGGAACTTCAAGCCCATCCAGTTCCCACCTCCTGGCATGGGAAGGGTTACCACCCACCAGCTCAGGCTGCCCAGGACCCCACCAATGTGGCCTTGAACACCTCCAGGGGCATCCACAGCTTCTCTGGGCAGCCTGTGCCAGTGTACATCCTCTCAGTGAAAATTTCCCCCCTACATCTAATCCTTACATCTAATCTAAATCTCCCCTCTTTTAGTTTAAAACTATTTCTTCTTGTCATATTACTATCAGATCGTGTAAAAAGTCAGTTTTCCTCCTACTTATATACTCTCCTCAAGTATTGGAAGGTCGCAACGAGATTTCCTCAAAGCCTTCTCTTTTCCAAGGTAAACAAGCCCTCAGCCTTTCTTCTCAGGAGAGGTGTCCCAGCCCTCTGATCATATTCGTGTCCCTCCTCTAGACCTGCTCCAACAGCTCCAATTCTGTTTGTAAAAATTCACCTTTGTCATATTCTAGCCTAGTTTAGTGCTGCTTATTCAATCATGCAAACAATTTTATTTTTGTTTGTACTTTTAAAAAAAATTTAAATCTGTTGACCAGGTAGAATAGGTTGTGATATCTCCTTCAGTATACCAAAAATACAATTACAGACACGCGACCAAAGTTAATCAGCCACAAAGCATACATCTGTAGGGAGCTGCTCAGTTCCAGATCATTTAATTAAACAATTCAGTGCAGCTGTGCTGAAACTGTATTACCAGTTACTTACATCTTTTAAAACTGTATTTCTATAAGAAGTAGAATGCTATTTTTTTTTTTTTTTGAGGAGTTTAGTTGAAAATGTAATCTTTTAAACTGAATTTTTTTATGTGCTAGATAAAAATTAGATTGCGCTAATGGCTTTGTTACATTCTGCTTCGTGTAAATACTTGAGTTGACAATTCTTTAGAAGGTGAAGTAGAATGTTTTTTATAGTGAAACACTGAATAATTTCTTATGTATTACTGTCCTGTTTTCAACTGAGACAGAGTTGATTTTCTTCATAGTTTCTGGTAAGATGCAGTATACCATTCAGGAGTCATAAAACTTGTTTGGCACATAGAGTAAATTTCACAGCTACAAAATAACTATGTGGGAATGTGGATTTTAAGACCTGAAGGGGTGCAGGTACCAGATTAGAAAACATGCTTTCGTGTTAATTCTGTGGACTTCATTAGAACAACACCATCACATATCAAAGAGGAATATAAAGCACGAAGGATTTTCCTTTGTGGAATGTTGTTAAACAAACACGGAATAAAATTGGAGCTTTCAAGAAGGGGGGCTGCACTACTTCTCAGAAATGCCGATATCTCAGTTCTGGACAAAGATTTATAGTTAGAAAGAAAACTTACGTGTCACACATGCAGCTCATGATAGCAGAAATTAGAGCTGCTTTTTGCAACAACTTCTACCCGTGTATTTTTCCTGAAGCTGTTACACTGACTTACTTAGTGGTGAATCAAGTCCTATAGTGACTTGGGGAACAAAGCTGAAGCTAATAAATTAGGACTGTTTGTTCTTTCTTCAAGTAAATCTTTCACTGTTTCTACTGAATGTTGACAGTGAAAGGTTCTATGAATCTATGAGCCTGATTCATTGGTAAATTATGCCAGCTTAAATCAGAAATAACAGTTCTTCAGGAATAATAATGAAATAAAAGTAAAAGGAAGAATGTCAGCTTGGTTCAAACTTTAGAAAAGTTAATAAAACATAATACAAGAGCAAAAATTGTCATTTTAACTTTGAGGCTCTTCTTAAAACAATGTCAGAAACAGGCCAGCCCCTGTGGCCTAGACTATTTCTTCCTATAGGACAAAAAGTAGTTCTCTAGATGGATGTTATTATAATATTTTCCTCATTTCTATTCTGTTGAACATATTTACTAAAACATTGTATTTTGTCTCAGAATTATCCCCTTGTCTTCTTTGGTCAGTATTTGGTATGATATCACAGAGTCACAGAATCACAGAATCGTAGGGGTTGGAAGGGACCTCCAGAGATCATCGAGTCCAAACCCCCTGCCAAAGCAGGTTCCCTACACCAGGTCACACAGGTGAGCGTCCAGGAGGGTCTTGAATATCTCCAGAGAAGGAGGCTCCACAACCTCCCTGGGCAGCCTGTTCCAGTGCTCCGTCACCCTCACCATAAAGAAGTTCTTGCACACATTTGTGCGGAACTTCCTATGCTCCAGTTTCTGGCCGTTTCCCCTTGTCCTGTCTCCACACACTGCTGAAAAGAGTCTGGCCTCGCCACGTTGCCCCCCACACCTTAGATATTTATAGACCTGGATCAGGTCCCCTCTCAGTCTTCTTTTCTCAAGGCTAAACAGACCCAGTTCACTTAGCCTTTCTTCACAGGGGAGATGCTCCAGGCCCTTCACCATCCTTGTGGCCCTCTGCTGGACTCTTTCCAAGAGATCCCTGTCTTTTTTGTACTGGGGAGCCCAGAACTGGACACAGTACTCCAGATGAGGCCTTACCAGGGCAGAGTAGAGGGGGAGGATCACCTCCCTCGACCTGCTGGCCACGTTCTTTTTAATGCACCCCAGAATGCCATTGGCCTTTTTGGCCACAAAAATTATGTAATCATGTAATCATTATGTAAAAATGTAATCAATAGATATTATGTAATCAATTGTAGCTGGACAATTTCAATTATTGAAATTATATGAATTATGTGAAAACTGTACATTAAAATTAGCTATCTATCCTGGCAAAACTGATACTCTCAAGGCATTGAATGCTGTGTCTGTGATCTCAATTTAATGTCCAGATATTTCTTAGAAGTTATAACTAAAAAGATCAGACATGACCATTCAGTGAACTTGCCAAGCACCACAGCCGTTTGCTCAAACCTCCCCTCTCCCCAGATAGATGAGGAAGAGAAAAAGAAGGGTGAAAAGAAATGGTAAAACTCATGGGTTGAGATAAAGACAGTTTAATAGGACAGAAAGGAAAGGGAAAATAAGAATATACAAAATGAGTGATGCACAATGCAATTGATCATCACCTGCTAATCAGTGGCAGTTCCTGAGCAGCAGCAGCCCTGCTCCTCCTCCCCAGCCAACTCCCTTAGTTTTATGACTCAGCATGATATGGTATGGATTGTCTTTTTAGTCAGCGTCAGCTGCCCTGGTCCTGTCCCCTCCCAGCCCTCCTGCTGGCAGGGCAGTGAGAGGCTGGAAATTCCTTGACTTGTAAACATTTCTCAGGAGCACTTGAAATGTTGATGTGTTATCAACATTATTCTCATCCTAAATCCAAAACATGACACCATACTAGCTACCAGGAAGAAAATTAACTCTTCACCAGACAAATCCAGGACATAACTCATGACAGATCTGTACTGAGGCCTTGTAGCTGGCTCAAGAACGTTCTTACTAATTGGTCAGATGAGGTTTTTAGCATCCTCAGTGACACTGAAGATAAAAAGCATTAATCATTAAACCAGATGAGCTGTTCATGTTTCAGAGGTAAGAATGACTAATGCACATACTCAAGCAGAATGGACAAAGAAATATGACACGCTAACTATCTAAAGACAGAACAGCAAAATAATGTTTTTTGTGTGGCTATTCAATTAGTACCTGACTGAATTTTTAAAGTAATTTTGAATAATTATTTGATCCCTCCTAAAGTCTAAGTGCATATTAAGTGAATATGAAAGTGGAAATGGAGGTGGTATCTTGATCTCATTGAAGTAATGCAATCAACATTAAAACCCCAATGTTTGTAGATTGTAAATAATGGTCAGTAGTTGTTAACAGTGCTGTACAATTTCTCTCTAAATGTTACAATACTTCCAACTAATGAAAGGTAATTGACTATTTAACTAATGTGAGTCTTGCCACATTGGATTATGCTATTTATTTGAAATAAATAAAATAGCACTGGGAGGAACTATCAAAGGCCATCTAATCCATCTTTCTACCCCACTGATTTTATTCTGGACAGTTGCCCAATCCACACAACTAATTCCCAGTTTTACCAGTTTACTGTTTATGTCAGCTAACAAAACTGAATGAAAAAGAAATTTACTGGTCTTTGTATTTCAGAACTGTGAATATTTCTACTCCTATGTCTTTACATTTTTTAGAGTTTCCAGGCAGTCAAGACTCTGGAAGAATAGAGAGGTGCAAAATCAAAGATAAATATTTCATAAACTCTAGAAGATTCTATGTTTTCATCTAGGTATTAAAGAGAAAGTGGAGACATGGGGTTAATTTTACCAAAGAAGGAAACTATTTACATAGAATAATGTAATGATTACCAAAAAATCCCTGTCTCTAGTGATTCAGGTCTTTCATTTCTTACATTATTTAAAACATGTTCCAGTGAGGCTATGAAATCAGAATATATCTTTAAAACAGGACTGGAAATAAATGAGTCTGTGCTTTTTGAGTTTTGTGAACTCCTGCACTGTTTCTGTTTAGACTTACTGAGTATGATTCTGCCCTAAGTATATCAGCTGGCTTCCAGCTATGCCTTATGCAGGGTGCTGGTCTCCTGTACCAGGTCCAGTGTCATCTCTGCCAGCCCCATGCAGATGGCCTGAAAAGCATAGGGCATCTCAAATGGCTATAGACTGAATCCTGTAGGCTGTGTTCAGCTGCATCTATAAACACAATTAATGTTAGAATACTGAAAAATGGCCACTGAATGTCATTGGGAGCGTTGGGAGAGCCTGTTACTTCAACCATTTAGCCATTCTTAAGGTAAGGGGTATGGAGCTATCACATTTATCTTGCATGTCAGCAAGGTTTGACAGTATTTTCAGTAGTGGGAGAATCTGATCTATGTGTGCTATACTGTACAGTAGTTTAGGAAACATCCCTGAAGTTCAAAGACTGACAGTCTTCTTGCTATGTCTTCACTTCATCCTAGAGTTGCTCAGTTAGATGGACTCTGAACAGTACTGCAATCATTTTGTTTCATCACAGAGTGTGGAGTAATGGTGACTGCGCAACTGCCTGCCAGCACCCTCCACTGTGCTCACTCTTTATTACAGGAGATTTTTGCATCCAACCCTGCCTGTATTGTACAGCTGTCTAGGGACTTTGTTTCAGATGCGAAAGCAGATCTTCTGTATGGTCTGAGAGGCTTTGAAGATAAATGTACTTTACATAGTACTTGTAATGTTCTTGGTTACTTAGGCATATTTTTGTAATTGTCAGTGATTAACTAAGAATCGTGCCAGTGAACATGTATCAAGAAGAGTATAATTCCTCAATAAATCATGAACTGTCTTCAGAATAGGGCAAATGAAACCATGCAGAAGTATGGTTCAGTTCAGATCACCATTGCATAGAATAGGTACTCTTCAACGCTAGAAGTTAGCTTCTTGCTTTTATTCATTTTAAGAGTAAAAAAAAACATTGTTTTATTACTGCATAAGTGTTTTAAAGGTTATTTTTCAGCTACTTTTGTGTTTTCTCACCTTTCTTTAAACATTCATTCAATTTCAACTGAAGGTAGATTCTATGCAAAATTCTCAGTATAGAGGCTGTTGAAATCTGTTCTGTTACATGATTAGCTCTTCAGTGATCCATGTTTAATAAAGTCTTTTAGAATCTCTCTTCACTGCTTAAAGTTTGAAAGTCCTTGTGACATCTTTGAAAAATTTCCATTATTAAATACATCGATATGTATATATATATATATACATATCATTGCATGTGATAGTTCCATTTGTATATAAGCATATCAATATTATATATATATATATATATGACAACAAGAAAAAAATAGATCTCAAGCTATGGCCAATATGATTTGGAGAAAGTAATACATAATCGTACCCTTCACTGAACCCATGCTCATGTGGATTAGAATTTGCTTTGCTCACCATTTTGTCTGATAAACTCAGAAGTACAAATCTACTGTTTGAAATCCCACTGAAAGATCAGAAGTGAAGAATATAGAAATACAAAGTGATAGAAAGCAGGCAGAGGTCTATTTTGCAGTACAATTGCACAGGCAAGGCAAGGTTTTGTTTTCCTTGTGCTTGTTCATGGTCTTAAATCTCTCTTAATATGTTCCCCCAAGTAAATAGCATGCCAGATACGTAGGTAACCTAGGGAATAAATGCAGTTATGCTTATAAGGTGAGATTGTTTGGACTGCTGCCAGTCACAGGGCATGTAGTGAATGCATGCTGACTCAGATGACACAAACGAAGAAGGATACAATCTTTAAGCTTTTCTTCTTAGATCCTCTGGTGAACACATTTTCTGTTCCTTTATCTTCCCATAGGGTTTCTGATTTGAAATAGGTCTCATTGACTGGAATTCTTTTGTTGTATGCCAACTTCAATATGCTTGTGTCCAAAGGCACTGAATGTAGGATGCTAAATGCCATCTTATCTGGAATAGAGATTTATGCTTTCGTAAATTACATTTATCTTAGGTCTTAGGTTTATTGCCTCTGCAGTGTAATGTAAGTGCTGCTCTATAAATAGAGTGTACTTAGAAACAAGTATAATATGTTGTTTCACAAGTTCACTCTATTGGAGAGATCTGCTTTCAAAAGGATACTGTATAAGTAATTCTCTGTTTTATAAGAAGTGTTCTTTTCACTGTAAAGAACATATGAATAATATTTTATTGTTACTCTCAGTATGTACCAGTAAATATGCCAATAGAGTTAAAATCATGTGCTAATCAGTCACAGAAGTTTTTATTGCCTTCAAGTCTATCGCAGTCCTGCCTTCTCTCATCTGCATTATATCATCAACACACTCAACACACAACAAAGATCTTGTAAGGTATAATGTATCAAGTGTAAATATTTAACAATCTGTCTGCTCTACACTTTACCTACATTACCAGTTCCTATTATTATTTAAATACACAGTGGAAATTTCACTTATATTTTTGCATCTGAGCATACTCCCATAAAGATATTACCATGACATTTGCGAAGACTTGTAGATTGACTTTTCCTTCCAAACCTTTCATAAATCCATTAGCAAATAGACAGATTGGAAACTCAACAGTTAGGAGTTTGCCATACATATGTGCACAGATTCTAGTGATGAAACAGGAATTCTAGTAGCTTGCTGATAGCATTTCTCAGCTAGCATCTCTTTGGATTCCTGTAGTAACTTATATACAAACTCAAATAACATTAGTGAGAATGTAAATATTTTCAGCACAGCTCTATGAAGCATCTATGCTTAGATCCTCAAAGGAAATGAAGCCTAACTGCAATATGAGTTAATCTCCAAGCTGTGAGGTGCCAGGCTTTCCACAAATCACAAGTAGCACAGCTCTAGTTTTTAAAAGATAAATAGATAAATATCATGCTATCTAGAAATGGTGAGGCTAAGCAAAGCTGATGTTTTGTGGTCTGTTTGGTCAGGAATGTGAAAAGAGAGGGCTATGTCAACATTCCTAAGAAATCTTTGAACACCAAAGATTGCCACCCTCTTGACAGCTTTAAAGGCTGCATTTCTATTATTTTGCCAGAGGGCTCCTTCAACTAATACTTTATTTCACCAGAGATGACTGGGACCTTTGATCCTAAAATATCATCACTTTTGAAGGCTTCTTCATGTGCTATGCCTTATCCAGCTCTAATAGAAGAAAAATGAACGTGTTCTGGGACAAACAATTACTATTGAGTTCATAACATACTAACTTTCTTTACTATACAAATTGTCCAAGGATAACAGCCAACATTATTACAGCCTACCGCCTGTTAACACATCCAGCACAGTCATACAGGTCTGAACTGTGTGTTAGAAATGTCTGCCCCCACTGAAAGTGATGCTGAAAACTCGTGCAAAAACGAGTACATATATGAAATGAAAAAAATGTGTTCTTTCTCCATAGTAAGAGAAGAAATAGAAAAATGAGATTTTGCTTTAGATAGACGTAATGGTTATACTTCTACTGGTTGCACATAATCATATATTTAGTAAGTGTCGGTAGTCAGATAGCTATAGGAATTCAATATATGTATTCAGCTATATAATAAGACGCATAAATAAAGCTGTGTGCTTCAAATTTATCTGTATTTTAACAAGAAGCTGCCAAAAAGATTCTGAAGAGCCTTGTTACTTAGAGCAGAGAGGGCGTGAACCAGTGAAAACAATTATTATTAATGTGATTTAGTAATTCTGCAGCTGGCTGTTCTGTTCTCATACATCTACTAAATAAAATGCTGCTTTGAAAGGCTGGCTGTGAGCAAGGCTCTCTCTACGTTCATTTGTGATAAGCTAAAATTATTGGTAGGAGAATGGGGTTGGGTCTTGATAAAATTTAAATCAGATAAATAAGCAAGAGAATACTGATTCTGAAAGAACTCTTTGGGACTTCTCAGGTTTCAGTGTGACCCATGGCTCTAAGGAGCTTGCTAGGTGGTAGCATTTCAGTAGCATGTTGACAGTCTGATCATAAGTTAAAAGCTAAATGTTAAAAAAAAATAATTAAAAAAAAATGTTGTATCTTCCTTCTTCCTTATTTGACTTTGCTTTCTTGAGTAAAAATAATTTTTTTATATATATATATATATATATATACATACATACATAAATAATCCTGCAGCACATCTGTGAGATGTAAGAACAGGAAAAGATTCAGAATAAGCCAAAAGAACAGAAAAGCTCTGAACTGTATAATTAAATGTATTCCTAAAGTGAATGAATGACTAGTGACTTGTAAAAGGTGTTAATAAATACAGAATCTCCAGAAACTACAAAAATAAAATAAAATAAAATAAATGAGTGGCTTGTTTGCTTGTCTGTCAATGAAATGTTACTCTTTTCTGAAGAAAAGTTTTTATTTTCTTCAGAAAATTTTACTTTCTTCTCTCAGAAGGTTTTATTATCTTGAATCTATATGTCAGAATTAAATATAGTAAATACACTAATTTAGGAGGAGATATACTGAAAATAAGTTGCCTAAATGGAACTTTGCCTACGTTCAGAATTATTTTGCTATATTAGAACCTTACTGAATCAACTCAGTTACTAGCACAATATGACTCCATTCGGTGTTGTGCAAGCTCGTTTCATACCACAGCAATACATAAGTCAGGTAATTGCAAGATGGATGCAGGAGTGCTGAAAATTCCTAATTCTTAAAACTTGGGTTTTTTGGGGTGTAGAATGATCTGTACAGGGGACACCCAGTGCTTTATTGGCATTCCTTTGTTTCTGATTGCAAATAGATAATAAAAGTAAAGCACTTTCAATTCAGCACTGAAGACTGCTATTTCAGAAAGTATTTAGGAACAACCTTTACTCCCTTCAATCCTTTTGAATCCTTTCCATCTTTTTCTACTTGATTTGCCTCAAGCTTTCTTTTTTCCTTTTTTTTTTTTCTTATAAATGTTTACAAACACATGAAGAGATAAATCAGTTATGGAAAAGAAAAAAAAAATCATTCAATGCCCAACAGACAGCAATGTCGGTTTGATATTTGTCAATAGAAGTGATCCAATCTGAATATAAACTGGAGACAATATTTCCCTTCTCAAGTACAGGCTGCCTGATAAACCATGGCAAAAAAAACAAAAAAACAAAAAAACAAAAAAACAATTTTATAGATCAGGAACAGACCCATCCTCAGAACTAATTGTCCACCAAAGTTGTGTCTTGATTAATTTCACTGATGATATATCAATATTATCTTTGGCACAATCGTTAGCTCAAGACATTAAAGTCAGCACAGCACTATAACTGTATTGCTGTCTGAGTCTGGTTTCCCTTAAGTCTACAGAAACTGTTCAGATTGTTAAAGAAGCAAGTTGAGTAAGCTGTTTGAATTGAATTAATCTAACCTAACTTTAGAAACTTGAATGTTAAGCATCATATCCAAGCAACATATGTATGCTTTCACTGCAATGAATGGGTAGATGCTCCTTAAGCTCCAAAGTGTGCTTTATTTCTTTCTGACCTGTGTCTTGGAAAGGTGGGAGGAATCAGCCATTCTTCCCTCAACTACAGCAAATCCTCAGTCCCTGTCTCGACTTGCTGCCTAAGTTTTAGGTGACTGAAGATGGATAGTTCTACAGAATACAAATCCAACTCCAATGGCAATACAGCCATGTCATTTCTTCACTGTCCTCAGATAGTGGAATAGGTGGTCAAATGGTTTTCATATTCTCTTTGGCTTGCACAGCTTTATGTGATTAAGAAGAACAGTAGGATATGGCAGAGATAAATCTAAATTTGAAAACCAACCTATACTGAAACTAATATGGATTTTGTAATGAATTTTTTATTTATTTACTTAATAATGTGAAGGTTATCAGCTAATCTGTTTCTTGGCTTCCAGTGGTACCACTTACCTAAAAAAAAAAATTTGTAATGATATAGAATGCAAAGAGTTATATCCATACATCTCCATTCATTATTCGTGGTAAAGTTCTGTACCACACAAAGAGAAAGTTGGTAATACATACATCTTTTACCATTGCAGAAAAATTTGGATGTGCCAGAAAAAAAAAAAAGGAAAAAAAAAAGAAACACTATAATGCCTAACGCCAAGAATTATAGAAATTAAAATACCTCTCAGACATTGCTTGAGACCTTGCTGATAGTTATCAGCAGTATCCTGTATCTAATGCAACAGGTAAACCATCAACATAGGACATGAAATTGACCACATGGCAGAGAAAATTAAATAATATACTTTCTTCAGCTCAAATATTTTTAATTTGTAAAACACATGGTTTCAAGCATTAGATGTAATCCAATTTAGACTTATCTTCTTTTCACTTCATAGCTCTCCCAACACAAACAAATGTTAGTACTGATACTTCTTTAAAACTCTTACTTTGTATTTTTCCACTCAGTAGATATCCCTTTTATATTCCAAAAACCCATCAGGACTTCTGCTCAATATTCTAAAACTTGATCTATAAATCTGTGTTCTATTTTCGAGAACCGCGCAACAGTAAATTAAGAGTATTCTTCACCCAAGTCCCAAAGGATAAATAAGCTTAATACATGATCAAAATCCTGTGCTATTTCTCAGTGTGCATCTGACTTTTGAACTAATCTACAGAGAGAGCAGGCTTTTAGAAATGATGCAAGCTGACAATTGATGCCTAGCCTATTGACATTTAGAATGGTAATAGTTTGCTGTCAGCTTGTCCAGAAGAAGTTTCTGAAGCCTGGCAGTGTACACATAACCCAAAGCTCTCACCGAAGGCCAGTCCTCAAATGTCACTGGTAGAGCATAAACAGACAAAAGGTTATCCTAATTAAAGCTGTGTTGGGATCATTCAAAATTCTTAAAAAGAGAAAAAAAGAGTTATTGTAAAGGCAGTCTTTGTCCTTAATATCTTTAAAATTTTGAATAAGAAAGATTTTTTTATTATTTATTTGTTTATTTGTTATCAAGACACTTTAGACATATATTTCCCTTTATTTTCAAGTATGTTCCTTTAAACCTTTATTTATTTTCATACTAAACAGCTCTTTCTAAGTTACTGAAGGCATAGAGTATCTTCTCTTTCAGAAATATAATATCAGTTTGGGAAATTTTTGGCAGATCTTGCAGTAATAAGTAAATTCTGACATTACGGAGAGTACCAGAAGAGATTCCATAAAAAAACCTCTGTGCAGGATTAGGACAATGCCAAAAAGATGACTGACAGTCTCTCTCTCTCTTTTCCCTGTGCTCTGTTGGACTCCTGTTCTGTATTGAAATGAAATCTCACTACTGTGCATAAAGACTCGTCTGCCACTTCATTCACATCTTGTCATAAATAATTCTTTGCTTAAAACTCCAGCAAACTGTGTGAATGTAGATTTTCTGACATTATAGTATGAGGATATCTGTATAAAAGTTCTACCAAACTGAAAAATCTATCTAATGATCTAATGATCTAAATTTGTCTAATGATTTAAAGAGCTGTGGCCTAAACAACAAAGAAGCAGTAGTGAAGATCCTGCCATGTTTGGCGCATCAGCTCCATGAGATGCCCACAGAGATGCCAGATGTGAACAGAGATATGTGACTACCTTTCCACGTGTGTCTGAACAGCTCTACAGAGAGGAGCACAGAAAAATTCTGTAGATCGCTATCGACTTTTTTAAAGGTTAGTGTTATGCAGAGCTATGAATCGCTATAAAATCTGTGAGCTGTGCAAGATAAGAGGCAAATTTTCATGGCAGCCCTTTATCCTCTCCAACACAGCTCCCATGTGAGTTTCTGTAACTCTCAGCACACACCTTGCACTTTCATTGAAGAGCTGTCTCTACAAGAACTGAAGTTTTTTGTGCTCTCGGGTAACTGACATGCTGTTGTTAGTTGCACATAGGCCGTAGAGGAAATGAGGTTCACAGGATAGTAACAAACCTGGAGCTAAAAAATGTAGCTGAGATGATCGAACATTCTCTGTACCAAAAGTTTTCACATAAGAGTATTTTATGTTGATCCTTCAACTTGAATGACTGGTGTAGCAACAGCATTTAGAAGAATTAGAAAAACAAAAACATGTAATTTTCTATTTATATAGCATGAGTAGGTGAAAAAAAAGCAGTTAAAATAAGAAACATTTCAGCAATGTGTAGACTAACTAATTCCTCTCTACTCAACCTCACCATGCAGTGAGCATGGAAAACATTCTGAACTACAGACATTTTCCCCAAGGTCAGAAAAATGGTAGAATGCTACTCTGTGTAGGGCTTGAGCACAGGGTGCAAATCCATGTTCGGTTTCTGCTGTAGCTATTGAGCTCACTGTGTATTAGTCTGGAAAAAGTGACATCAAAGGAGCAGAAGCCAAGAAATATTCCCAAAATGTCCTGAACTTAGACTCTAAAGCCTGCATATTCCATCTTAAAGCTCTAGCTGTGTTCTCAAGAACATGTTGTTTTATAGCCACAGAGGAGCAGCTCACAGTCTTCCATTAACTTTTAAACATATCTGCAGCATGTGATGCACTTCCCATTCCCAATGTGTTTCACCACGAGCAAACACATCCTTACCTACTTCCCCCAGGTCGCTCTGTGTTCTATCAAGTTTTCTCTTCCAGATTGCCACCCACCTCTTGCCTCATTTACTTTCACAGTCTCTTCAACTTGCTGTGAATGGGGTTTCACATAGCTTCATCTCTGCTCCGCAGTGGAGAGCTGCAGTGAGTCCTTCCTTAACTTCCACAAACCATACCAAGTGCCAATGATGCCCTTACTTCACACTACTGAAGAGAAAGAACTAGCCTCGTGCTTCCTTATCCTGCTTCTTGGCTCTGTGGAGGACCCCCAGACCTTCCCATTGTTCTCTCAATCTTCCTAAAATTTTCTACTTATTCACAAAATCCTTCTTCATTTGTGAGGTTGGCAGGCATGGAGTTAAGCATGAATATTGCAGTTTTACAGCAGAATTGCTTTGAAGATACTAGAACTGCAATCTGATTTCAGAGCTTTGTCTTCCTGCCAAAAACTCCACCTTCGTTCTCACCCCCTTAATCTGGAGTTTCTTCAGAGATGACAATTGCACTTTTTATGCACCTGTCTATATCCTGTTTTGGATCAGGGATTCACAGCCCTGTTTTTCAAACATAAGTCTCTTGGCAACGAAGGATTTGGATATTTGACATAAAAATCAAAATAGAAAGGTGCTTAAAAAGACTATGAAATTGTGCCAGAAAAACATTGCCAACAAAACTTATCCATGCGATTTGGAATATCAAGAGGTGCTGGATTAGACAGCCTACAAGGAAGATAAATTGCTCATCTGTTAGGTTTTATTTCCATTTAAAGATGGTGTAAGTATAAGAGGAAAAATTGGGGGCTTTTGGATAAATGACCCACTCACAATGAATGTGAGACAGTATCCTTGCACCCATTATTTAGAAAAGATGGAGTTAGAGGTGTCATTTCTGTGATAAGCAAAAAAATTAGTTCACAGCAGTCTTTCAACTTGACTTCTCTGTGGAGAGATGAGCTCGAATTAAGCAGAGCATTCTTACTGTCACATAATTAGTTAGCTTTTTTTACTTCCTCTCAGAAATTGGTCCAAAAATATTTACAGTTACTTTTGCAAAACAAACCAATATTATCCCTTTGAAATCAGTTTTTTTTCTTCATCAGTTACAGGAACAGTTTAAGGCCTGACTCCCACGGAAAACAATGGCCAGTTTCCAACTCTTATCAAAATTATCTAAATAATTATAGAAATATTCATTTCAAAATATGTTGCTATTATTCTTATGTATCACTTCTGACAAAGCAAAATCCTCCCTTAATCTCCTACCAAGTTGGAATGACAGCTATTTCATAAATTATGTAGAAAGGCTGGACATATACTGAAGAGCAGAGAAGTCTTTTTCAAAACACATTTTCTTTGCATATCATTTCTTCTGTCATCTCAGAATAAATTAGAATGTAGAAGAGCACTAGATAGGGCTACAGCCATACTAAAAAGATAAGAATAAAACGAATCATGAAATGGAGGAGTAAAGAATAAGAATACCATGTATTTAATTTGGCAAGCTTAATAACTTAACTAATAAGTTAAATTAATATCTACTTCTTCTGTGATATTTCCCAGAAAATATTTGTTCTGCGTCTGTTGAAAACTGCCACCTACACAACTTCAGCTACAGTTGTGAAGGAATAGATTCTATTCTCTCATCGACAGCAGGTAACATAACCTACTATTAGGGTTGCTGTATTCTTTCCTTTGTAAGACTCTGTTTCCAATTTGTTAGACTCTAATTGGTTGTCTACCAGGTGGTACTTCAAGATTCAACATTCTTGGAACATTTCATTCAATTATGAATGACATGAATTTCAGTCAATTATGAAATTAAGGCTCGGAAAGAACACAGATTTCCTATGTGGAAAGTTTTATAGCAATATTGTTCTAAGAATTGCATTAGATGAGGACTTAAACCGGTAGAAAGTCTTTCAGTACTTGATGGGATTTGCATGTACATTTGATAAATATGGTCTGTCTGACATTACCACTTAGGTGCTACCTAGGTGACAGGTAATTTCATAAAACTACAAAAGATTGAGCTGTCAGAAGGAAAACATGTGGTCTGCAATCTTTATTTTCTTTCCTTCAGTGAGAGTATTACTGCCCCTGAAGACCATGTTCCATGACTATTTATACTGTTTTCATTTTACAGTGGTCTGCCTCTCCCTTTGCACTGAAATGAGTGGTCCAGAAGGACAGATAGAGATGTAGCCCTACTGGATGTTTTGTTTTCAGATGTGTTACCTTACTCAGCAACACCGTGGGGCTCTGTTCCAGCTTTGCTAGCTGAGAAGTGAAAGTATCATTACTAAATAATCCAAACTGAGCTCCTAAATAGCTGCATATGGACCTGGTTAACAGGCAAGAAGTGGAGGCTGTTTTCACGGTACATATTCAAGTACTACAGCCTGCTTAAATGCCCTTAACACCTCTTCTATCAGACAGCCCAGGTTTGCCCATTGGAGCTGATTACCCATGTTCCCATGACCAACTTGTCTGAATTCACAAGCACACAGATAGAAAAAACAATCAAAATAATTCTTACTGGGATACCAAGCATTCTTATAGGAATACATTTCTTCCCATCCCACCTCTCAGAGGTACCTGTATTTTCAGGCCCAGCCCTAGGCGTGCTCTGTTCCTTTCTTGGTCTTCCCAGCCCTCGAGCTGTACTTATTTTTCTCTGCACATGTCACACACAGTGCAAAGCCCACCCTGTGTGCAAGGGCAGGCTGGAGGCAAGGCGGGCCTTGTGGGTGGGAGGGAAGAGCAAGGAAGAATCGTCTCTGGTTTTCCACTGAAGACATTTGCCTTGTCCCTTTCCTAATCATCAGTTCCTAACAAGGACCCTTGCTTCCCCCTCTCACAGCCACTCTATTCAACTTTGATTTGTCTGGGAATTTTTGCACTGCTTTCATCTATCTGCTTTTTATTAAATGCATTATTCTAGCTATGTACAGTGCAGAAAATAAGTATGTTCAAAGTCCAGTTATTCCATCACAACAACGATTATTTGTTACACAAACAGCTCCTTCTATTGCTCTTGATGACAACCCTGTCATATGGCTGGTATTTGCAGTGCTCTTAGAGCCGCATTACTGTGCTTACATTCAAACCAACTTAATTGCACGAAGCAAAGAACATGCATTAGATGGGATTGTAAGTGTAAGCAGAAGTCGGGAACTAATTGTTAAATAGGGCTCCACAATCTCTTGTTAGAGGAACCAACAGATGTTAAAACAGTCCTATACCTAATATTGATTTGTTTTTCTATCTGGCTTTTACTTAACTGTGTCTTATAATACATCAATGAGTCAGCAATATATTATTTATGAAAGTAGGATGCATTTAAGTTATATTTAGAATGCAAGTGTATCTTACTAGAAATATAATATTTAGTGGCTCGTGAAAGAAATATAGAGCAGAGCAATTACTGCTTGCGGGCCTTGTTTGTACAAGGTGAAAAAGAGGGTAGTCATTTATGTGCTTGCACAGAGAATGTAGACCAGAGCCAAGTGAGGAGAAAAGGTATTTCTTAAACTACCTTGGTGGTTTTGATTACAGAAGAGACTCAATAAGTATTTTTGTTTTATAAGTGACTAATAATTCCAAGTATAGAACAACTAAAGAATCGTGGAATCATAGAATCATAGAATGGCTTGGGTTGGAAAGAGACCTCAAAGTTCTTTGAGTTCCAACCCCTGTGCTGCAGGCAGGGTTGCCAGCCACTAAGAACAGTGGTGACTGGTGAACTGTACAGTGTTAAACTGCATTACAGGAAAAACTCTAAACAATTTTAGACATTTCTGTTGCAGGATGCTTAGCAGCGGCTTGTGGTGACTTATCTTATTATTTGCTGTACTGAACCACCAAACAAACAGTGCTGGATCCATAGTTCTTTTATAGTTCCTTTGTGAACAGTGTATCCAACAGGAAGTTACATAGCTCTGATATATGTTAAAATGCAACTTGAAATATATTGACTATGGAAAGGCACATAAAAAGCGAATGTTAGGTGTGTAATTCTGCTAGTGTACTTCAAGAGTTGCGGTGAGTTGTGACTTCAAAAACAGCAGTAAGTTCTCCCATTAGAGCAAATTTGAATCATGCATGAGATGAAGGGTTAAATTAGGAAGAAAAACTGTCCAAAGTGTCTTCCTATGCACTGGACTGAGGACAAAGAGGAGTTGGTTGGTTCTTTGTCATTGATGGTGATGGAATAAAACATCTGACAGCAGCAATCTCACAGGAAATATTTCTGTAACTTAAATGCTCTAGAGGTACTCAGCGATACGACTCTGTCCTCCTGAATATGAACCCTACATAGAGATGGTAGGGATTATTCTACATTGACAGTAATACTGTATCTTGCTGCTTAGAGGAACATGAGTGTTAATGAATGTGATCTGGTCTGGTGCGAGCAGTACAATAGAAATGCTTCCTTCCTTCTAAGAGAGTACTTCTGACAAGATTATAGAGGGTGTGAGTCTTCAGTGTCTCAATTTTTCCTTCAATTTTTCCTATATATTTCTATTAAGATAGTCTTGAAAATATTATGTTTTAAGTTTGTGTACCGAAGAGTCAAATATACATTCTTTTTACATGAATCATGTAATTCTATTACTGAAAATAAAATAAAAAAAATGATGCTATATGTAGATTTTAAAGTAGAAGGTTACTGGAAATGACCAGTCTCTAGTAAATTCTGGCATGGATTATTCACTAAAAAAATAAAATCTATGTAAAGTAACTTTCCATACTTCTTCCACTGATTGAGGTAGTTTAAAATTAGCCTTATATGAGCCCATTTTTTTACTCATTGTACAGGTCACTGACTTTTTGAGAGAGGATTAAATATAGGATAGTAATTCTTTAAAGAAGTACCTTGAATAAAGAAAGGCCATTCTGTAGATGTGTCTGTTAAAACTACTACTCACTGTATGATTCATCTCAGGAATATACTACCCTGGGCTTTACAATATCTTATTCTCTCTTCGTACCATTTGCCAAATGTTAACTTCTATCTCACATAATATACTAAAATTTAGGATGGGAAGGTTATTTTTCTGATCTTTGTAAATTAAGATAATGTATTCACTCTTAGGCACAAGGCAAAGAAAAAGTTGTTTGTTTTTTTTTCTTCCTCACACTTACTTAAAAAAATATATCTGAAGAATGGAAAATGGACCTGAAATTTCTCACAGAAACCACTGCATCGGGAACGTGACTTTGAAAATTACCCTAAACCTGTCCTAGTTATAAACTTTTAAAAACTGTCTATCTCATCTGTTCTCAGACTGCCAGAGCTATCTGTAAATCATCCAGGGATTTAATATCACCACTCACACTCTAGGAGAACTGATGATATTAAACTTCAGAGTTTTAGAGTGCAGTCATCTATTCTGACTCCAACCAGGCAACCAAGAGCAAGAGATGTTTTCCCCAGGGCACTTCTCATCTTTTCTGACTATATCAAGAATCATCTTGAAGGATGTGTCTTAGAGAAATGTAAACATGATAAGATTACGAACTGCAGAGTAAAGTAGCAATTGTAGGATGGAGAAGCAGCTGTGGCTTTAGCGTGTGAGAGCCTCTCGTAGAGATAAAGCCTTTTGAAGGAGTGGTAAAACTGACAATAAGGGTCTCTCCCAACTCTCATGTATGAATGAAATAGAAAACCTGTGTTTGATGCTTTTCCATTCTCCTTAATGGAAATATATATATGTAAGTTGCTCCAAAATAATGCTTCGTATTTGTGTCCATGGAAACTCCAGCAGATACAAAAAACACAATAACACTATTTGATAGAGCAAAATTATCTACAAAATGCTGTTTTTCAACATTGTCACCACCATTAGCTGATCTGTGTGGATGAGCTCATTTAGATGCTCTTCATTTTGCTGTGTGACAGCTCTGCCTGGCCATCCAGAAAATGGCTTGTTTTTCCTGTCGTCACCACTGCAGAAATGCTCCACCCACGGCCTTACTGTGCTCACATCCGCTGTTTAGTCTTCAAAAATGTTCAGCAGTTGATGAATGTCAATGGGTGCCATTTTTTCCACATGGAGGAATTGAATTTCACACCCTTTCTTCATCCACATTTCCTTCTTAGACTCCTTTCCATCAGACTGCCCCTCTGCTGCCATCTGTGACATGGCAACAACATGTAATGGAGTATTTGGGGGAATGTAATGGGAAGGTTCAACCTCTACTGCTGTACCACCAACATCTGCCTCTGACATCATGGGCCAACACAATAAAATAAGAGACATTACATACTCACAAAACCTGTGAAATATTACTTACTGATAATTTATCCGTAGTACTTACCTCTAGACATTCTTGGAAAGAGGAAGGAAAGCACTTATCTGACATATATGAATAGTTAAAACATGATTTGTCACTATGTCATGGACATACAGACATAGAGATTGTCATAGGATGGACCGGTGCCTTCAACTAAAAATGAATTTGGGAATGCGTTGGGTTTTTTGAGAATATCTGGACTGAGGAATGGGAGACCTACAGGATCTGCTGTGCAACTTTACTAAATAATGCAAAGGATTATTGACTCGCATTTCAACTCTGTGATAACCTTCCCAGATGACATGGCAAAGCACAGTTTTAAAAGTTGTGCATATATGTTCAGCTTCCTAGTTTTATGTTTCTGTTGCTTTTTAAAAATGTTTTAATTAAAAAACAAACAAATAAATAAGAGACATTTTCTTACTTATGTACATTAACTGTACTATATATTCCATAGGCTGCCCAATACAACTCCACTTAATGGCCCAGGCAAGGCAAAAGATTGGACACCTGTGGAGATGTATTGTGAGCTTAGATTTAAAACTGGTGATAGATAAATTTCTAAGCTAACTACTGCAAAGATGCTTTTAACTAAATGTCTTTGTACCGGTATTTTGTTACCATCAGTTAAATTTTAACCTCCAGTAAATATCAAGCTCATACCAACAGATTTTTACCAGTCAAGTTTAAGACTTGTGCTACAAATCCTACTAGGCTTTTAAAAATGCTAGCATCTACTTGACAGCAATATAAATATAGTCTTCCCAAGTCTGACTCTGAAATGTTAGTTTTGCAATGTTCATTCTCATATCTTAGATGTGCTTGATGGAGCTGAATTGTACAGGATAAACTGCTGATTTTTCATCTTTGGTTCACTGATTCAAACCCATGATGAGTTGCTGAGTAAAGTGAAGGGTTTTTCAGGTCAGGCCAAATTGCATAACAAAGAAAAGTAGTCTGTGCCAAAATCTCTGCATATAAACTCTGTCCAGCCAGAACAAACACAGGGAATCCTTACAGATTTAGTCTTCTGGTTACTGGTCAGTAGGGAAACCCCATTCTTTTTGATCCTTCCATGTTGCCTTCTGCTGTGTTTATTGAAACTATGACAGGTATGTTGACTTCTGCAGTCATGTTTTCATCCTGTTGTAACTCTATCCTTAGGTTACCTATTTTCTTTTGTAACGGTGTTTGAGATCTTAGCCGAAGGACTCATTTTTATCTACAGTGTTAAGGCTTTGGAGTAATTTAAGAGCTTATCCTGAAAGCCAGTGTACAGACAAAATGAAGCATGAGAATTTCTCAGTGTATTTTGGCAACTGAGCAGTGTAACATCTCACAGACATGGTGCACTTTCTGCCATTCGTGTGTCTGCCACAGACCACTGTCAGGATGCCCTCCACAGCTCTTCAGTGTTACTTCTACATTCCTGTTCCAGAGCAGAGCCACCCAGTTAGGCAAGCCTTGATGAAGGAGACAGAGCCTTCAAATCAGCTACTCCTTCCCTCCCAGCTAAGCCAGACTTGAGCCTGACTATTGGATAGCCAGTAGCTGTTCGGAAGGAGGGAGATGCATGATGAAATCAAGATGCATGTTCTATACACAGCTTACAGATCACGGGTGCACGTGAAAGGCAGCTGAGTGTCATGCTCAGAGCCTTCTGCCAAGGCCTTTGCCTTGTGGTGATAGCTACTCATCCCTATGTGCAGGTATGCCACCACCACATGCTAGAGTTTAACGATGTAGAACTTAACAAGACCAGTAGTTTAAGACAAGGAAACTCACTCTCAAAACAGATTTGCACACCTTTATTCTATCTGCTATATCCTGTGCTCTGCATGGCAGTCAGTAATGATGGCATTTGCTGGGACAGCAGAGATAGGATTAGGATCAGGAGTAAAATCCATACATCTAAAATTCATCCCATTGTGTCTTTGTGATTTGCTGCTTATGCAGGTCCTCCAGGGCCCCAGTGATTTGTGGCACTGGGCAAGTAAACAGAGTTTGTTCTGCTGGTCCAGTGGAGATGAGGCTGCAGCAGCTCTCTGCTTCCAGGTCTAGGCAGTAGCAAGGATGACCATATTTGTTCCTCCTCCCATGTTTTTCTCATGGTCTGCTCAGACTTATGCTTCATGTTCACAGTGTTGACCCAGCCAGCAGAGGGGAGGGAGAAGAACGCAAATGCGTTCATCTCTTCTCAGATGTGCTAGTGTACTAGCCCTTAGGAGCAATGGCTCAGGAAAAACAGGAAGTCAAATACAACTACTCACTTCTCAAAATTTCATAAACATTGCAGCTTTTTTTTGGGGGGGGGCTGTGGTATTGAGCATCAAACACCTGAGGCTGAATGCACAAGACTCAAAAAGCATATCAAAAGTGTCTTAAAGCAGAAAAAAAGTATGAGTAAGAGCTTTCCCACAGCGCTTCCAGCTATTTAGATTGATTTTCTTAAAATCTATTTTGCTTTTTTTAAACAACATTGACATATATGTTGTTTATTCTTTGATTTCATAGCTCACTCCATTCCCAAAATTAGGTACTGGCAAGCTAACAAATAAATGGAAACTCTCTGTATTCCAAACTGCACTGAAAGACTTCTGAGAAAATAAAAATGTTTTATTTAAATGCCATACATTTTGAAAGGTGTAAAGTATCCCACATTTAGGATAAAACAGAGCCAGAATACATTTATTCCCATTATTATAGTGTTTACTTATTAATGTGTTTAGCCTGGTCCAGAGGAAAACACAATGCGTGAGGTGCAGCCTCACCTTGAGTATTGCATGCAGTGCTGCAATCCGCAACGTAAAAAGAATGCTAAAGTCTTTGAAAACATCCAGAGGAGGATAACAAAACTGGTAACGGGGCAGGAAGGCAGGTCCTGTGAGGAGGGGCTGAGCACAGAGAGGAGACCTCACTGCTCTCTGCATTTCCTTGAGGAGGGAAAGTAGAGGGCGGTGCGGTGCTCTGCTTCTGGGCACTGATGGCATATGCTTTAACTCCTGATTAGCCCTGAAGTGGTCAGGCCGTTGGACTTCATCATCTTTGAATGTCCCTTCCAACTGAACTATTCTAACTTTCATTCTAGTTCTAATACTTTTTATTGGTTTACTACTTGCTCTTTATGTTGTTTATGCAATACCTTCTCTGTTTATTACTTGCTATTATGAAACTTTTTGTGTTATCCATAAGTAGATTCAGTGCCAGTTTTTCTTCTTTTCCTTATTGACAGAAAAACTAAATAATATGGATCTCAAATCAAATCCCTGTAGAATCCTCTGGGCACATTATCACACAAGTGTTTTCTCTTTACAACCATGGTTTAAAAGCCATTAGTTAGCAAGTTTTGAATCAACCAGTATTTTTAGGAAAAGTTTATAATTATGTTTCTAGTTCCCTAACAAAAATATGATGCCTGACAGTATTTTAAAAAGATAACACATTATTGTCATCTAGATCTATAATTCAAGAAGACTACCAAGTTAGTTTGAAAAGATTTATTTTTCATAAAACACAGTTGGTATTAGAAGACAGGAATAAAATTAATGATGTTGTCTGACATTCTGTTATTTTCCTAGGATTAAGTTTTGATGGTTAGTTTGCCCTTTCAAAATATTGGCTTAAGATAAGCTTTGTTTCCTTATCTCTGGAATTTCCCCTGTGTTTTAAACTTCATTGAGGATCAGCATACATAGTCAAGAAAGCTTATTAGCAGATTGCTTTCCAGTGGTTATAAATGCTTGTGATTTAGAACTCCTGCTTTAAAAATAAAATTTAAAGAAAAGAAAAAAAGCAGCTTTACTGACCTACTAGCTGCTGTTTTCACATTATTTTTCAGAATGATGATTTAGAAATCTCTTCACTTCCACACTTTAATCAGCTCAGGCTTCCTTCTCAGATGTTCATTCTGGGGTATGCTCATTAAAATCTACTCTATTTGTTGTCTGTTATTAAAAACCCTTCATCCACCAATCTACTCAGATATTATATCATATATCATATTCAAAACGGTATTCAGCTCTCTGAAACAGAAACATCACATACAGATATTTTTCATTGTGTATCTGTGCATGGATATGTGTAGTAAAGCATTACATTATTAGTCTGTACACCTTTCTCTTTGTGTACAGAATATGTCATCAAGGTGCAATGGCTCGCCCATAAGCTGCTGCAGTTTTGTTCCGTGATCAATTCCTTTTCATGCCGTAGTGCTTTGAAGAGGCACCCTACAGAGACCACGGGCTGTGGGAGGCCCAGGTGCTGAAGGCAGGGTGCTGAGTGCCTTGACAATAAGAACAGAGGGAGAGAAAGCTGCACCTTTTGGTTGTGCTGGATCTCCCACTGCAGCTCAGAGACACAGGCTTGGTTTCTGTAGAGCTACTAAAGCATGTGACTTAGATGACAGGGTATCAAAATTATAGGCTTAATAAAGCCTGAAATTACTTTGCAAGGGTATTCCAAAACAGATTAGCATTAATTCCTGAAAACAGATTAGCTTATGCTGTTATTGAGTTTCCTTCTACAGGCAAACACATGCAGCTGTAGGTTACAATAGCTAAGGGGAAATTTCTTTCAGCCACTTATTTTCTGAGTGTGAGTCTGGCTTTTACCTCCAGTACTTTTAAATAGTATAGGAAATGATTGGCTGAGGAAAAAAGAGGCGATTATATAACACTGCAAACTTAAATGCAGTTACAAATGGACGGTGGAGGGTTTCTCTTTTATGTCTGGATTTAGAGGAATTACAGGCAGCCGGAGTTGAACATTTCATTCGCCTTCAAGCATTTGACAGCCTACCCTGTAGGATACAAATAGATAAAATAAAAAAAGGATTTACCCGAGTAACAGTTACAGATTTTTTCTTTGTCACACCATCATCCTGAATCCTGTCTCCGTTATGCTGCTGGTAAATAGACTATGGCTTGGTTCAGCAGGCCATTTTGTGTTGTCTGTTGGTTTGTTTGTTTTTGAAAGAAAAGATTAATTGTGGCAACCTACTTTTTTTATTAAAGCAAAAATATTATATTTCTTTTTACTTCAGCCAAATTCACACATAGTGAATAGTGTTTCAAAGCTAACTGTACAGTAACTTCTTGAGAAATCAGTTATACCACCATTGCATTTCTTCATACATCAGAGATCCCATTATCTGAATTTGAACATCAAACATATCACTAAGGAATATATTTCTGTTTTCCTTAAAAGGAATGAGGCCCAAGTGATTTTTTAAGGGAAAGTACAGCAGCCTTAGCAAAGCCATGAAAGGGAAAATGTTCTGTATATTAGTCAGGAAAAAAAAAAAAGATGGATGAGCCTTCTTAGATAAATTTCATTCCTAAATCTGATTTCCCTTACTAGACAGCGTGACACCAAATCTGGAGACTTTCCTGCATCGTTCTCTGTTATCTGTCTAACCTACAGAATTGGTTCATACAGATTGCAACATAGCAATGTGACAGCTTGTTGAAATGCAGCGTTATTAACTCTTCCTGCACGCACATCAGTCACACAAATCAGCATGACCTGTGCCTTCTATTACATGCTTTAATTTGGAGGTATGCTGCTGAGCTCCATCCTTCACTGCATATCTACCCAGGTTTCTGACAAAACAATCTAATCAGCTAAAAGGAGATTATAATGGTAACTGCAGTCACATAGCATGAACGTTTGATCCCTAAAGGATTTCTCTATTAAACTTTTTTTTTGTTTCTCTCATTAATCTTATTGAAGATTGTTCTGCAATAAAGAAGGGATGTAATCTGCCACTGACAAAATGCTGCAGACTCTTCAATCCTCATCTCTTTATCTTCACAGGGCATTTTCCTCCATGTTTCTTCTAGATACTTAAATGAAAAACAAGCTGAGGGAAAACAGATTTTGCAGGCCTTTTCATAAGCGCGTATAAAACTGCAATGAAGACAATTCAGATATTTTTCACACCTCCTTAATGCTTTTAGAGGTTTTAATTTCTAAGCTTTACACTCCCTCATATGTTTTGGTTCTGTTGATAACTTCTTGAACATAGATTCATATTATCATAGAAAAATCTAGGATGGAAAAGACCCTCACAATCACCAAGTACAATCATCAACCTGACTTACTGAGTCCCATCATGAACCATGTCCCCTTGTGCCACGTCTGCACATCTCTTAAATACCTGCAGGGTTGGGAACCCCACTATCTCCCTGGGCAGCCCATTCCAATGCTTTCTCTGTGAAGAAATTCTTCCTAATGTCCAAACTAAACCTCCTTCGGTGCTACTTGAGATCATTTCCTTGTATCCTATTGCTTCTCACTTGAGAAAAGAGACTAAGACCCTCCTCACTGAAATCTCCTGTTCCTTTTTATCATCCATGCTTGCTGATGATGAGACAATTTGCAAACAGCAAACATTTAATTGCTTGGCTACTGAGTGAATGCTGAAGTGCTGTGCACTGCAGAATGTAATAATCCCAACACACTCACAGATAAAATCTGTGATAATAGCCAAGAAGAAAAAATACAGAATGTCTTTATTGAATGCTCCTCACTTTCTGAGTAGATCAGAGCCTTTTTCCCACCTCCCAGCAGTGTCCAAGCAGAGACAGTATGATGTTCTATGGCAGGACTCCATGCAAGACTACTTCACTTGCATACGGTAATTGGATATCCATGTGGTGGTATGTTGAAGAGAGCAAGTCAAAGGGAGTTTTATTCCTCAGCCTGCTGATAAGGACATTTGTGGAGAAATGGAAGAAACTTGTGTTGTGCACTCTGCCCCAATGGTTGCTCATTTGGAAATACTTGTGTATATATTGGATACAAGTACTCCTTTTCTCAGATGAACACCACTGTTGGAATAGCAACTGACATTCGCACTTTCACTGAATAGTCCATTGAGTCTTTGACTATTCCATGCAAAATGAAACAGCTTCTGCAAAAGAGGCAAACATAGCATTTCACCTTAGAATACCCAGGAGCCTGATTGCTGCAGGGAAGTGGGAGCTGGGAATTCAAGGGCTGTCAGGCAGATCAGGCAATTAGATCTTAGATTTTTGGGTGAAACAGCTCAAGCTCTTTCAAGAAAGGAAAGATGACAACACCTCCTTCTCTTCTAGCTGTATTTTGTGTAAAGTTCTATCTGTTAAATTCTTAAATCATCCCTTCTCCAGATGAAAGAAACTTGCCGTATTTGTGAATTCTGACACGACTTGTGAAAGATAAACTCATTGTTGCATGTTGTCCTTATACATGCAGAACTCTGCTATCAAAAACTCAGGTAGTTATGGGGTTCAGACATCGCCAGGATGTGGCAGTAGTATAGCAAAATTATTAAGAACCACATTTTCTACTTTGTGAATGCTTTTATTAGAAGTCTCATTTCATTTTGCTGTACTCCAAGGTCTAAATTAAGAAATAAAATAGGGGAACTGTTTATTTCTACAAGGTCATAGAAAATTAATTAAATACTGCAATCGTGGAGACTCTCTCATACTTATGATTAATACAAATTTCTAATGAAGCTTCCTATAGATAGCAGCTCCTATTCAGTGCAGTAATTGTTGCAGTGCTTCTTTCTTTTATGATGGTTCAGAACCATTATTTGCTGAGAGTCTTAGGTTTGTGTTAAAAAGAATTTGTAGTGACACCTTCTAAATATTTGGTTTCATTTTTCTCTTCTGAGTTAGTTTCAAATGCTGTGGAACATTCTATCTATATATATGTGTCTGTATATCTATATGACTATATATCTGTAAAAAGTTTACACCAAATGAACTTTAACCGCAGATATTACTAAACATCTGAAGCAATTCCGTTGGTTTCTGACTACCTGGAATAGTAACAGACAATTAAGTCTTTATGAATCTGTTTCCAACAGAAAAGACTATTGAGAATGATGTTCAGAACAAGATTTTTGGAAGTTTAGAAAATTGTTGTGTTGCAGTAGCACGTTCGCTACTGTTCAGGACGTGTAAATCTTTCTATCACAATTTTTTAGTGGGTGGGAAGCAGACAACTGTGCTCCAGCTTTCAGAGCACTTCATAAATCTCCACTTAACCACCCACTGGTCATTCTCCATCTCTGCAGCAAGAAAGCCCTGCCCATAGGTGGTCAGATTCCTTCTTCCCCCCACTGCAGCTCAGTTATAAAATGTTTTGTCAGCTTAACTGTAGTAAGAAATTCAGCACTATCTAGCTTCATTTAAGCTTCTTTAAAAGGAAGATATCTTAAAAATTTCCAAACGAGGTAAGTGTAGACATATACCAAAGGTAGTTGTCAAGATAAGTGTAACGTAAAAGGTGACCTTATCCGTTTTGTGGCATATCCTCTTCTCTGCCACTCATCTTCACTCCATCAAGTGTTCCACACTCCTGTACTATGATGGCACTTGTTATCTGCACCGTGTTTCAGATATCTGGGAAATATTGTCCTGAAGCATATATTAAAAAAAAAAAAAAAGTAAATACACCGGCTTTTGTCAGTAATCTGATTAGTTGTCATTGACTAGATTAAATGACATACGTTACCAGTACAATGTGTCTTCACTTTGAAAGCTTTTGTCTCTCTCTTGAGAAACAGCAAAAAGCGTGATGTTGAAATGGAAGAATGGTGTTTTCTTATCTGGTCCCATGATACTCCCCAGTGGAGATTTTTATTTTCAGGTGAGTGATAGAGTTATGGATCATCTTCAAATATATTCCTAATTTTACCAGTACTCCATATGCAAGATATCTATATCGTCACAGCAATTCATCAGTACATACCGAGGTGTTAAAATCATACTTCAGCTGCAGGGGTAAATGTTTAAATGTCTTTGTGTTTCCTCCTATTTCCTTATGTAAGTGAAATTTATGCATTTGCAACCTTATTCTGTCCATTTTTCTCTGTCTATGCTTTTTGATTACTTCTAAGGCAGGAAGATGGCACCAGCTTAGGAAAGGTGAGTTTTATGACAGAGCCAAGCAGAAAGACAGGAAAACAAAACAAAAAAAAGCTAGAATGTCACATTGTAATTTATCAAATGTCAGAGAATCCGGAAAGGAAAGCATAGGTATAAATTCTGCAAAGGACAGCAAAAGTTTCATCTGGAATTTATTCCTTAGTTCACAACAGACAGAAATCCATAAGAAATCAGGCTTTGGATCTGCTTCTGGATTATTTGCTTGAATTACTTTGAACTTTTAAGGAAGTATATCATAAAAAGCCCTCAGGCTTTAGTTAGAGAAGTCTGGAAAATGAATGTCAAAAACTACCATTTTAGTTTTGTCTGTATGTTATAACCAAGAAGTTTTTAATATCCAATCGGTACTCATTTGGGTCTTCATTTTTATTTATGAAAAATATTCGAGGCTTGCTTGGATCTAGAGGTCTAGGATTAGATTATCTTTTCCACAACTGAATGCTTTTACAGAAGTTGGCTATTTATTTATTTATTTATTTATTATATTTATTATTTTTTTATTATACTTATTTATATATATATATATGTAGTTTTTATTATCTTGATTTGAACAGTATTGGAGAAAACAGTGGTGCAAAGAGTTCTGAAGCACGTTAACTTTTCTACAACAGTACTGAATCTGTGCTCCAAAAACATCAGACAATGAGCTAAAAAATACCACAGGAAGCCAGTATTAAATGAAGACTTGGTATGCGTCAGCAAAACGTTTTCCTTCCCTAAGTTTATCACTGTTCAAATAACATTAATTTGACGTGACTGAAACTACACCAACTTTTGTCTTCATAAATATGTTGATTGATACACTGCACAATTACACTTTTTCCTCTACAAATTTATCATATAATTATTCTGAACACAGTCACCTCTCCAGATAACATACTCAATCACAGGCACTGCACGAATGCAAGAGTCCGAACACATTGCAATATCACCAGTCATCTACCTTAAGATCCTAATTCCTATACCCAAAGTCTTCTACACCCATGAGCTATTTTAAAGGAGAACATCACTCTGGTAGAAGCAATACTGTGTGCTTACACTCTTAAGATACCTGTCTTAATGGTAACTGACACTTAGTGAAGTTTTTGGCATTGCCTGTGGTAAATGACTGGAAGACCATGTCAGTTTTTAATGAAGCCTACTGTTGTCTGGAGAAATGAAGCACAGATTGCCATCCACCCTTTATTCTGGCATTAAAATATATACCTTTAAAGCTTCCTTCTTTCAGTAGGCCTGGACATTCACAGCTTTAAATAATTCATTCCATATGATTACTCTAAACGCAACTAATTAGAAGTCCATTTTAAGTGTATGTACAAAAAGGAGAAATGAATGATATTCCTACACAGAATTTGCTTAGGGGAAAACACATTCAGCTATTCACAGCAGTCTACATTTAAGAAAGGGTGATCATATCACTCTTTCATCCGCACTGCTTTTGTTTAGACAGTTCCTTTATTTACATGTTCAACAGATGTGAAGCCTTATCTCCCATGGAGTCAGTCCTCTTATTAAAGGTACGAAAAAACTTACGGCACCACTAAACTCAGACCTTGCAAAAGTTCATTTGAAAAATCCTCCTAAATTGTTTGCGCAGCTTCACATTTAACAGTGGCTGAGCATGCAGTTGGCCTCTAAATCAGCATCTCATGTTCTGGGACCAGATAGCTGGCAATGCTCTCAGACCTTCACAGTTTGTATGGCCCCCGACTTTTGCATGTAAAATACTAGGCCAGTCCACGGCTTATTGAAAATTTGTTCCTTCATGATATTAATTCAGTGAGATTGGGATTTTAGATTTATTATTATTATTATTATTTGTATTATACCATCAGAGGAAAAAATGCCTATTTATGAGAACATTTGCCTTTTGGCTCAATAGAGTAAATGTTAAAGCAAACATTCTGAGCTTTCAGCTCCAGAGCATACCTAACGCTACTGTAGGCTACAATTAAAATTTGCAGAAATGTTCTCAGGAGACAATGTTTCCCCATCAATTACTACACAAAAATAAATCATTAAATTAAATTAAATTAAATTGGACAAAAGTATGCATACAATTACACATCTTTGCTCATATTGTCACAACCTATATACCTTTTGATAGCTTCTCATAGTAACTCCACTAATTAGTACATGAGTGCCTTGCAGTGAGCTACATTCATCTATCCTACCCTTAATTTGGAAAGCTATGGTATTTCACAAGAATGAAGAAAACAAGTAAGGCTCCTATTGCACACATCTCAAGCCTGTATCAGCAAGATGTGGGTACATGATCTCTTAGAAATTCAGATTTTGGCATATCCAAAGTGATGTGAAGCTCATTTCACTCCTCCCCTTGGGCAGGATTGTGAAGCTCACCATCCACTGACACAACATAGTCCCAGTAGGAGCTTCCAGAGAGACCCAGAGAGCCCAGTGTTGTACATCTGACAACAGTGGTGCTCTGAAGCTCCATCACATTCATTGCTCCGTGCCTAGTCATTCCCTGTGCATTGGGAAGTCTCTTTCTAAATCACCATTCAGCCTAATTAGGACTTTAAAGTTCCTTATTCCTTCTCACCACAATTTACAGAAATGCGGTGGGGAAGCTGTTTTTGTTGTGTCACACTCAAGATCTTCGTGAAGGTTTCATCTATTTCCTTTCTATGGATAATGCAATACTAGGAATGAGGGTATGAAGTTAACTCTTTTGTGAGGCCTGCAGGAGTGGAGATTCCCACTGGAATGTGCAATTATTTGGTACAAAAGGAACCATGACATTTGTCTAGCTCCACAGTATTGACCAAATAATGTAACTGCCCCTTTGGTTCATCTGAGCAAGAGATATACTAACCACAATATTAAAATTTCACCCTCATATTTCCATTTACAAGGAAAAAGGCAGGAAAGCTCTCACCTGGATTCTTTTCCCTACCTAGTATTAAAAAAACATCACAAGCTCATAGCCTTTTGCTTTGCATGCATTTCATTTAATAGCCCCAAGCCAGGATGCCAGCCAGTCCTGTCCCAAAACACTCTGTTTCTGTGGGATTTTTAGCTCAAACACAGCCTTTCAACAGAAGTTGGCTTGTATCCAGGTGATCTGGGACATAGGTGGATAAAGAGTAGATTCATCCAAGTCCTGTGGAGAGATTTCTCAAATAAGCTCACTTGAGTAAAAGTTGTAATAATAATAATAATTTAAATATTGTGTAAATGTTCTTTTTCTCTGCTAGAAAGCACTGAACTTACCCCTCGTCTTAAATACCTCATCTCCAAAGAGGATTCATTCACTAATTCTCACAAATTTTAGCTCACCTTTTGAGAACACAGCTCCTGCCTTATGCTTCTCCCTGGGGTTTGGCTTGCTTCACTGTTTCCCTGCACTTACAAATATCATTCTCAGGCTGCAAATAGTCCTAGTGAAAATCTTTATATGGGAAGCATGAGCACTTAATAGAAGGCCATGAATTCTGGTTGGTAGCTTACGAGGCAGACTAGAATGTGCATGTTCCATATACACAAATTGAAATAGTTCTCGGCAGCTTGACTGAGGAAATACAGAGAAGCCATATTGGAAAACTATATTGGATTTAGGTCATGTGAACCCTAGTTTAGGCCTTGAACTTAATCTTTTCTTTTTTTCACTGTCAGCCTATTATATTCTGATCCATCCGATCAAGAAATGATATATATAAATATCACAGAATATATAAAGCCTTCCAGCACCCCTCATCAGGGCTGCCAAAACAGCTTGCTTCTCCAGACATGCTGCAGACTGCGCGAGATGATGGTGTATCTGCCTCTCACACCAGCTGTAGTTGACTGCTCAGCTCCTGCAGTAGGTCCCCAGGTGCTAAAAAGGGGTAAAACCCATCTTTTTGTCATGCTGAGAAAACTACAGCAGAGCCCACACTTTCTCAATACTGCGAGTTTTGCAAACCTCCTATCTTGTAATGTGGCTTTAAATGATAAAGATACCGTCAGTCATGAAGTACCCTGCTCGTTCCTGCCATTAACTCTGACGTCGTTTTTTTCCTTGTAGTCTGTGTGCCTTTTTCATTCTTCAGGAGGACTTGATGTTACTTTCCTACCTTGGAAAGTTTTGAAAACTTAACTTTGCAAGTTCTCCTCTAATTGCATTCTTTCAAATTCTGTTACTGATAATCTAAAACATTTAAATGACGGATACTGTAGCATCTGAGCATGCAGACAAAAAAATGTAGCTGTAGAGTCATTCATAGTATCCATAAAGCATTAATTTCAAGGGCTGATTTAATGGAATGAAGTCTTTGCGATGGCAAGGAAACAAAGGTAAGGAAAGGAAAAGGGGCTATTCTACTATTAAAAATTGCCAGAATTTGTTATTCATTGTCTTCAATGAATTTATTTTCTGCTAATAACTGTTGGTACTGATGCCTACAAACTTAGTTAGGAATGCAATGTGTCATCCTGTGCCCAAATGAAAAATGCTTATTGCATTTGCCCTTCTACATACTTCCCCAAAAGGACCTGAAATGACCATTTTCAATTAGAGTTATGGCTGTTGCTATTTATTAATGTCTGCACAGTATTTTATATTTTTTTTCCTATTTAGTAAGTGTAAGAATTCTCTTACACTTACAGAACAGTTCAAGCTTGCTGTTGAATTTTCATTTGAGAACACAAAAGAAATATACATGAACATGTAAGAGGTGCCGAGTGTAGCATAAAGATCCAAAAATAAGTATTCGAATTCCAGCTATCAATCCTTCTTTCTCTTCTGCTTCCCCAGGTCTCTCTTTTGAGACAACAATGCATCACTGTACTGTAATTGTTTAGTGTATATATTGCAAGAGCCAAGAACACTACAATAAAGGCTCTAATTGCATCAAAATACTGGATTTAAAAAAAATGAAAATAATTTGATAATTATGTCAAAATAAACTGGGATCACGTAAACTTTAGTAAAAATGTTTCTTTCTTTTTTTAAAATTTATTTTTATCACCTTTTATTGTAAAATATCATTACTGTTTCTGAAAGGTTAACCAGCTTTGATACATTACTTGCTTTTGTGCAGAATGAATTCCTAAGGCAAACAGAGTTTAAATCTTTAGAAATACAGTTCTGGAAAATGTACTGTGCCCTCATCATGTTCTTGGTTTTGAAATAACAGTCTGTTTTGGGTGCACTATTTGGGAGAATGTAGTTGATTGATATTTTTTACTTTTCAAAAGCATTTACCATTTTCTCAAAGCAAACAATATTAATACCTAGACCTTAGATTTGTCTTTGTACAGCAAAGTGTTTTAGTTCTTATTTTTAAGTTTGTCTATGTCTGCATTAAAAAGTAACTTTGCACTACATAGGTAGATAAAAATGACTGGTGCAGTGATTTCTTCCAACCCCGTTACATGTGGTTTGGGGTTGATTTCAGATTGGGTAGCTGGACTCTGCATGGTGTTTAGCACTTCTGCAGGGACAGGTACCCCTCAAACTTTGGCTCCTTCTGCAAGAGTCACTATAGGAAAACCTTCTCCACCTGATTTCTCTCTCATTCAGAAAGCAGTCACACATCTGTGACCACATCAAAACTGATGCCATCATCTGCCTCATTCTCTTCATGATATTTCTGAGTAATTCTATGGTGCCTGATGCTCAGTTCTTCTGAGTTTGATCAATGCACCCTGGCTGCAGTGCACGTGGAAGGAGAGATGGTAGATATGAAAGTGCAGTGGCTGTACAGGGAGTTAATGTGTATGAACTGGCTCCTATCCTCCTGCACATCTTTATTTATTTATTTTTTAGAGGGGTGGGAAAAAGAGAGGTAGAGAACTGTCAAAGTGTTGAACAAGTTCTCCAAATCCTCTCTGAACTCATATTTCTTGCACATGTGCTGCATCAAATTGCCGAGGCCTTTGGTCTCTGGGTTTCCCAAGAATGGAGAGGCTGTTTGTGAGAACCACATTCAGCTATGCTCACCAGCTACAAGCGTGTGCCCTGCAAGAAAAAACTGCTCCCTTATCATGTAAGCCTTGGTGAATCCGTGAGGCAGATTTATGGACATCCTGACAGGCCTTTCCTGAAGGACCTACGATACCTCTGTCTTCTGCAATTCTTGCTTTGGACCAGATGTAGAAACTGGTACCATTTTTTTAAAGAAAAGAGAGGAGCATTCATAATAGCTGGGTGCCTACCTGCATGGTGGGAGACGTGACACACTTTTATTACTTTACTGAGTCAGGAGGCTTTTCCCTAACAGTTCTTACACCCGACTTCACCAAGTCCTTAATGATGTTCAGATCCTAGCAAGGGAGAACCTCAGCTTTCAAGACAGACAAGAACTTCATTCTTTTCCTTCTTTCAGAAGAAATCAGATATCTGTCAAGTGCTTAATTTTTTGGCTGAAACATTGTATTTAGATAGGAAATACGTCTTTGCTACCTCCTGTCCTCCAGTCTTTCTTGGTTTAGTGAGATTAAACAGGATAGTCAGTCCCACTTGCATTAACTGGCCAAAAAACATAGCAAGTAGGAACATCCCATTCCGGAATATAAAACTGAGGTATTTTCTGACATAAAGCGATAAGGATTTCACTTCAGAAAAGACAACCAAACAGTTTTTCCATGTACTATCAATGGATAACACCAGAACTACTACCTGGAAAAATTACTTTCCACAGACTATAAAATTTTAAGGCTAAATTTGTAATCTTATTATGGTAAATCAACTGCTTGCAAGAAAGGAAAAGAAAATCATCGCTTCCTTGTGCATGCTTTTTTCAGTCTTTTACAAGGCTCACATGTTCTTTTGAGACTATGCATTCTTGCATCTTAACATACAAGCAGAAAACCAAACTGACAAATTATACCTGGTTAGAATGGAGACAGCAAAATATAACACTACTATGAGCTATAACTTTAAGACAAAAACATGCAGAGAGATTCCAGTATGCTTTATAATTTATGAGAATTAAATTCTTGATTTATGATGTTACAATATTGTATATAGAAGTTTAATCACAAAAATATTTGTTTCCAATTCTTTGTCAGAGTTGATAAATCTCTCAGGATTTTCAGTAATGTATTTCTTGAGCAGAGCTGCCTAAAAGGCCAGAGACATAGGACAGGAAAGTTCTCTTCATCCAATGGGTTCAGACCCTGATGTTATAAGCAATCACTTCTAAATAGTTATACTTACGAAAGCAGATGAGAAGACCTCTTAGGTGACTATTTCTATCACTCTTCATTTCAGACTTTTGCCTCTGATACATTTTCTACAAATTTGTCTATTCAAAGATATCTCTAAGCATGATAATTCTTAAAAGAATCCAAAGAAATAAATCAGAAATAAACACATAATCATGAGATATTTGCCCATGGTCAGAGCATTAGGCATACACATAGCAATACGCACTTGGACATCACAAATGGACAAGTATTGAATGCAATCCTAAAATGAACTGGTATTTTTCTGAGTTTTTAAAATCTTATAGATTTTAGACTTCACTTTACCCACAATAGCAGAGGCTGTACCTCAGCTGTTTATGTACTGCAGGTTACATAAACCTCATCTGAGTCAGCAATAAAGGGTATATGAATTTTTAAAAGATATACAAGAACTATATTAACACAGTTATTTATTTTATGAAATCTTATGAGTTTCCCATAAGCCTTATAAGCCCTGTTCTTGGCATTTACAAAAAATGCAATAGGCAATTGAGTATTACACATCCAAAAACATAGTTAAAGGGCTTTCAGTCCTAAAACAAGTAAATAATATGCCAGTAAAAACACAAGGTTTATGATACAAGATTCAGATGATTAAAGATCTGCGTATTGAAGAAATTTGAGAGATTAACGTATTTGACAAAGGATCTGAATTCAAGTAAGCACAAAGAAGAAATCACTATAAAAATAATTTTCATCTAAGCAATGTAGCAGAAAAAAAGTGGTTAAAAGCACACCTAAAAATATCAACTGTGACTCAGAACTTTTGAAAACACACAGTATAAACAGCAAGTAACGTGCATTTGAGACACTTATACTTGTTTTTATAAAGGCTTTGTTTACTTTTTTTTTTTTTTTTAATAGAATCAATTTGCAATGCAGGACCTGGAAGTAGAAGATGCCAGAAGTTTCTGCTTCAGCAAACAAGGAAGCAAACAGAAAACTAGTCAGAAATCCTGTTTGAATTGGCTTAAATATTGCCAAATATCGTGTGACTATAGCTGTCATCTGTCTTTGCGTCCTTCAGCAAAGCAAATACGATGGGAATCAGGTATTCAGAGCAGCAACAAACAGTGATACGGCCATGTTGGTGTTAAGTATAGAATGGGTAAATTTATTTTGAGTACTGTATTAAAAACACAAGTGTAGAATAAAAATAGTTTCAAAATAGGGTTGAATGAAGGGAAGAATTTCACTGTATTTTTTCATATTTCTTTTGAACTCAGAACTGAAAAAAAAAAACTGTTAAAATTTTTATTTTTGTTTTTTAACTTAGAAGTGAAATTTAAAACAGCTTATATATATTTTAAAGAAAATGTAAGCACATTCTGTAACGTCAAGATCAAAATGTAGAAGAGACTCTTGTGTGTATGCGTATTTTCAGATAAAAGGAAACAAAGGATTTTTTTTCCACATTTTTTTCTAACTTTTGGTTGGTTTTGTGTGTGTTGGTAGGGCAGAGAGGGTGGAGTGTTGCTTAATTTGGGGTTTTCTTACATCATTTCACAGAAAAAGATGAAGATTTTAATTTTTGGGCTACTTCAGCATTTTTTATGGTAGTTGGAGCATTTGCATATTTATATATTTTTCTAGTCAAGCTCCAAACAAAAGTGGAGTTGAGAAAGCAATTTTCAGCAGCTGAGAAGTATTTACATTGTTTGATAGCAGTCATGTCAATTTTGCAATCTATTTTTTCCCTTTATTATTATTATCATTATTATTTTTTAATTACATTCCAGACAGACATGCACTGGCATTATTATACTGCCTACTCCAGAAAAGCAGGATTTTCCTCCTCCATCCTAAAAATCTGTTTGGTGTTCTATGGCATCACCAGCAGAACTACTACCACCTTCATGCGACACCTATGAATGGCACAAAACATGCATGACTAATTCTACCTCTTATGGCTAGGAAAAATGACCAAATCTCAAGGCAAGTCTATCACAGTGATTCCAGGAGTGAAGCATGTCAGGTAAATGTCTCATCAGGTAACCAAAATCCTTCATTTTCATTAATATATCAGGAAATCATGTAATGTACAAATGTTTCATAGTGCTTTAATGCCTTCCTTGCCTTTTAACACGCTCTGTGCTCCTTCACAATGCTTTTGCTGGGTACCAGCACTGTATGATCATAGAATCATAGAATCATAGAATGGCCTGGGTTGAAAAGGACCACAACGATCATCTAGTTTCAACTCCCCTGCTATGTGCAGGGTCACCAACCACTAGACCAGGCCGCCCAGAGCCACATCCAGCCTGGCCTTGAATGCCTCCAGGGATGGGGCATCCACAACCTCCTTGGGCAACCTGTTCCAGTGTGATGTCTGAATACAAATACTAAAATTTTGATTTCATACCTTGACCAGCTAATTCAGGCAGCCTTTATGTCATTATATAACAGCACCTATGATACTGATGTAGACCTTGGTGTAACTAAAATATTTATCTCCAGTGGCTTGAATTTAAATTTTGTACTTATTCTTAAGTCAGTTTGCACTTTATCTTTTGGTTTACTGCACCCTTGTATCTTACTATCAGAGATGAAAAAGCAGATTTTTCATATTGCAGAAAATGCAATATTTAAGAAGAGACGTTTCCCTTTTATTTTTAAATTGGTTCTAGTTTGCTGCTTTTGTTCTGTTTCTGATTTGTTTTGTTTTTAAATAGTGCAGTTTTCTAGGTGGTTCAAAAGCATATTTCCCAGAGCTGATTGAAAATTCATAAGACTTTACCAAACACTTACGTCTCCTTTTTAGGAGCGTAGAACTAATTATCCTTAGAACAGCATCTGTGAGTTAATGTTAGTGTCAGCAAGGTGGTTTTTTTGTTTGTTTGTTTTTTTACTAGGTATTTAATTTTTTAGTTTTTAATCAGTTGCAAAGAATAGTTGCAGCTGCATTTTATTCATGGTATATTGCCTGTTGGCTATTAAGGCCACCCCTTTTCAAGATGATCAGACCCAACTGCTGTTAGTCTTTTCAGTGGTGAGATGTATGCCTCTGTGAAAACGCATATGATCTCAGCTTCATATTCTAGTCTTCATACTCATATAAAGAAAGCCATTGATTGTTCAGTCAAGCCAGAATGTGCCTCGGGCCTGGCTTTAGTGACCAACTGAAACCGAATCTTTGTAAACAATCGTGAATTGGTTGAGGTTGCTGAGAGAAACCAAGGGTTGGTATTAGATTAAATATTGATCCCAATGTAGTAGTATGCTGTGCTTCTCTGTTTTAATAGCAACACCAACAGCACTCTGCTCTTGCTGCTGCTCTCTGAGGCAGATGCTTCCAGCAGCTTGCTGATGCAGTGCTCCATACACACACCTCTACCCTTATTACAGATCTCCTATTCTATACTTATTTTGGGTTTTAGAGCATCTATTGCAGATTTTCTGCCCTAAAATAATTAAAAAATTGTAAAGTTATGTTTTTGTGTTTTACATCATCTACAGAAATGCTGAAAAAAAGATGGCATTGATCTATGTTTTTTTATGATTGAAGAGTAATAAGAAAACCTTTCTAGCGTTTAATATATTTAACATGGTAATACAAGCCTGAGACTGTGTTCATAACACATTGCTCAATTGTGACTGTCTTTGAAAACAAAGCAAATTAATGTCACAGATACAAATCTGCATAATGTGTGAAAGTAATGCCTGAGTTTCCCGTACGCTACTGAAAACAGCACACACAGTCAACATTAAAGTAAAATGTTTGCCTCCAAGTCCCCAGGTGCCTCGCAGAGCCCTCAGTTAAAGAAGTCAGAGTTGGATATTTAAATTCCAATCGCTAAGGGAAAATACAGAAAACCAACAAAAACTTCAAAGCCCACAGAGGGCAGTAAGAAGTAGGCTTCTGCAGACTGTCTGGGAAAAAAACATTGATTACAGCAAAGAAAACGTCTGAGGGGAATGTAGCCCACAAATCTGAAAAAGTGGAAATATGGAGCTAAAGTAAAAACTCATTCTATGGTCTTCCTAGGTTAGTATATAAGGTTACTTGCATTTCACATTAATAAGAAATAAACATGAAACTTGTTTGAAATTCAGCTATATTTTGAGTTTCTTCTAATAATAATAATGTTCCCTACATATAAAGACTTTATAAAGGAAGAATTCAGAATTCTCCACTGGGCAAAACTTGCATTTTCATCTGTGTGTAGCACTGCCATGATGAACCCTCTCTGCTTTGCTTCAGTCAGGAGACTGAGGAAAATACATGTTTTGTCACATTTCCTCTTATTGAGCAAAAACTGCTGCTCAGTCTGCCACAGACACAGAATGACTTGTTTGAAACAGAATGCCTGTTTGTCATGGCCGGTGAAGGGAAAAAAAGAAGATACCAGAAAGATAATGGATTTCTAGAAGAATGGATGTCCAATAATTTTAAACTACTCACGTCTATTGGCCGTTTTTTCTGGAGAGCATGGGAGCAGAGCCCCTGAGATGGCAAGTAGAATGGTTACTCAGTGGTAAAAATGATCAGTAATTAAGAATCATACAATGTAGTTAAACTCCTCTTTATAAATCTTCTAAAAGTCTCTAGCAAGATAACTGTGTGTTCAGGACTTACAAGGGAGACTGAATTTTGACCGTTGTGAATTCCAGTGCAGAGAATGCTATTTATACCATACCTCCAGAGGCCTTTGCCAGTCATATTTAATGAATATCAATAAACTGGAAATTTTTATGTAACATCCTGGTTTATCAAATGTAAAGAGGCTTTTTGCTGCATTACCCTTAAATTCTAAACAGCACGCCAGCACATCGGTTGCTATCTCTATAATATATGATCCATCTCGGTGACCACATACTATAATTTGCAGCAAATGAATCAAAGATATTATCGAGCCCAGCATGTTGCCTCTGGCAGTGGCAGAAGGATATACTATTTGCAGACAGTACATGAGCCTACAGATTCTGTACTCTGTTCACCTAGTGCTGTACCAGAATCCACAGCGCTTGGGTTCTAAAGCATGAAGATGCACCCCAGCCTCTCCAATTCCTGTTTATGAATTTGCTATGATTTTTTTCTAATTTATTTTAAAACCTGCCGATGAGGTGCATTTCCCAGTCCTCTTGGAGGAAATACTTTCCATATAACTATTACCCTCTTTGCATAGAGAAAGGGGTGCAAAGTTCTTTCTTTCATCCACTTTGCTCTTGTGTTATTTGCACCGAGTTTCCCCAAGTAGTATGGAATTTGGCAAATAGTCCTTTTTATCCACGAATTACCTACTGCTCCCAGGATTTTGTAAACCTCAGCCACGTGCTCTCTCATGCTTTTCTCTCCAAGATGAATATGCCAACCTTTTGATTTTCTCCTCACAAGGTGGTTGCTCTGCTGCTTTTCTGTGCACCTTTTCTGGCTTTGTCTTCAGGATTACAAAGAGCAGCAAAGTGATACCCACACACTTGATGAAGTCTGACACTTCATTGTTCTTTTTTTTTTTGTCTACTGCTGCACGTTGAACTGATAACTTTAGAGAATGGTCAACAGTGACTCCAAGAATTCTTTAATGAATTGTAGCTGCCAACTCTGAGTTCATCTTCATATAAGCATCTTTACTAAAACATTCAATTATATGTCTCAAAAATGTTTTTTCCTCTATTTTTTATAGTATACAATCAAAGAAAAAAAAATGTATGTACTTGACTATAATAACTTACCTATGGCAAGAAATTTGAGAAGTGCGAGTGCTGGACTGTAGGTTTGAGTTACACAGGGAGAAGGTAAAGAGAATTTGAATGCTGCTCTCAGGGAGAAGAGTGAAAATAACAACAGGAACAGAAAACTGAGAGGACTGAGGCGAAATGATGTGAGCCAGGACTGGCCTCTGGCGTATCGTTTTCTCAGATCATCATTAAAATGGAACTATGGGAGATACATTTGAAAATCAAGGATTTTAGTAGAGCATTCCCAAGTAATAAGTTGAGAGATTTGCAAAGTGCTGTGCTATTCATGGAAACAAGTGCTGTACACACTCTGCATGTAGAGGAATTATTCCTCTTCTGCTGTCTGATAGGGGCACAGCAGCATAGTGAATATTTGAGTCTTCGTTGCTGCATAGGTACAAAATGCAACTCTACAAATATTTCTGCTGAGCAAAATCAGAAGAAGAAAAGAACAGCATCCTGCTTCAGATGGGTGTCTGCCTCTAAGTAATTCACAGTTCACTGTTTGACACAGCAGATGCTGACACCACTTAGTTGCTAATGTCTAATTTAGTAATTTGCAGCTGGGTTGATGATGATGCCACTTGAATACTTAAGTTATAAGAACTTATCCTAGGTATTTTTTTCTTACTGATTTCAAGCAGTTTGCAAAGGCAGTTGATAATGGCTTGGGTAAGAAAGATCCATATATGCTCATCTCCCCTTGTAAAAGCAGTTAGATATGACAAGTTCTGAAGAGATTCCTTAAAGATACAGAAAGATGTGGGAATTATGAGGATGACAATGCAGAATTCAAAAAGAAAACCTCTTTTCTTCACTATTATATTAACAGACACACACAGTCCCATGATGGGTAGTCTTCTGCCCTCCCTAGACAATAATGGAGTGCCAAGCTGGATGTTACTCTCCTGAGACTCAGGACATCTTTTGGTCTCCCAATTTACCCAGAGCTGTATGGCAGAGAAGGCGCAAACTATTCTGGGAAATTCTCCAGAGACTGCCTACTGCTCCCACAGAGCTCCAGCTGCAGTCAGAAATGTGTTAGCGCTCTGCTCTCCTGAAACTGAGACTGCTCTCAGAAAACTGCCTTTTCTATTTCCCCTGCTGTCTGTCTCAAGATCAATATCTCCAGGCTAAAGAATTACATAATATCCATAGTGTTTTCATCACTTTAAACAGTGATGTGTGCTGCATAGCTTACAGTATTTTACAATATATAGTGCGAAGGCTGCAGTTAGACAGGGACTAAAGAATAAAATGTGCATCTCATTGCTGAATGAGAACACAATACAGAGAGACAACTAGTGAACATGATTCATTCCCTTTTTAATACTATAATCTTCATGATGTCATCTTTTGTTTCTTTAAGTACTGCAGCAGAGTTGCCTGCGTAATCTTGTCTAATAATCCACCCCATTGTATGTCAACCTGCGTGGAAGATTGCTTCCTCACTGTCCCTGTATTTGACATTACTGATGGGTAATGTTTCCTTTCCCAGTTATGCTCACCTACATGTAACTGAGCTTTTTCTTTTCGCAGAAGTTTAGTTCAAGGCTGTGTGAGAGTCCTCTGAAATATTTCAGAATAAGATGAACTTCTTGTGCTTTCATGTTTAGGGAAATAAATTACAGTTTTTAACATGGTAATCTTGACTTTATGTATTATTGTGATGTCACGTCAAGTTATCACTGTGCAGACACTGCACAATAGTCTTTTCTGAGTGAAAGCTTCTTCAGTTCCAATACTGTAAAGATAGTTTTTGTGGAGCACCAATTTTCTGCATAAAAAAAAAAAAAAAAGCAGTATTCAGCAAAATTCTGGAGTGCTATAATTTTAGGCTTTACAGTATGTTTACAAATGTAAAACAATGTGGCCTCGTGTTTATTCTCACTGGTCTTCAGGAAGGTGGGGAATCAACCAGCAGCAGCTCAAGCACATCAGGTACTCCCATTCACAAATACCTGCAGGGCTTTCAATCTCTAACAATTCTATATAGCATTCAGGTTCAAAACACAGCGCTGAGTGCGATGATGACTTCTCTCTTATCACATACATCTCCCAGTGTAAGGAAAAAAAATACCGTATTTAAGGGTCTCCCTTGCAGGCTGCTTAGGGCTGCCACATTCTCACCGGGCTGCTCTGCGTTTCGCTACAGAACCAGCGTGAGCCAGAGCCCCATTCATAAAACCGAACGGGATGGAGCCCCTGAGAAACAAGGCAGGTAAACAGACTTGTACCCTCTCCCGCACTCTCCAGACTCGATGTCCGAAGCCGCCGCCTGGCGGGTGTTGCGGCGCTGGGGCACGCCGGGTCAGGCGGGCGCTGAGCTGAGGCTCCCGAGAGCCCCCCGGGGCCGCGCAGCGCCAGAGCTGAGCTGAGCTGAGCTGCGACTGTAAGCGGGCACCCCACGCGCGAGAGCGGCTCGGGGACGTCGCCGGCCGAGGCGGCGTAACCGCATAGCCCGGCCTCAGCGCGGCTCCCTAGGTACCGCGGGGGCGTCCCACACCGCGAGGGGGGGTCCCGCTCATCGGGACGCCGCCCTCCGCCCCGGCAGCGAGCCCGCCTCTGCCCCTTTAATCTCCAGCTGTTCTTTTCTGCGGCGCCTATTTTTAGCTCATCCTCTTGGTAGCATCCAGCTCTGCCCCCTATTTCTCCGCGGCTCCCCCCCTCCCGCCCCCCCTCGGTGGTAGGTTCCGCGAGGAGACGGCTCGGGGACTGAGCATGTC
>JACDJE010000309.1:93632-276059 GCA_016647715.1 Pavo muticus
GAAGGAGAGCGCGCGGCCGGGGGCCGTGTGAGGGCGGCGCGTGCCGCCGCCTGCAAGTAAGTTGGCTGCAGAGCGGGGTGGGGGGCTGGGACTGCGCTGGCGGTGGGGATAGGGAGGGGCGGCTGGGTCTGCCCGGTCCCCCCGTGAGGGGTCGGGCGAGGCGGGCCCGGCTCCCCGTTCGGCTCCGCAACTTCTCTCTGGTTGTCTTCGGCTCGGCCCGCGGCCTGCCCGCGGCATGGGGCTCCGTGGAGGTGTCCGACGCCATCAGCGCGGAGTTGCGGCGTTGAGGGGATCCGGGAGGTCGTGGCGAGGCGGGGGAACGTGCGGGGAGCTGCGGTTGCCCGTAGGTGATGCCCTCTGGGTGCCTTTTAGTTCAGTAGGATTGTAGTATTTCAGTTTGTCTGTGGGTAGCAAATAGCGACCCGTGCCCTAAGTTTTTCCCTGCGAACATCAGATCTTGCTGTTTGGCTTGATAAGGGCTGTGCTGTCGCTGTCCCTTCCGTAGCAGGTCAGTTCGGATGCTGCGTGTCACCGAGCCCGAGGGAGGCGAAGTTCCTCACCGGTGCTGACAGCAGCGATGCTTTGCTTCGTTTCCTCTGCTGCCAAACGAGAGAGGTATCGGGAGCCGCTCTCCTGCTCGCGGGAGGCTCGTTGTTGTCTCCGAAGTTGTACTAAAACAGCCAATTAATTAAAATGATTTAATAACAGGAAGAGGGCAATTTGAGGAGACACGGAACGTTGCCTGTGAAAATTCTGCTTCTTGGCAGCTCGCTGGTGGCAGAACTGGGCCAGCCGGGGCTGGTGGCTGCCGCGGGGGGACAGCTGCCTTCCTTCACGTCCTGAGCCTCGTGTCGGCTGCTGGCACTCCGGGCACGGCTGTCCTTGTGCATTGGTTTGGGTTTGATGGAATGTGCGCAGGGACGAAACTGCACGTAAGCTGAAGTGTCTGCAGGCTGAGCCTCATCAAAATTTAGATGTGTTTTAAAGTAGTTAAAGACCCAGAACCTGCCATCCCTGCTGTGTGTATTCACGGTTCTGGTAATTAGTGTTATTGCGACGTAGACGAGGAGACTGCTGTGTGATTGTTTCTGCAACTCTTTCCTTCTCCCTAAGCAAAAAAATCCCAAGGCAGCCCCCCATGACAATAAGGTGGGATTTGATCTGTGGGTTTCTGGAAGCCAGTCAGCATGTGCGATTGGGATCTGACTTGAGCATCAGTAAGCTGCTGTCCTGTCAGTTCCATTTTTATGAGCCTGCAATAATGGGGGAAAAATTGAATTCTTGAGTAGATGCCTTTTGCTTGCTGCACAAGACCATCAGAGAATGCAGCAGGAAAGAACAGCTTGTGCTACCTGTGTTGACGACAGAGGGAAAAATAAAGAAGGAAATTTTTTTAGAATGCAACCTGCCATTTTTTTTCTTGTTTTTAGGTTTGAGCTGCAGTAATAATGGTAGGTAACTTAAAATTGTTCAAAATGTTAGTAGCCTTCAAAGTCTCTGCTTAAAAAAAATGACTTTCCTTATGTTCAAGGAGTAATAATTCGTTTAATAGGTAGCATTTGTTTTACATTCACTGTTGTCTTAATACTTCTCGTTATGACTCTAGAGCTCATATAGATTAATAGATGATTTCAGCATCCTAGACAGGTAGGTACTTTCTGACAGTCAAAGCATATGCAGATAGAATGTGTACACATTTTTAAATTACACTCTTTGATACAGTGTCTTTGGAGTCTCAGATGATTGTTCATCTCTTGTCCAGGCTTCAGCCCAACTAATAGAAAAGAGAAAATTATTGGGGTGGCAGTGAGGTTACATTTTAATAGTTGGGAAATGTCTAGTTAGCAGCTGCAGTGTTTGCACACAGCTTTTTTTTCCCTTCAGGCAGAAAAATAATAATCTTTTTTCCACGTATTTTTCCCCTTAAAAGCTTTTATTTCTCCATTATTCATTTAATCTAAGGATATATCTTACTGGTTTTGCTTTTCTTTTTGTAATAAAGCATGTCATCTCACCTTCCAGGTATTCGTATGTACTTATCCCCCTGAGATTCTGGAGGGTAACAGAACTGCGGGAAGAAATGTTAAAATGCCTTTTTTAGAAAACAAAAACCCAACAACTTTAATTAGAAAACCAAAAATCCCTATTAATAATGCCTTAGGAAATTTCATAGGCAAACGATTACTCTTTAAGGCTCATAGCAGGAGGCAGGTAGTCTAGGATTATCAGCATCACCTGTCAGCTGTTAATTCCTGAAAAGGTCTCTTAAATTCCGTCTTGTTGATGAGCTACCATAATTTCTTCTTCATCCTGTGGCGAGGAACTGTTGTTCCTTAAGTTACTGTAGTGAAAATACTCAATTAAGTATTTTACTGAAACGCACTGGGAGGTGACAACCTCGCAGAAGCAAACAATTATCACTAACAAGCATGGTTCAGTGTTGGGTTAGCATGAGTTGCTGCATGTTCGTGAGTGGATTCAATTACAAGATGCTGAAACTTTTGTTTAATACAGCTATGTACTTCAGTGTAGGATGGCTTCCTTGTCAACTGCAGCAGATACCCTTTGAGGTAATGCACCCTTCTTTGATTTGTGAACATTTAACATCAGGGGCAGAAGGAGAAGTTTTGGTCAGGAAGAGAACTGTGCATGTGCTGGAACTCTTGGGGAAGACCTATGAAAAAGGAGTCGCCATCTTCAGCTCACCAGTGTTGTTTTGTGCCAGGAGCAGATGCTCACGCGGTGCACTGCAGCAGTGAGCTGTAAATTATGTTTTTATTCTAGCATCTGTTCCTACCAGCTTTACTCAAGATTAAAAGTAGAGATGGAGAAGATATCTCCTTGATATCTCAGGAAATGTTATGGGTATGTCAAACAGTTTCTGTCCATGATAGAAAGTTAATGGACCTTAAGGTCAAAATCTTTCAGATTGTGTGGAGATCTTTGTCACTGAGTGAGCTTATCTATGGCTGCAGCAGTGCAATTAGCAAGTTTCTCCTGTATGCCAGGTTCCTGTCTGTATCTCAGAGGGATCTTGGCCTCCTGATTCCACTTTCTTACATTGCTCTAGAAAAACAGAGATAGGATTTTACTTATTTACTTATTTTGCTACCTGTTAAAGGAGGATTTGGAGAGGAAGAAAAAGTTAGGGGGGGAAAGAAAAAGAGAGAGGGAAAATATGTAAAACTGTGTTAAACTTCCACAGCTCTTGAACTGAGAACAAACTGGAGATTTGGCTCCTTAACTCTTAGGTGACAGGAGGGGAAAGGACCATTCAGCTTCACTTTATTATTCCTCAGGAATACACTGAGGTATCTCTTTAATTTGAGGCTTTCTCATTTTATTGAGAAATCACATGAAGAGAGGGAGGCTAGAGACAGGAGCAAACGGAAGAGAGGACAGCTACCCACAAGCTCGCTGTATATTCTGGTGGAGTTCCCACTAGTCATGAACAGACTGTACAAAGGATGGCCCCTTCTGTGGGGGCTATGTAATATGTTGTCTACGTAGTCCCGGGATGGCAACATGGAAAGAAAGGATTCTGGGCAGAAGGATAGGAAGGTATACCCTCCACTTTATTTTCTTTTTGCTGGATCCAGTTGCTTTCAGGCCTTAATTGGTAAGTCTATGCCAACACATACATTTCTGGTAGACTTTTATTCTAGAAGGCTTTTTTTGTTCCATACGGGGAGTGTTTTTCTCTTTGGAAAGTTTTGGAAGCCTGTTTGACTGATGTTTTTTTTTAAAAAAGAGTTGAAATTAAAACTTGTGTAGGAGCAATAGGATTCCCCTAGCACCAGCCATAGGTATTATTAAACAGTGGGACATCTGTGGTGACTTCCTAAGGAAAGTTAGCACCCTAACAGGAGGGAGAGAACATAAAGCAGTCTCTAATGGTGAAGTAGGTGCAAGGTTTCTTTTAACACTTTGCTAATAAATCTATCTGATCAAAAGAGAAAGATGAATGAAAGAAGAAATTCTGAACACTAAGTGAAGTGTTATTTTCTTTCTTAATAAATCATTGTGATGTGTGGCCCTGATCACGCGCTGCGTATTCAGTTGTTGAATAACTGTAGCAATAATAAGCAATCCCTATAAGATGCCTCTCAAATGCCCTCTCATCAGTCTGAATAGCTTTCTAAGTTGCTTATACAAGCGCAAACTGGAACTGCTTACTTAAGCAAAATTTTCTTTGGCATTGATAGAAGTTTCCTGAAGTAGGAACTTCATGTTTGGTGTTTGTTTTTTTTCTAGAAGCTGCAAATATATCGTTATTCAGATACCGTTGTCTACTTACTATGATTAAGAAATAAGTACTGTGCCGTGCCTCTTTTTGTTCCAGTTCTGGTGTCTGTATTTTGGAAAAGCAGAAAATAAGATGCTAGTCTGTACAAGGACTTTAACTGAAGTAGTTAGCAAAGGAAGAAGTTTGTATCATAGAATCATAGAATCCTTAGAGTTGGAAGGGACCTCTGAAGGCCATCTAGACCAACTCCCCCGCAATGAACAGGGACGCCACAGCTAGATCAGGTTGCCCAGGGCCTGATCCAGCCTCACCTTGAAAGTCTCCAGGGACAAAGCAGGGATGTAGTTTTATGCAATATTTCAGATTTCTGGAACTACACATGGTCTTAGTTAGGTTTTCAGCGGGGTCACTGGCAGAGCTTAAGCTATGTGAACAAAATCAAGACTTATTTTGTGGAAGATAGTAACCTTCTTGGTGTGTGAATAAAAGTCTCAGTCATACAAGATCCCCTGTACTGTACACGTGTTCTTCAGTAATCAGTGGCCAAAGAGTGATGCCTTGGGTCAACCTGGAGTATATCCTGTTCATCTCTGTGACAGCACAGTTGACATCTGTGCAGTCATGGACAAGTGATACTTCATATAGAGCATGGAGAGCAGATTTGTGGCACTTCTGTATCTAACTCACAGCACCTCTCTGAGAGACAAAGTGTTACCCCTGCTAGTGTAGGCACTTGGTTCCATGGTACCACTTGTGCCCTTTCATTTTGAAAGGTGGTCTAGCAGCCACCTTTACCACATCACATGATGCTAGGAACCATCCTGTCTGTCTTCAGTAGCTGAACTCTTCCATTAGAAACAGTCTGGAAAAAAAATGTTAACACATTCAGTGGCTGCTTAATTTATATGCCTATTCTATTCTCATATATATACTTTGAGCTTGCTCTCTAGAAACAGGAGGAAAAGAATCTGCTATCATCTCCTCTACTCCTTTGTATAAAAAGCTTTTGAGACACGTAGGCATTAAACAAATTCATAGGTAAAACACAGTACACTTAAGTATTCCTATAGATCATAAGTTTCCAGAAACCTTTATAAAAAATGCCATGTATGTGGAGATAACACTTTGATACTATAAATATAGGCAGAACTTTTTTTTCTTAAGGCATAACACAACCAGATTCTATGGAGGCATGTTCTAAAATAACAGCAAACACATTATTAGCTATTCCTTAATCTAACCATTGATGTAGAAATGCCTAGTAATAAGTCATCTTCCTATTTCATAAATAATGCAGGGCATACTAAAATGTTAGTATTTATAGTCGCTTCAGTGAAATTGGAGTCACTTTTGAGTTCTTACATTTCCTTTGCAATTTTAAATTATTAATATTGATATATTTCAGAAATAGGTATTTATATACTATTGATGTAAAAATAGTCTATTCAGTCATCTATATCTCTTGTACTTCAATTCCAAGGTGCCTTCTGCGTTCAGTTGCACTGGAGAGGCAGGACATCCAGGCTGTTGACACGAGCATGTTCTGAAACGATGACTGATGATTGATACATCACAGCTTCTGAGAAGAAGAGATGTGAGAGCTTTTAAATCCCCTTTAGAGAAGGAAGCAATTCATATCCAGGACTAAAAACAATAGTAACAAGGAAAACAGATATAATAGGAATCAAAATACATTTTTTTGTTCCACTTTTAATTCTGCTTTGGATCTTACTGTTAATCTCTGTAGGATTTTTCAATGCTTTCTCTCTGGCATTATGGCTGTATTTTTCTTATTCCCTTCTCCAGGAGTCAGGCTGAATACTGATTGCATGGAAATGTTATTACCAGAGGCCTAATGCTAATCTATTAGTAGCCCAATCTCACTTCTAGATCAAACTTCAAGACCTTTGTGGTACCTTCCTGCTTAAATATTTTTCAAATAATTGCACCAATTTTAAATGTGGAGTTGACCAATGGATAGAAGCCGCACTCATGGCTTCTGCTGACATGAGTGCATGACCACAGCAAAAAAATTAATCTGTCATCTTCGCATACATTTTTCCTATGCTAGAAAGGATGATAACAGCAGGAATTGACTGGTCTGTCTGGAGCAGATGACTTGAAACTTTTCCATACACAAGCTGTCATATCGCCTTTTTTTCCACGTTTTTTTTTCTCTCACTGAGGTCTACCTCATCTGAGAGCTTTTAACACGAGTTTATACTTCACCAAGAACTGAGTTACTCAGACTCCTCTGGAGTGGGAACAGTAGAGTAGTCATGTGAAAGAAGTTAGGAGGAAAAGTTTAAAGCAGAGCTAATGCTTGTTACAGCTTCAGTGCTCAATTGTCTACTTATTTCCCAGTGTCTTCCTGTATGCTGCATATACTTTCTGTAAGCTCTCTGTGGTGGAATGCGCCTTTACTTGTAGAGAGCCATGTGCCTTCAACTGTTTTTACAGTAATAGTCTATTTCATGCTTACGAATTAAACTGTTAATACACGTTTATCAAATTTCAGGCTTTGAATATAAGATTTTTTTTAGGTGCACCTGCCATAACAGCTGCTTTACATTCTTTCCCAGTGTAGCCTCACATTTTCTTTATCCTTAGGATGTCTTGGGTCTAAAGCAGTATCAGTGTTGCTGTGTGGCACTGTGTCTGAGGGTACCTCCAGGCACAGCTTTCCATCAAAGCGTTCCCATGGCCAAAGGTCCCCAAGGGCACAGATTGCTTTCATCAATGGGTATGCTGCCACGTCGAAGAAGATGGGGTCAAGCCGGACTTATCCAGCATTTGCATTTAGCCGCTGGCGAGAGTTACAGAAGTGGTGACTGAAAAAGTGGGATTTTGGGTATATTGTTTCTGTTCTTAGTGTCCACGCAGCACTGAGCCACTGCGGTGTGCCTGAGGTTTAGATAACATTCTGAGCTAGCATCCTAACTGAAATGCTGGGTTGTAAAATGCTGTCCTTTGACCTGAGTCTCATGAGAGAGAAAAGGCTTTGGCTTTTGAGCAGGTTAGAACTTGGATGGGCTTCATGGACTAAATTTTAGGGTTGGTTGCTGTGAAAAACCAAACGAGGTTGAGATTGTTGGAGAGTAGTGATGGTGATTGGCTTATAGGTTGCTGGATAGGACTTGGGGAAGATGAGAATGACATTGGGCAGGTGGGGGAATGTGCAAATAAGCAGCCTGTGTCTTCTGACAGTATGCTTTTGGGGAGTCTAGATGGAATCCAAAGTTTCTGATCCTTCCTACACTATTATTGCATTTCAGGGAATCTCATTGTTAAGACTATTTCACTTTAGTGTCTTATCGTCACATAGCCCCTTTACTTCTCCCACTTAACACTACGAATTTAGTTAAGTACCACAAAGGTTAGAAATACCAGAGCTGAAGCAGCTGTCCAAAATAAGATGGCATTTGAAACAACATTCCATCTAAGCTGAGTCTCTATGTTTCTAGTGTTTATCTGTAAAATAAAGGCAGTACTAGCTGCACAACATAGCATGATATGAAAAGACAAGTTTATATTAGTCTTGTGGAATGCTCTTACACTGTGGTTATGGTCACCTTGGCCAGGCTCACAGGGAAACTACTTCAGTGCCATTAAGGTACTAGAAGTAGCAGAGGAGCCTAAGGCCCTGGATTGAACAACTAGGATCAGAGCAGATGTTGAATGTCTCAACTGCTTGGTCAGGAAATACCTTCTCACCTGTTCTGTGGGTGTTAAACAGTGAACACCAGATTGGCTCACCTTAGTTCTGTCACGACCCCCTAATTTTGCACTTAAACAGTGTTGCAGGCAAAAAAAAAAGCTCTCCATATGTAGAGATGAAACTTGACCTGTCTGAAGCTTTAAAGGGGAGATACTACAAATATACAGTCCCACTAAGAAATACCAAGAAATAAACAGTCTGTTTTGTCCAACTTTCAGAGTACTCTATAGGGATGTGTCCTACAAGTAAGGGGAGGTACTGCTGATGGTGTCAGGACCCAGGGGAACAGCACGGAGCTGGCTGGGCGTTGGAAGAAAGCTCTTCGCAGAGAGGATGGTGAGGCCCTGAGGAGCCTGTTCCAGAACAGTGGTTATGGCACCAACACTGACAGAGTTCAAGAAGCATCTGGACAATGCTCTCAGAAATATTGCTTGATTTTTGGTTAATACCTTGTGGAGCCGGGAGTTGAACTGATGATCCATGTGGGTCCCTTCCAACTGAGGGCTCTAAGTTTTTAACTGTAGCAGAGGCAGAATATAAATCTGTTACTGCTCTTCCTAATAACTTAATTCCCTGAGTCGCTTCTTCTAATTTTTGTTTCTCAGATACACAAAAAGGCAAAGTTCTTGGAAATGATGTGGCATGTCATGACATTGCATGTCATCCTATGTGGCCTTCTTTTGGGGAATATAGGAGACCAGTGGCTGGAAACCCTGGGCTTTCATCAGTTGAAACAAATGGCATTCTGAGGAAATCTGGCAATTGGCTTTAGTAGGAAGGAAATCGTTCCACCTCCATGAAATGTGAAAAGATTCCTGTCACATGTTTTGAATTCTTATAATAACTAACTGCTGTTTGCTTTCCACTTTCTAATTCTCCTTACCGGTTATTGTAATCGTAACTCAGGATGGCAAGAGTACCTGTCTGTTTTGCTATCTATCTTAATGAACCCAAGAGGAAGAAAAACAGAAAATAAGGCATATTTTAAAAAATTATTATTCCCTTATTTATTCAGTTTTCTTGCTTACATATTTATGAGAGAGAATTTCTGACCACAAAAAAAACCCCAAACAAAACCCACCAACTTTCAGTAGCCTCTCATAGCTTCAAAATTAACATGACTTAAATAATTATCAAATATGAGGTAGAATTTTCTAATATTAATTAAATATTAATTAATATTAATTAATTAAAATGATAATGGGCATTTTGAATGCCCACAGTCATCCTAAGTCCTGAGTTTTTTCCTTCTTTTTTTAGCCATGCCTTGTTTAATAAATTTGGTAACCTCAGAAAACGATCTTGTGATTTTTATTTTTTTTAAAACCATCTCTTTATATTTTGTAATACCCAATCATGTTATACATCAGTTTTCTTTATTAATTTTCCAAATGAGTACCTGTACATCAATCTGTAAATCTGCAGCATAAAAAAAGTAAGAGCAGAATTTGACTTTAAGTAACTTCTTATGTCAAGCACAGTGACTTTTGTTTTTGCCTGAAGATCTGCAAATATTTTTAAGGTGAATTAACTGCTGTTTGCCAAAATGAACTGGATTTTATGCTGTGCAAAGACAAAAGCAAAAGTCATCAGCGTGCTTTAGTGCATACGTGGTAAAACAATCCCTTCATTTAGGTGCGTGAGTATTAAAATAATCGTAAATAATAGTCTGGGAAAAAAATGTAGAGGGAAGCTTTCTGATGGGTAGACTAATATAAATTGTTCCAATCTACAGAAATACAGATTGGGATTGTGAAGCTGGTAGAAGCAGCTTGTAGTTTTCCAGATGCTCGTACCTGACATTTTATACTGCAGTGCTTACACAGTAGCACGACGCAAATTTCAGTGCACCAAGCATTCAGTTTCCATGCCAGGATTAAATTACTCAAGTTTGTTTGGAGTTCTGGACTGATGCAATTTTAAACCACTAGTGTTTTGTCATGTATCCTTGCTCAGGAAGTTTCTTGTTCCATTTATAATAAAAATTGAATTGTGATGAATTAATGATTATGACCATTTCTGAGCTGCAGCACATCTGAACCTTGAAAATTTTTTCCTACTTAAAATACACATAACTGATTAACTCGAGCGACAGCCATTATTATCTGCTCTTGGTGCAGTGTTATCTACACATAAACACCTCTCCAGTAGGCAAAGAAAGGTAAAATTTCCTCCAAAGAATCCAGACTGAACATCTGCTTCCCCACTTTCGGCAAAAAATGCAGCATTATTCATATGAAAACTTGAGTCCATAGCCCTTGAAGATGCTATCTCTAAGCATACAGCTACTGAGCTGTGCTGGAACATTTTTAGGAGGAACGTGAAAAATGGTCTTCTTCAGTAGAAGAATATTAAGAAGTAGGTTTTGTTACTTACATTCATTAACTGCATTATATATTTTGTATGTGGCCCAAGACAGTTTCTCTTCACTCAGTGTGTTCCAGACATGTCAGAAGGTTGAACACCCATGCTTTAGACCATTATATTTTAGTACTGCTAATAGGCCACACTGTTAACACGTAAAATAAAGAAATAAATAAAATCAGTGATGAGAAATGTTTGTGAGACCACACAAAACACTTCAAAAACTATAGTAATGTGTGGGGCCCACTGATAAAAGGCATGGCTTGAGTATGGTTGGTTAGAGGTGAGCTGCAAGAAGAATATTTAATTCTGAGTTTAAATTGAAGTAGTATCAAGAGTTCGGGACAGAAGTTTACAGAAACGCTGGCTCAATCTGTTATAAAGTACTGTGATGAAATTCATGCCTCGGCTTGTCTTTTGTTTTTTTTTTTTCCTCCTTGCACAAGTTATCTGTATTGATAGTTCTGGTTTAGGTTGTTTTCTACTAACTGGTGCTGTTGTTAGAAATCTTTACTGTGAATTTATGACCTAAACCAGTAAAGCCATACAGAACAACAGTGCTTTTCTGTTGAAACCAAAACTTTTAACTCTAAGAGAAGAGTTGGCTCTGTGGGATCTTGAGTCTAGAGCAGAGCAATGGGAGATAAGCGTAGGTTTCATTTTCACGTGTGGAAGATGTTAATGTAAGGACAATTATCCAACTCCACGAATCAAAGGTGGTGAAAGAGGTTCTTCCCATGTTTTAGTACAGGCTCAGATACAGTGCACTGCAAACAGCTTTTAGCCTTGTATGGAGAGTATTTCTACCTCCCATTCATCAAAAGGGAAGCAAACATTGTGTGTTTATATTTAATAAAATTAATGTATATTCTTGTCCTCTGCCTTCTGGCTAATTGGTAGTGTGGAACTGAGCTGCAGTGGACTAGACATGCATGCTAGCAAGGGTACTAATCTGTATTACTGTTTTTAGTGTAACAGCACATAAAAATGCCAGGCTTTTTCTGATGCGTCACTGCTGATTTTGTGACTTTTACGTGTGGTTGACCATTAACCACTGTTCACTGCAGTGGACAGAAGGGAAGCAAACCTAATGTGGATAGAACAGTGAGAAGGCAGTGGAAGAGGGTGCTGGCTCTGTGATACAAATCCTTGAGTACTTCAGTGACAGGATTAATATTTTGTGTTTGTTCTTCTGTGTGGTAACAGGCTGGATGTGGGGAGAAAAATAACTGGCATAAATCATAGAATTGCTTGGGTTGGAAGGGACTCAAGGATCATCAGGTTCCAACCTCCCTGCCACAGGTGGGGTTGTCAGCCTCTAGATCAAATACTAGATTGCATTGTCCAGTGCCCCATCCGACCTGGCCTTTAACACCTCTGGGGACAGGGCATCTGCAGCTTCTCTGGGCAACCTGTTCCAGCACCTGACCTCAGTAAAAGCTTCCCCCTGACATCCAATCTAAATCTCCTTTCTTTTAGTTTAAAACAGTTCCTCCATGTCCTATCACTATCTATCTGTATAATAAGTTGATTTCCCTCCTGTTTATCAACTGCCTTTAAATGTTGGAAGGCTGCAATGAGGTCTCCCTGCAGCCTTCTTTTTTCCAGGCTGAACAAACCCAGTTCTTTCAGCTTGTCTTCATAGGAGAAGTGCTGCAGCCTGTGGATCATCTTCTTGGCCTTCCTCTGGACCCTCTCCAAAAGCTCCACATCTTTCCTGTGTTGGGGGCCTCAGACTTGGAGTCAGTACTCAAATCAAGTTCTTCTTGTGTTACTTCTTTATGTTACTTCTTTGTTTTGCAACTTTCAAGTAACTTTGCTGTGCTGGTCAGCAAAATAAACGTTACAGAAACAAAGCAAAAAAGCTTAGTTCTCTTCCAGTTTGTTTAATTCCTGCTAAAATCCCGTTTGTATTTGAAAAGGAACAATCCTGAAACATTGCAGGTCACAGTTCAAATCTTTTGGTTGATGGCACTGCACGCTGGGTGACCTGAAAAAAGTGAGTAGGCAGTAGATTTGTTATGATTGTGGAACTATTTATTGTCTCTTTAAGGTGTTATTGTTTTCACTTCCATTTATTTGTAACGGGAGAGGCAGATTTAGTATTGCAGAGACAATAACATTTCAAATTTCTTGCTTGTAGTCCTTACTAAATGCTCTTAGCATAATCATTTTTATAGACCTGCTCTGTAATGTATCAGTATGGGCCAAATTTTTCTCTGTGACTCAGAAGCAGTTATAATAATACTGATGCAGACAAATGCTTCTCTTAATTAAAAGACTGTAGTAGTGAGAGTAAGTTTTCTGTATGAGTGGAGAACTCATAAACCTGCACCAACATTACGTAAATATCCTCTGACAAGTAATGAAATTGTATTTTAATTATGTGACAGTGCTCTGCTTTTGTCAGCTCCCAAACCTCCCCAAATAGACTTGCATTTATAGTGTAATAATGGCAATTTATGCCCTCATATATTCTGTTTGGATAGTGGTGAGGTTGTCACTTTGGAAGGAAAACACTGTCACTGTCACTTGTCTTATGCCTTGAATCACTTTGCAGGTGCCACTGCTGACTACCACTGGAAAAATGCCTGATGTAGACAGTATGAGATTACGTGGATGTTACTGCTAGTGGTCATGGTGCGTACCTGAAACAGAATAGACAGAGGAACCTACTTATACACAAATATACAAAACTTGAATTACCTGTCAGATGAAGGTGAGAAACTAGTGTGTGCATCCTGCCAGGTGGGAAAACTAGTGCCATTAACTGTAGTTAATGGGATTAAGATTATGCTGTATGTTTTCTCTGAATTATAAGAAAGGGAGTTGAAATGTTATATTAAAAAGAGGCACTAAACAAATGACAGAATCCTGTCAGGCATTTAAGAGGTGAAGACACATGAAACAGGCAGCTCAGGTACTCTCCTGTGTTCAGGAGCCCGTACCTTTCAGGATGATGCTTTTTCCCAGTTCTGAGTGGAGATCACAGCTAAGAAGGGTAATGAGATAAGCCCCTCTTGGCTAAAAAAAGAACCTTAGCTTGGTGCTAAGCCTGAGGATGAAGCACGTGGAACATCCCCTTTGGACTTCCACCTGGAACTGCAGAAGCGTGTAAAAACTGGTGCTGCAGAAGTGCGTAAAAACTGCTCTCCTGCTTGGCTGATGGAGTCTGGGGGTTCCGTACCCTGAAACCTGCAAAAGTTTTGTTCCAGAGTGGAAGAAATCAAGAAGAGCTTTCCTAGTTCAGGAAAGAATAACTAAAGGTTTTTAAGTTGGTATTTAAGGGAAAATGGATATTGGAAATCAGTGATGTCTTTGTTCCAATTTTGATCTCAATTCCACTATTGGAACCCTAAAAATCAGACTTCTGAACAGGGGACTGAATGTCCGGTGTCATTTTAATAGCACTTGAGCAAGCAGCACAGTTATTATTGATATCACTGCATGTACAGAGTTGAATATAATAGTAAAAAGCCCAAGAATCAATCTTTTTTATTTTTTTTCATATAGAATTACCATTAATTTCCATATGTCCTGGTTTCAGTTGGGACAGAGTTGATTTTTCCTTCATAGTGTCTGGTATAATGCTGTGTTTTGGTTTTAAGAGAAAGCCAGTGCTGATGATGTACTGATTTTTTAGTTGTTGCTGAGTGATGCCATACAGAGCCAAGGACTTTTCAGTTTCTCAGCTTCTCGTACTGCTCTGCCAGTGAGGGGCACAATTTCTCGGGAGGGGACATAACCAGACAGCTGACCTAAACTGGCCAGTGGGATATTTCATACCAGATGACATCATGTGAAAAAAAACTTGACAGTGGTGGGAAGTTGGCTGGAGGAGCTGTCATTGCTTGAGGACTGGCTGGGCATCTGTTGGCAGGTGGTGAGCAATTGAGTTGTATATCACTTGTTCTGTAGATATGTATATATAATTATCATAACTGTTATTCTCTTTTCCTCATCTTTTATCTATCATCTTAGTAAATAAGTTTTTATCTCAACCCATGAATTCTATTTTTTTTTCTTTCCCGATTCTCTCTGGCATCCCATTGGGAAGGGGGAGTGAGTGAACAGCTGTGTGGCGCTGAGCTGCCTGCCGGGTTAAGCCACAAACACTGTACTAATAATGACTTGCAAAAAAAAAAAATTTAGAATACTAAGAAGCAGCTAAATACTTCTTAGGAAGCAGGTGAGGAAAAACGTTTGTCAACTCCAGCTTTATTAGAAAAATATTAACCGTGTAATTGGCTTTATTAAGAAAGGCATAATTAGATCCAATTTTATTGTTTTTTCATAGTTGAAATGTCCTATGCGAGGATTTATAAATCTTAAAACTCTGCAAATGAAAGCTCCAATACAGGCAGCAGATGTTTTTTTTTCTTTCTTGTTGATTTTAGGGTATTGTCAGCACTCACAGCTACCTAATCCCAAACCCATTTTACAATTGAATTACTTGCCATTTTCATGATGTCTTCCCATGAGGTTTCTTTGAGATCTGTCTTTCCAATTACCATTTGCAGTCTTTCAGCACTCCTTTCACTTTAATTTTGCAATGCAAATGTCTCTTGGATCCGTCACAGTTCATTTCAGCCTCCTCTTTTTGCATTTCCACGCAATTTCCAGTCCCAAATAATTTTGAAGATTTTTCTCAAAAAACACGATAGGTAAAATTCACTGAAAGTATTATCAAGCGCCTGGTGTTTAGAGTTCATAGTTTCAAGCTTTTCTGAAAAACCCAAAGAATGAGACTGATTTTCTTTTGAATTGTTGCTGCATTTAAAGCTTTACCAGGAATTTTAAGGAGCTGGGGCTTTAGGAGAATATTCAGTATCGTGACATAAATTATTTTCAAAGTAAGAGAACTAAAATACTGTAAGTGAAACATAATGGCTTAAAAATATGTAGTGCTTCAAGCTTATGTCTTTTATCTAACTTTGTAATGAGCTGGAAAGTGGAGAAACCAAAAGCAATACCACAGTGAAAGACTCATATTTCTGGCTAATCTCTTGCATTGCTATACCCAAAGCAGTGTAGAGTCTCCATGCTTGTGCTTTTTTTTGTGGTTACAGATTTCGGGGATGGAATTTTCAGTACTGGAGGGTGGATGAAGTTATTCTGGAGTGGAATTGAAGCTAGTCCTTGTTCACAGAATTATAGGAGGGCTTGGATTGGAAGAGGCCTGAAAGATCATCTACTTCCATCCTCTAGAACTTGTTGCGCTTGGTTTTCCACAATGCTCCTGCTGATTTCAGAAGTTTGAAATACTTTGTAGCTGAAGCTGGTAAGGGCTGTGTTTAGGGTGGCTGAAAACCAGATGGAAGGACGTATGCCAGAGCAGAGTTCATAAGGCATAATCTTTTAAGGCACCATCATTTAATTGCTGTATTAGCTAGCTAATGACTAAATGAGACTTCTGCTCCTCTGCTTCTCTTTGTCTGCCTTTCAGTAAGTATCAGCTTGGGAAATTATTTTCTTAAATATTTTCAGATACTCTCTGAGTGTCTGATTTGTCTGATTTTTCAGTGTAAGTTTGAAAACTGCAACTTCTTTTCAGGTTTTATAAGGGACAGCACATGCAATCAATACTATCACTGTATTTATTTAAATGTATCTATTATAGGAAAATTAAAAGCGAGGGAATTTGTTCTTAGGTGTTTGGCCACAAAAATGGTAGATATTAGAAGCATGCTAACAAGCTGAGCAGTTCATCAGAGCTGTTTTACACTGATTTATTTGAATCATAGTATATCCCGAATTGGAAGGGATCTCCAGGGATCATCGAGCCCTGGCTGAAGTCCTGGCTGCACACAGGAACACTCCAAATCCAAGCCCTGTATCTGAGGGCGCTGTCCAAACGCTCCCTGAGCTCTGGCATCTTGGGGCCGTGCTCACTGCCCCGAGCAGCCTGTTCCATGCCTACCGCCCTCTGGTGAAGAACTTTTCCGTGACACTCCCCCCACCCCTCCCCTGACGCAGCTCCATGCCGTTCCCTCGGGCCCTGTCGCTGTCACAGAGAGCAGAGCTCAGCGCTACCCCTCCGCTCCCTCTGAGGAGCTGCAGCTGCCATGAGGCCTCCCCTCAGCTCTTCTTCTCTGGGCTGCACAAACACAGCGGCCTCAGCACTCCTCAGACATCTCGCCGTCCAGACCCTTCCGCTTCTTTGTTGCTCTTTTGGTTGTTGTGTCTTGATTGTGAATTTCTCCAGTTGTGTTGTTAAATTTTCTGTGTTCCTAGCTGCGAGACTTACGTTTCTGTTTTGATTGTTCTACAGTTCTTACCCAATTACTTCCTTGTCAGCATGGATCATATTTTTTCTGCAGTATCTTATTTGACAAAGCAAACCTGCATGCTGTTTCATTACCGAAGTGGTGAATTTTAATTGGTTTTATAGTGTAATTTCTTCTTGAGAGTGACTTTCTGGCATCAGTTTTATGAGTCAAGAAGCTTCCTCCTGTGTACAAATGAGTGCAGAGCTCACCTTACAGCCTTTTGCTAGGAAGATTTATATATATATATATATATATATTTTATTTCCTGGGAGTTCTGGAGTCTGTTTTTCAGGGAATGGGCTGACAATGGTATCTGGGGTCATTTGTCATACCATGTCTTTCCAAGTTAATCTTTGCAAGTGCTCAGGGTGAAGAATGTTTTAGGGGGAAAAAGAGTTTAATACAGCCCAAGGTGTTCAGCTCACTGCGTTTAGGTATGTGTGGGTCTGATTCTGGCTGCAAGATTTGATGCTGCTGTTTCCCGTTGCATTGAGAACTCTGTCTGGAGAAGATATTAACCCAAAATGTTATGCTGATGCAGCTTGTTTGGAAGTTTTGTTTTGGAGTGAGACTGATTTGACTAGAGGTATGTTAAATGAAGAGGGACTTAAATTTAGATATGGCCATGTACTTTCATCGTTCCATGTCCTATTTGTCATATCTTGCACTTGTCTGTAAGTTAAACATGTTTATTTTTAGTGGATTATTCTCTTTTCTTAACATTTCTTTCTTTCTTAAGATCCAGTTAAAATAAAATACTTTGATCTAGATTTCCTGCAAATTGTTGTTTAATATGAATGTAAAAGGTGTTTTTTGGTTTTAGTTTTAAATTGCAGTTTAATTGTCAGAAGAGGTACTGCTGCCTTTCCATATGTAGATTTTGAAAGTAGTTAATTTAGAGTCAGCCTTTTGTGAGCAAATTCTCCCAGTATTTAATATTCTTGTCATATTATAGAGGATCAGTCTGCCATATTCTTGGAGGGAATGTTTTCTTCTGCTGTCATTAGATTAGTCTTGAGACCTTGTTTTCTAATTACCAAAAGAAACCCTGCAGCATAATTTCATATAGGCGAGGAAAACTGGGAAAAAATGCACGGTTGAGATAAGGCAAAAAAGAGAGAAGTTCCTCAGCAGCGTCTTAGAGATGCTTTAATGAGTTGCAGTTTTTCATTTTAGATTTTACTTTTGTTCGTAAGCTATTTAGAAAGAAGCAGAGAGAAATAAGGTAGGGCCATTTTTGCAGAAAGAATGATCCCTCCTTATCCCTAGCCTTTCCCTGCATGCAGCTGTTGCATGCAGCTGCTGAATGCAGAGGTCATAGGCATGCAGAAGTAAAGAAAAACATAAATATTGTAAAGATAAACATTATGAGAGTCAAAATCTGGTACTCTGTAGACTCTGAGTGACCTGTCCTCTTTCATCCCAGTCTCATGGGATGTGATTTAGATTTCCCTTTTCCAGAGTTTTTCCACTCACCGCCCTCCCCCCCCCCCCTTTTTTTTTTTTCCCTTCATCTGAGAAATAATTTCTGGCAGGGATGCCTTCTGGGGGCCTCTGAGAGAAGTTGTGGGCCCAGAACGTGCTCCTGCTGCAGTGATTACAGATGGCATGCAGGTACCATTACTGGCCATCTGGGCCATTTTGTCTCTTACAACTCATCTGTCTTTCATCTTTCTCTTGTACCTTGTCTTTCAAATATGCCAAGTCAAAGTCCAAATGCGCTGATCTTTTTTTTTATTTTTTTCCCCTGTTTTATCCCTTAGGGACAAGATAGGAAATGTGTTTTGTCACAAACCAGATGACTTGAACAATGCTCGTTTGCATTCTCTAACCCATAGACATGCTAAGGGCTTAGAAGGAGTAACTAGTATCCAGCTTATTCAAAACCAAAATAGGTAAATTGACTTTTTTTCTCAATTTATGTCTACTTGTAGATATGGAGCATTTTGTATCTATCACCTTCTGCCCCCTTAATGTTGAGGAAGTGTCTCATTTCTATGAATCATATTCAGAGCTGTGCAAAGCAGCATTCAGAGCAAAATGGAGTTTCTGGTGGAATTGGTAGCACTGGTAGCGGGAGGATGGTTGGACTAGATGATCTTGTAGGTCCTTTCCAACCTTATGATTCTATACTTCTACAAAAATACTTGTGGGAGTTACTACTGCAAGGAGGAGATGCCGCAGGCCCACTGTGGGGTGGGCAAACTGCTGGTCATTCTGCTGCTTGCTATGTTCACTTTGTTCTGAGCCACTCACAGTGAAATTCACCACAAACATAACTAAATGATGTGCTCAGTTACATTTAGGCATTTGAAAATGAGGATTCTGTTCAGTTAATTCAATGCTGGACAAAGGGATTTACATTCTATTTCTTATACGTACAGGTTCACGTTAAAAGGTCTCTTTTCATCCTTTTGAATTCACTTTACCCAAAAGATGAGACTGTAAGTGATGTATCCAGATAGATGAATTGTGATTTCTATGCCCTTTGTTTAGCAATGGTGTAGACATCTTACTATAAATTCAAGAAATACATAGAAAAGCTCTTTCTCTAAGTTACACTGCTGAAAAGAAGGAGCCATTTGTGTTCTCTGGGCATGGGGTTCTTTAACTATGTCGTAGTGATGAACAGAAACTCCAAGTTAATCTGATTTAGTAAGGAGCTTCCAGGATCGCAAGTTAGCAGATTCGTAATCTGACTGTTTGTACACACATGCAGTCATTGACCTTGTTTTTTGTGGATGTGCTTCATCACTGTAGCTTTAGAAGAACCTAATACGTTTTCCCCATTACCTAAATTGCACAAAAATGGAAAACAGGCCTTTCTGTCATATATTTCTCATGTAACTGCATTATGCTTCAGCTGAAGGCTGAGTGCTGTTTTCACATTCTTATGCAATGCTTTTAATCCTGAGTGATCAACGTCCTTTGAGAATTAGAACATCCAGTCTTTTCATTGCTCTTGTTTTCATGGGCACACAGTACGCACACACTTGTGCCACTTAGAAACTCCCGTTAGAAATAAACTGATTAATAACAAGGTGTATTTGAGGGCTCCCCTGCCAGACCTGTTGTCTTTTTAATACTTTCTATTCTTGTCTTTATTATGCAAAATAAATTGTGTTCCTCGTTTAGCTGACTAAGAAAAGATGAACACAGAACTCTTAAATTCTACCTCTTTAAAGTGCTGAATGTTAATTGGATTTCTTGCTAGAAGCTGCCTTGAGAAGCAATATGACTATAGTATAATTGTTTGAAAGCAAAACATCTGGAAGGCTGAAGAAACATCAAGTAGGTTTGTTTTATAATAAGGTAATTGACAAGAATTGAAATGATTAATTGTTTACTTGCTACAGCAGTAATATTTTGCATTCTGGTGGCTTGTGTCCTCCATTTTTATCAGAAAAAGCATCAAATAGAAGTTGAAGAACATCTGAGAACTGGGAACACCTGAAACTTCCTCCTTTGAAGTACACTTACTTATACACTTTTTCCTTTCTGATATTAAGCTGGCCAAAAAAAAAGTGACAAGTTGGGTAATTCAAATCCCATTTTTTCCCCAGAAGATAAGGCCAAATTTCACAGACTACATCTTTCTGCATTTTCCTAGACCTAGTTTCATGCCCCGTCAGTCCTGACTGTACTTGTGTCAACAGCGTTACACTCCATCGATGCCGTGATGGTATTTCTGTTACATTTTGTACTGGAAGTTGGATGCCTGGGGGGGGTTTCATATTTCATGCCACTCAGGGTATCAGTGCTGCGATGGGATGGTGGTAACTGCGGATGCGAGCCCTGCTCTTCTCCTGCACCTTTTCCTTTTATGTGGCCTTTTGACCTTACGATTTTAAAAAATGTCAAAACCAGAGGCAGGTACTTAGTCACTGTGTTCCATCCAGAAGCCCTGGCTGCAGCCAATTCTCACCACTTACAGAGAAGGAGTCCATTTACACTCATTTATTTTAGCCATTAGTATACCTGAACCTGGCTGAACAGCAGATGTCTGGCTAACACCTGTATCTGAGCAGGTTTTAATTAATTTATTAATTATTGTGTGTTTTTTTCCCTCTAGTTCCCACACAGATATTGATAGATAAGCTGCTTAATGTAGGGCATTTAAGGGTTTAAAGAAGAGGAGGATCATATTTTCCTGTCTGGAGATTTTTGAGGTAGCGTATTGAATTGTCTCAAATGATGCTTTCCTTGCAGATCCACCCACTCCTAAACAAGACTTAATGACAGGCTCCAGTCTAGGTCCGCACCTGTGGTAAAGTGAGTACACTTTACCATAATCCCAGTGGAATTTCAGGTTTGTGACACCTCCCAGGATCTTGCAGGAACTGCCATATTTTTTCACTCTTTACGGACTTCTGCATCTTCCCACAGAAAAAGCCCGGGTCCTGACATTCGGGAGAATTTCACCAATGTGAGGGTGGCATGCAGAATGGCGTCTCCTGGCACATTGCTTTTTGAAACAAGTGGACTGATCCTCTGCAAAATGCAGCTGAGCAGCTCCATACCAACTGAGGCATCTGTCTCCCACTTTCCTGCTGGCTTGGCTGCGTGCCTCTCGCCTTCCTGGAAACAGCAGAGCCCTGCTTTGCTCAAAGAGCCGACCAAGACTTCTGGAAGTGAACCATCAAAGAAGGCATTTTGCATCTTGCCTTCAGGTGGTTTAGTCTCTCACTGAATCTGTCCTTGCTCGCTGTGGTTGAATGCCAAATGCTGCTGTTTAATTCACGCTGAACAGCATCATAGTGCACTGAAGGGCGTGGAACTATTTATAAAATTAGGAGCAAATCTGTGAGTTGAGTTTCAGAATCTGACTTAATGTGGTCTGAAACAGTTTTAGTGAGAAATTGGAAAACAGGCATCTTGCAGACCACTAGCTTTTTAACACAGCCACCCACCCACTCCAAAATGTTTCTGCTGGAAAATTTACAGTCAGTTCTAATTTGACTTAAAAAACTCTGCTGCTGCCCACTGTTCACAGACAAGCTTTGACTCTAAATGACCCTTTTTCCTTCATGAAATGATTTGACTATTGTTATTTTTTTTCCCCCAACTAACTGTATTGACTGTCACTCAGGGTAGTTCAGTTTCTTCAGACACTTTGAATAAATTAAAGTAAAAAATAATTTTAGTGACAGTGATAAGTGACCTGCTAATAATATAAGGAACTGGGAAACAGTTTGCAATGTGTTAAAGTCAAGGGTGTTTCCTGGGTATATCCACTTCCTATTTTGAGGGAATTAGACATCAGAAATGGCAGTTAAGGAGAGATCTGTAGGAGAGAGGTAAGCAAGCAATCACCAAATGAAATGAAAGTGTGGTGGGAATAAACTTCGTTCACTGAATCTGCATGATAAAGAATGGATTTCTTTTTACCTGTGTTCAGGGCTAAAAAGAGAAGCAAGACATTCTGCTTTCTTCCCTCCTGCTGTTGCTGTAAACACTCACTTCCAGTCACCTCTCCCTAAAACACTTCTGAGTTTTCAGGCATTATCTTCCACGTCATCTCTCTGTTACATGCTGCCTTCCCCACTGAGAAACTATTACAGCAAAGGCTGCCCGCTGTGATGAATGTTGGCTACCCCAGGGCAGTGACATCCTTCCTGACTTCACTTCTGGGCTGCTGACTGTGCCTTCCAGGAGTCTTACATGAAAGATCTTAATAATAAATTGATTCTCAATTTTGCTACTTATTCTTAGCTAGTGGAATAAATATAAAAAACTTAAATGAAGGAAAAGTGTTACTTTTTACTGTTGTGTACAAAGTAACAACTAATACAATTCATTTTGCCTACAGGCAAGAAGGAACTGTTTGCAAATTAGGACGAGCAGAGGAAAAATGTTTATGTGTTCTTACCTCTACAGGTTGGTAATTTTTCCTGTAGCTTAAAAAAAAAAAGTAATCCTTTTAGCATCTAACCTGTGCATGGTAGCTTCAAGCTGCTCATAAATTGAAGCTGCTCAAGAGTTCTCATTGATCAGACTTTGATTTCCTGTCACAGGCAAAATGAACCCCAGAATGCTGTATTTAGCTTTTAGGAATACTCTTTCCATGTCTGCTGGCAATTGTGGCAGCAGTGTTAGCATTTCTCGATAAGTTTGGAATTTTTAAGTATTTCTAAAGGTGTGTTTTTGTTTCTGTTTTAGTTGGTACTTGGTTCTGGTTTTTTATTTTTATTCATCTTGTATTTAGTTGTTGCTTTGGATTTTGTTTTTCCTGGTGTCTTAAACTTAGTTACACAAACCATAGCATCAGTATGTTTCTGATGATAAATATTTGGAAAAATTCTCTTTGTGTTGGCTTGGACCTTAAATGCTCTCTTGCACCTCTGATAAAAAGGTTTCCTGTACTGTGGAGATTTGCTGATATTTCATACCAACAGCTGCCGAAACATACCTTTATCTCTTGTATTGTGCCTCAGGAGAAGACCAATTTCCTTCTCTGATTTTGGCTAGTAAAATAGCCAAACTCAAAGTAACTTCCACACTTTTTTTTTTTTGACGTGAATAATTATTAAGAGAAATTAATAGAATCATAGAACGGCTTGGGTAGGGCAGGGCTGCCACCTGCCAGCTCAGGCTGCACAGGGCCCCATCCAGGCTGACCTTGAATGCCGCCAGGGATGGGGCATCCACAGTTTTTCTCTGGGCAGCCTATGCCAGTGCCTCATCACACTCTGTGTAAAGAATTTTTTTTCCTAACATCTAACTTAAATCTCCCCTCGTTTAGTTTAAAAGCATTTCTTCATAGGAGAGGTCCTCCAGCCCTCTGAGCATCATCATGGCCTCCTCTGGCCCCTCTACAACAGCTGTATGTCTTTCGTGAGAGGGGGTCCCCAGGGCTGGATGCAATACTCCAAATGGGGCCTCACAAGGGCAGAACAGAGGGGGACAGTCACCTTCCTCGTCCTGCTGCCACCCCTCTTTTGATGCAGCCCAGGATACAGTTTAGAAAAATTTAACATTTCTAAAGTGAAGAAGTTTAAATAAATTATGGACCTTAAAATTAAATTATAACTTCATTTAGTGTATTTGTATTGATCAGAACTTTTGGACTTTTTGCTGTGGTGCTGTGACCTCTTAGGGGAATAGATGTGTCCACTTTGGTCAGTCAAGGACTTTGTTTAAGCAGGAGACTGGCTTGGGTATTTCTAATATGAAAATAATTTGCTTAATATGTTATTAATAAATCTTTTGATTTGAGAAGCCTTACAAGCTGTTGATTCCAACAGAATGTATGGTCTGAGAGCTATTATAATAATACTCAGATTTAACTCAGGGTGTCTAATTTTCTAATTCATTAATCACTAGCATCATTACTAACATTTCTTCTAACTCATTAGCACAAACTTTCACATTAGCAAATCTGTTCTCCCATATATTATTATTCGTTTTTTAACCATAGACAGTTTTTTGGGTAGCTTTCTTTGTTGACTGTGCTGGTGGGGAAGCAGAAGTCCATTGGGCCAGGCTGAAGCAGTCACTGTTCTTGCTGTTGTGTGACTCAAATCCTGATTGGGAAGAAAATACAATACGAATGCTCAAAAATACACAGAGAAAAGAACAGTGAGAAATGAAATGCATCATCTGTTCCTTGTGATGCCCACAGGCTGCCAGAGAAAGGTACGGTGTGCCAGTTACAGACCTTGGCAAACCCGCATCAACTCAGCACTGCACAGGGCCTTGCTTGTTGCGGCCTTTCTGGTCACAGGCACAGTGCTGTGGCAAAGGCTGAGGATCTGACTGTCTAGGTCTGACTCTTTTCTGAGTAAATTGAAAGCTAGAACAAGTTCGTGTAGAGATTAAAGAGAAGGAGCTGTGTCAAAGAAAACTCCATCTTACGTTCTAGGTGATTTTCAGAGCTTACCTAAAGCTGTAAAGAGGCAGCAAAATAATTTCCATCTGTTATTCTGTAACCTGGTTTATTATTATTAGCTCTTAGCTTGAGGTCAGTGAAGGTACAAGAACATTGCAGTGGATCCTCTTATTCTGTAAGATAGTGGACATGATGATGGTGCTAAAGCATGCTGCATTCAGACCACTTGTTCTAGCTTTAATGTTGAAGATCCTTCCAGCCCAAAGATGACTGACAAACTAGGTATCTTACATTTTTTAGTTGTTATTCGAACTTTAAATCATATGAACTTGATGTTTGCTCTGAAGTACATAGGAAAGCGGCTGAAAACATCACACAACACATTAGTAAATTCTTTTTGAGAAGTGTTATATTGCTGGAAGTTGTTGGATTTCCAGAATTTACAAAAACACATGACAGAGAGTGATTATCTGTGTAGATGCTTTGGGGAAAAAGAAATCTGAGATAGATGAACAGCAAGGTAAACATTAACCACTGATGTAGACTACTGAGGAAGATAAAAGAGAATGTTAAACTAGAATATAGAGCCAAGTTTACCTCATGAAAAGTAATAAATACTTCCTATTTTACTTTGTTCCGTGCAGAACAGAATACTGTCTCTGGTTTGGGGATCCATGTCTTAATACAGGAGGAAAGACAATCTGAAGTCAGGAAAACACAACCTTTAGGAAACATCAGATTCTAAGGCGCTGTTTAACCTAGAAAAGAAGCAGGTGACTCGTTGCTCCAGTACGCGAGAGCACTATTCTGAGAAATAGGGTAAAGAACTGTTCTCTGTATTTACTGGTGAAGTAACAAATAGCAATGAGCTTTACTTGTTGCAAAGAGTATTGTTTTCAGGGAAAGGATTTCAGACGTTTAGGATTACATGGCAATATTTCAGGCAGTACAACCTCCCACATTTGTGTGCTTAAGAATAGGTTTGTCAAACAGCCATGACATTGAGCACAACTTCTGTGGAAGTAATCAGTTCTGAGGTAATCCTCTATTAATCCTTTTAGTTTTTGCTGACTTGATTTGATGGATCTTCTAAGAATTGTTTATTCTGTGAAAACGGAGATCATTTTGTAACTTGTAACAACTTACCATGACTCCTGTTCTGCTTGCAAAGCTTATCAGTTTCTTGGTCTTTAGAAATGGAAGGTCATGGTGTGATTTCAGAATGGAAACAGTGGGAGGGAGATTAATGAAGAACCACCTTGAGGGGCCACAGCTATGTATGGGCCTTTTCTGCTATGATAAATCCGCCTTGGCTGTGCCTGGTAGGATGAATTCTGTTTATGGTATTTTGAACTCTTATGCCAAGAAGTGAGATAAGTTATTTACAGAAATTGAACTGCGACCTTTGACTTAAGGACTGGTAAAGTGTTCCTTTACAGATCTTGTCCAAAAGATTTTAGAGTGACAGAGTCTATAGTCTGCAGTGCTCTTAGATCATATTCCAGCTGAGAACTTTACTGTACAGCCAGCTGTTATTTTCAAAAGGAGCAGAACTGGAAAACACAGCAAAATCTAGTGCTAATATATAAAAATGGTGAAAGGAAAACAAGGGATTGTAGATACTATATCTTTCCATTTTTGTATTTATGGCTTTAAAAATATGAGATAGAAAACATTAATGCAATCAAATGAATGGCAGTGGGATAACCAAGATGACCGTGAATGAAAGGGGTTTATTTGTGCTGATAATATAGGAATGAGTAGATAGACATACCAGCTGATGGGGTGAGACAGAAAATGAACTGTCTGAGAAGAAGCAGTGGTAACACACTGAGAAAAATCCGTGTTATTATGTCTTGGGTTGCATTCTTCTACATACTAATGACTAAGCATAAATAACCTTCGCATTGTACTGAATAAACATCATTCTTTTCATTTTCCTTCACTTGAATATCACAGAATAAATAAAGGTGCTTGAGTGATTGTTTAGTTGTACATTCTTGTATTAAAATTACTATTTTATATCCTTCTGTACAGTCAGGTGACATTTTTATTTAGTTTTAAAGAATTATCGATGAGACCAGTTTAAATGCAAGTCAGTATTGTAGCGTTAGTTCAAAAGGTGAAGCAGAATCTACAAATTTTAAAGATAAATCTGCTATTGCTATTTTCTGCAGCAACTTTGATAAGGTAGAAAAAAATGGATCTCTCTTCTTACTCTGGTAGCTATTAAACTCATGTGCTTGATATATTCTGCTCTGTCTGCCCATGTCATGCTCCCTTTAGAATTAGTCTGGCTAACTGCAGCCAAAGGTCATCGTCATCCTCCAAAAGCTGCTGTTTTTGTTTGAGCTGGTTAGAGACTTGGGTCTGTATAATCCTGTTCCCTGTTTCTTGGCAATAGTTGATCACATTTAGCTGACATCAGTTGATTCTGAGGCAAAAGAGTTTTTCTCTCTCAGTGCATGTGAAGTACTCAATTGAACTCAGTTGAACTTAGAGTACCGCTGCCTTCCACAGTGGTGAAAAAGAGTACGGGAAAGATAACACTTCATCACTTTGGTCCCAGGAATTGTTTCATCTCTTCATCTCTCTCCCTCCTGCCTGTAGAGTGATGTACAATTCTTGTAGTTCTCTGCTGCTGTAAATTATATAACTAACAATGTTATGTTTTGTTTTCAACATTAGCAGAAGATATGTAGAAATCTGGTAGTGTCTCACATGGTGTAATCAGACAGGGGCAGGAGTGTTTTCTAAACTCTTGATGTTATTAATTTTTGTGTGTGAAATAAATAGTCTAAGAGATTGCTTCCTTTCTGTGCAGATTAGAACCTGCAGTCAGAATGCCCTTTAGGACTAATTTTACATAAGGTACAAACATTTCTTAAAGATTTGAAATGGTCTTTCATTATCATTTTAGAAGCTATGACATGGATGTTATCTTTGACTTTTAAGTCTGCTTAAGAAACTGCTATTCCAGAATTCACAGCTGCTCTACTTGTGCCAGTGCAACCTGTGCTGTGCAATCATCTGGATTATTAAAGAACTCTAAAGTAAATACTGATCCAGCCTCACCTTGAATATCTCCAGGGATGGGACATCCACATCTTCCCTGGGCAACTTCTTCCAGAGCCTCACTGCTCTCTGAGTAAAAAATTTCCTCCTAATATCTAACTAAAATCTCCCCTATAGTGTCATGAATAATATTTAATGATTAAATAATGAAATTATTGGTTAATGATTATATAATAATGATTGGTGATTAAATAATGAAATCCTGATCAGTCCAGTTCCTCTCTGTGAATCTTTTCACTGTGCATGCTGTTTTCTGTTCATAGGCACATTCACTTTTAATTAATAATAAATAATTGATAATCCAGCAGTTGTGCCTAGTGAAGGAGAGATGGTCATGGCTTTACTGCCACGGATTTCTGAGGACCTTAGATTTTAAGATGATCTAGATGATAGAAAGGAATGTCCCATAATCCTGAAATCGTAGGAAAGGACGCTGTGTGTACTGCCTTCAAGGTGAAGGAGGTCAAAATACCTGGGAGAAATGTTTGCTTGTGTTTATCTGTCTTATTTAAAAATCAATACATTTCTTTCACGTGCTCACAGACAACATACTAAGAATTTTTTTTCCCTCCTACAAGAGTAGTGAGGATTTGCCTTGACTTACTGGCAGGCAGAGGTGGGGAATGAGCACACAGACATCTCTGCGTTGTACAGACTCTGTACATTTTGTAGCATAAACTGCATATAGCTATGAAATGAAAAAGGTGGATATGAGGTATTATGCAATGTAGGAAAGAAATAGAAAGGAAAATAAGTAAAAATGAAGTATTTTTAAGATGTTGGTGATCGTGTTGTTATTTTAAAGAATGAAAGATGGGGATTTAAGAACAAAGGATAAAAGAAAAATTATCTAATGAGGTCAGCTGAGCCATCACTGAGAAGCAGAGTAAGCTGGTAATTGTTTTTTGTTGTCTTTGTCTTAAGACCAGAAATATTTAACTTTAGTTTGGAAGAGGAAAACGTCATGGGAACTGTATGAATCAAGTGAAAACCATACAGCAGTCATACTTTAATTAATTTGTGAAGAAAACTGGAAATGTAATCCCGTTAATTTAATCTTCTTACTAATGTAATCTTTACAGACAATAATATTAGATCTTTGGCAACTATATGATAGCTGTAGCAGTCTCTTGACAGATGAAATAATCAGCAGTCAAATATATGCAGTTAATTTGTATACATTTAAAAAACATTCTCTTCAGATATCAGAAGAAACATGTTAGTTAAAACAACTACAACAATAAAGCTACCAGAATTAATACTTCTGAATGATCATAATGTTGGCTGCCCTTGTGATATACAGTAAGCAGAATCGATTCTTAAACTCTTCATACTGAACTGACCTTTCTTCATTAACGGAAGGCAGTTGGGTTTATTCTGTAATGTGAAAATTGCTGTTGAAGATTTCATTTACATTTTATATAAATCAGTCTTTGCATTAGAACTGTGTTTTGTCTGTGTCCATTTGAATTAGGACTTCATTTTATTGGCTCATTTATTTTCATTTGTCATTTGTTACAAAAGGAGACGCTAACGAGCTAACAGTAGAAGCTGCCAAATGGAGACTGTAATTGTTTGAATGTTAAGCCATGTTTTCTTTAAGTAAGTACACAAAAGAACAAATAAATAGAACCAAAAAAAGGCACACTGTATAGCAAATTCATGCCTTTCATGTTTGGTAAAGGTTTGATGAAATTATTTCTTGTCATTTTGAAATGATTGGTTGCGCAGCGAAGGCTGAGTGAGTGATCTGAGACAGTTTCATAGACCTTAAGGCCAGAAGTAATGAATCTCTCTCTCTGTATCCACAGACCACTACATTTCTTCTGGGTAACCCTGTACGTTCCCAGTGCCTTTTACTAGATATAGCTTCTGTTTTTTGAAGGATAGCTTTTGGGAAGGTGTCATGGTACTACATAAGTATCCTATTATACTGCAAATAGCCACTTGCTGTTAAAGACATTTCTCACATTGCTTTGTTCCTTAGAACAGCTTAGACTCTTAGATTAAAATAGTTTCTTAAGTGTCAAAGGGGGCAGGCATCCGCTGGAGATGGCTGCTTTCAAGACAGCGCAGGGAAAAAACAACCACAGAAATGTTGTGCTGAGTATCTGTAGGTGATTTATTCTTTTTTTTCTGTACTTTTTTCAAAGTGACAGCAAAGAAATAACTTTTTATAAGGTATGGCACTTAAGGTTATTGTACTCTTGTGATGTGTTGAATACTGAGGGGTGCATGGTTCTGATCTCTGATGGCATTAGGTGGAATTACAAAAAAAGCTGCCTATGTATAGGAGTAGAGTGTAGTAAAATAAATGCTTTAGTGGGGAATTTAGCTGAGGACAGGGAAGTTATTGGTTTAGATTGTAATCTTTCAGATGGAACCATCAACACACAGAGGCATTGTATTTGTTAAATATTGTATGGGCACTTTGATACATACATGCTTGCACGGTGTTAAAGAGCCTTTGTTTCTTTTGCACTGTTGGTAACTTTATGTTTAGCTGAGGCAGTAGCTGTTGCACCATTTGAATTGATGTTTTATTTAATGTATTTGGTGACGGTAGCAGTCTTGCTTTCCAAACTGAAGATAGTTGTGTGTCAAGGAACAGGAATATGATGCTGCCAGCAGCGTTGCTGCTGAGATAAGTGCCAACATGTCCAACACCTTGCTCTTCCAATCACCTTAAGGGGAGGGTGCTTCAGCTACTCAGAGATTTTACACCTGTTGATTTTCTCTGAATTGCTTGTCCTTGTTTTCTGAGAAACTTCAGTACCTTATGTCATCACTAATATTACTATGTCCAAGAGGTGCCAGAAGGCAGTGGAACCCTTCAGTTAAAGTTCTTGTGAACCTAAAAGCGGTCCTACTTTCTAATGTAAGGTGCTTAATATATAATAAATAGTTGTCAGTGGTGCTTGTTTTGTGGAAATATAAATGATCAGCCAATGGTTGAATAAATGGGATAAAAGAGTTCAGTTTCACTGAGGTTCTTGGGACTGTAAGTGACTATCGTTTTGTCAGATGGGACCTGCAGACTTCCAGATACTGACCTACATACTACTGAAAATCAAATTAAAGAATCTGAACTTTGCTGCTTACAGAAAAGGAACCCCTGACTAAGATCTCCATAACACGCTTACAGATTTAGGCTTTATGTTATATGAGCAGCGATGTAAATGACTTGAATGTGTGCACTGTGGCAGATGATGAGCTGCAGTCCTTAATCTTAGCCACATTCAATCTCTGAGTTGTATATCTCACAGGCTAACAAGGATGCTCAATAGGGAAGTGGAGTGTGATTTCCCAAGGCATGTAGGGAATGCACATGTCCCAAATCCATTGATTTTCAGTTGGAGTTGGCTACTTGGCTTTCTTAGAGGCTTTTGAAATTCCCAATCAAGACAGCTATGGGAAGGAAAATGTTCTGTAGGCTGGTAATACTTCTGCCGCTAGCCCAGCTGTAGGGCTGTGATTCTGGAACAAGACAGCACAGAAGGGAAGAGGGAGCTTCCTTTCATCTCTTGCAGCTGTACAAGCGAAAGAGCCACACCAAGTAGAAACAAAACAAAAAGCAAAATAAGGCAGTGCTTTAGGAACAGTTGATAAATTGAGACAAAAATGTCACTGCTCTAATCTGTAATGAAATAGAATGCTTTTAAAATACCGCTTCCTTGCATGGAGATAACGGGACATTTTATATGGTGTCATTTTATAATGTAAACACAGCTCTTTCTGATTAACAAAACGTTTGTATTTAGATTGCACATTTACATTAAGAAATCAGTGAGTGGGTACAGGACATGGGCAAGGCAGGAGGAGGGGGTGCGATCTGTGTAAAGGAGCTCAAAGAGAAAACCAAATAGGAAGGACACAGATGGTGGAAGTGGGGGCAGGCTGCTTGGAAGAATATGAGATGTACAGGAACAGTAGCAGTGTAGTCAGAATAGTCAGAGCTCAGCTGGAATTGAAACTGGCAAAGAAGGTTAAGGACAAGAAGAAAGGTTTCTGTAAGTACGTCAGCAGCAGAAGGGAAGGCAAAGAGAGCATGGACCTGTAGCTCAGTGTGGCCATGTGGTGAAAAAGCTGTAGCGCTCAGTGCTTTTTGTGCCTCAGATTTCACTGCTGAAGCTTGTCCTCAGGCCTCCCAGATCCCTTGGCCTTATAGCAGTCTGTGGGAGGGAAGCAGTATCTGCAGGGATACTGTGTGTATCTGCAAGACAGAGCTGGGGAACTCACTTGGATGTTTGCAAGTCCATGGGACTAGATGGGATGTTGCCCAGGATGTTGAAGGAAGTGGCTGTCATTACTCAGCCCTGGTGAGGCCGCACCTCAAGTATTGTGTTCTGTTTTGGGCCCCTCACTACAAGAAAGACATGAGGCCCTGGAGCGTGTCCAGAGAAGGGCAACAAAACTGGTGAGGGGTCTGGAGCACAAGCCTTATAAAGAGCGTCTGAGGGAGCTGGAATTGTTCAGTCTGGAGAAAAGGAGGCTCAGGGGTGACATTATTGCTCTCTACAACTGCCTGAGGGAAGGTTGTGGTGAGGTGGAGGTCTTCTCCTGTGTAACTTAGCAATAGGACAAGAGGGAATGGCCTCAAGTTGCTCCAGAGGAGATTCAGGTTGGACATTAGGAAATACTTCTTCTCTGAGAGAGTGGTCAAGTGCTGGAACGATCTGCTCAGGGAGCTGGTGGAGTCAGCATCCCTGGAGGTGTTCATGAAACATTTAGATGTTGTACTGAGGGACATGGTTTAGTGGGAAATATTGGTGGTTGGTGGATGGTTGGACTTGGATGATCTTGGAGGTCTTTTACAGCCTTGGTGATTCTGTGATTCTAAGAGGCTGCTCTCTTGCCTTGGAAAATCATGGTGGCTGGGAGAGGCTCTTGATGGCTGGAAAACAGCAGATGCTCAGCCAGTAACTGGTGTGGCCCCTCTGGGTTCAGTACTGAGACCAGAACTTGTTGGTGTCTTCATTAATGACACCAGTGAGAGGACAGAGTGCAAATCAGCAGTTTTTGTGGGCATTGTACTTGAGGGAACTGCTGCTACTTGGGAACCTGACCAGATTGGAGAAATAGACTGGCAGGAACCTTGCACAATTCAGCAAAAGCAAATACAAGGTCTTGCCCATGGGATGGAATAATCCTCTGTGAACTTGGGAAGCAGTGCTGCTGAAAGAGATCTGAGTGCCCTTGTGAACAGCGATTTGAGCACAAGCAAACAAGGTGCCCTGACAGCAAAGAAGGTCATCTGCATCCCTCAGCTATGTGAGTAAGGGTGCAGCCAGAAGTTTAGGGAAATGATCCTTCCTCACTAGCATATTTAAAAGACGGACTGTGCAGTGCCGTGACCAGAATCAAGCTCCCCAGTAATGGCAGGATGTCAGCATATGGAGACCAAACACAGTGACCAGGGGCTGTAGCACTTGGCATGCAAGGTGAGGCTGGAGAGCTGGATCATCTCAGCCTTAAGACGAGATGGTGAGAAGGATACCTTAGTGCCATGAGCAAGTACCAGAGTGGTGGATATAGAGAAGATCAAGCCAGAGTTTTCTTGAAGGTTCACAGTGATAGGCTAAGAGGCAGTGAACATGAAATAGAAGATTTTCATAAGGTATTAGGAAAAATGTTTATGCAATCTTGATGGTGAAGTACTGGAATTGATCATCCATGGAGGTGTTTGGGACTCAACTGGCAACATCCCTGAGCAGCCTGATCTGATTAGACCTGATTTAAGCTGAAGGCTGGGCTAGGCATTTTCTTCCAATGGAAATTATTCTATTATTCTGTAACATTTTCATTTTTTTAATAAAAGTTTTTTTCAAATAATAGGATTTCTCGAGGTCACTGGGTCTCAGTAGACCCACCCCAGGACATTTCTTATTCATATTGATGGTTTATTTCTGGAAAAATACTAATTTACTAAGGTAGTCATTGAACAAACTGAACACCAAAATGCAATTTAGATGTAAATGTATATGTCCGTGTTTAGACCAGCAATTCATGGTGACCTTGTTTACTTGCATTAAGGCACCTGAATTTCACTCAGTTAGATGAATTCTCCATTCAGAGGACAGGGGCTTTTAGATGTTGCTCTTCCAAATATCAATATACCGAAGTCCTGTGCTCAGGAACTGCCTTTACAATCAGGCTTAAGCCCTACCAGTAGGAATTGTTCTTAGGTTTCTTAACCTTTATTTATTTATTCATTTATTTATTTTAACCTTCACATTGTATTTGTTTTGATAACCTATCTATATATTTCTGTAAAATTGACAAGTATTCTCTGAAGCTGCGCTGGACAGTATTTACTAATGTAATTATTGTTCAGGATTTTAAAATCATGGTCCTGAGTTGCTTGGTCTAAAAGTCTCTCTTTTTTTATCCAGGTCAACAGAAACAGCTTGTGCAGAGCAGTGAATTTATAAATGTGAATCAGGCTCTCCTTTGCATCATGTTTGGCACTAAGAGGTCAGTTCTCATCTTTGTTATGCTTTTAATCTCCAAAACAATACTATAGCTGATGTGACTCTGTTCTCAAAATTTGTCTCTTCTGTGTGAGCCACTGTACAAAATACATGAGCTGGATATATTATTCTTTCTATTACTTTGATTGTTTTTTCTTTGCTGTACAGATCTGGTCTACTTTAATTGGCAGGTATGTGGTATAAAAGCCATGTAGCAGACAAGCAAGCAGTATCCCCATGTCATTATGGGTCCTGGCAAGACTGCCAAAGAAAACACAGTGCTTGTGCTGGAGGATCTCTCTCCTGTTCCCAGAAACAGAAAATAACACCAGGACCACAAAGTACAGGTTTAAGATACATTATTTTCTGTCATTTTAGGGAGTCCATACTGAATACAAGATAACCTCCGTCTCTCATTCTGCATGATGCAGTGTCATACCCAAAATGTCTCTAAAATCTGCATTTCTTAATCTACACTCTCTGAGTGCTCCTTTTAAGCCCCAGGTGGTGCATTTCTGCTCCTGTATCTGTAAGCAGACAGCATGGCCTTGCTTCCAGCCGCTGCACAAACTGTTGTGCAGTGGCATGCCGAGCCACCTTTCCAGGTATCAGCTTTTGTACCTGTGGGTCTTTCACAAGGGAGTCCAATTTCTCCATAGAACAAAGATACTTTAGGCCATTCTTCCTCTGTGTGAACTCCATGATTTTTAATCTTGTTGGAAGGCTTTTAGGTTTTTCATATAAGCTTATTTGAATCTCTGCTAGTGAAGTACTTCAACACTTTTGCCCCTGTAACGTGACGGCCTAGTGAAGCCTTTACCCTGTGCAGTGGCAGAGTACCTTTTACCTTATACCTTCTTAGTTATAGAGGGGGTAAGCTATTTCTGTAATAGCTTACAGTTTCTAACGCTTGGAAAGAGGAGAGGCTGGCTTGCCTCTAAGAAGGAACGTGTATGAAGCAGCATATTTCGTGCCTGCAGGAATCAAGGGTGGCAAATAACAGCAAAGAGGAACTTGGTTTTCTGAACCATCAGCTCCCACAGCAGCATCAGTGTGTGCTGACTCTGCTGGAGTCAGAGTATTGCCAGGAGCTGCTGGGACCTCTGGTCCCTTGTGCTTCTGTTAGATGTGGGCACTGCTGTTCCACAAGGCAGCAAACTCAGCCTGCTGCTTTGTGTCTGTTTGACTTCTCGTTCTGGTCTCTATTAACTTGAATATGATATCCCAATAAAATATTTTTTTTAGGGTAACCTCAGGAAAAGGAAGCTTGATCTTGTTTTGGAGTAAATACTGTGTATATTGCTTTGGCAGTGTGATGCATTTAAGATAACTCTTGCTGAGGGTATATTAATAGAACTGTAAACTTGCAATTTGAGGATTTCTGCTTTAAATTGATTGGTGCTGCAGAGTATTAAAACTCAAGTTAACCAAAGACTTCATGCTAAGTGAAACAGATTATACTGTAGTTCAGTTGGGCGAGTTATTTTTGCCACTGTTTAACCTGTAAGAACGTCTGGGCTGACTTAATTTTTTTTTCCTCTCAGGATTGTCTCTATTCTCAGCATTATAAATTATTATGGCATTATATATTTCACAGCAATGGCAAAAGGAAGAATTATGTCTTATTGGTAGCCTTGAAATTTAATTATCTATCTTTTTTTCTCTCAGATTGAATCCTGGTTACTGTGGAAGTGAAAATTCCTCTCATGGAATATCATAGAAAATGCAAAATTACATTTAATGTCTTCAAATAAGAGTTTTTTGTGAGAAAAGTTACGTCTGGGGAACAGAAGTTCTCTGGCTGTCCACTGTCCTGTGTTCTGCCATTTCTTGCTTTACACAGGTAGGGGTGAAAGAGGCAGAGAAGACTTCCCTAGAAGCAGATTTCTGTGTGCAAACTGGGAAAGTGCTTCCAGTATTATTGAGACCGGTATCATATTTTTATTCGGCAGTGATCAGATACTTGTCAAAAATTTTGTTCTCGGTATTGCGGTACCTTTTGACTTTATTTTTCCTAGATGACTGCTAATTGCGAATAGGAAAATCTTGTCTTATTACTGATATAAAGTTTGTAAGCTCCTACAGATGGGCTTCCCAAAATTACTGAGAGTTTCTGGAAATCTTGGTTTGATATGTTAATGCTCTTCCTAAAAGGAAAGTGTATTTCCTTGGAAATGTCATTAGAAACGAAGCGAGTTTTCTGTAGGAAAAAATGATTGAAAATTTATTTTCTTCTGAAAAATGTTGGAATTAGTTCTAGTAAAACACTGCCAGTTATAATCACTGCAAAACATTTAACAAAGTCACAGCACTCTGACGCAAAGGCTGTGTTATCTCTTGCCACCAGTCTGTTAGAAGCTATCAGGTATACACTGGCTCAGGTTCTTTCTTATTTTTACCTTTCTTACAATTTTACGTACTACGTTATGTTTAGTCGATGGTCCTTGTTGACCTGATTGAACAATGAGGTTAATAAAAGTATCTGTGTTATCAGAGCGACTTTGACAAAATTTATATGATGAAGATATTTCTCAGCTGCTTTGTAAGAAGCTGTTGTGAATGTGAACTGATGCTGCTAACAAAAAGGTGAATTCCTCTTAATTTCAGTTTAATTTGAGAGCTGATCCCAAGCTTCTAAATGCAGAACTGTTGTGTTTTTCCTGTGTGGTCTTATATTCTGCTCTCATCTTTTTCTCTGTTGTGTTATTTTTTTTTCCAATTAGTTATATCTACAGTAGACACCAGCATGGAAATAGCAGAGGTCAATAAGTATACCAGTGAGTTTCTGATGTGATGTATTATTCATGTTGTGTACTCAGCTCAGTCTTGCAAGAGCAATTGCTGATACCACTGTCTTCCTGTGGAAAGGAAACATATGTAAATGGTTCTAGGAAAGGGATTTTTATTTTGTAGGAATCTACTTTATTTGTGGCAGAATTGGAATTTGCTCTGCAAAGAGGTAATAATCAGGCCCCACGTTAGCACAGCCTCAAGATTTGCAGCAGACTCTAGCTGACTGCCTACTTAACTGTGGTTTTCAGGGATGTTCTAACCTATAGTTATATATATTCTCCAGTTTTGAAGCTTTACATTGTAAAAGTCAATTAAATTATGTCCACATCTGGAAAGTATTTCTCCTCCATGACATACTTGAATCGCTTTTCCTTCTCTAGCTTAGATCATCATGCTTTAGAAGCTGGATTGTGTTGAAATGTTACGTCTCAAAATGAGTTTAGCTGACTGAAGGAAGCACTTGTGAGAACAGGTGAGAAGTATGAGAGCCTTTGCTTAAGCACACTACAGTTCCATTGCTGGAGCTGCATCCATTTTTCCTTTTTTTGAGGCACTTATTATATGGCATGTGTTTTAATTGAGTTTGTGGTAAAGGATACTACCATGGTACCGTGAAGCACACAGACTACCACTAATATCCCTGATTAATCAGAATTTAGCTGGCATATCGAAGTCTGATTGTCTCTTGCCATAACTGTTTGGCATCTCCTTCCTCCTGCACTGCTTTGAAGTGCAATAAAGGTTGTAGAGCTAAGAACAGAGCGGGAGCCCATGGAATCTGTGTCAGGTTTTAGGCTGTCGAGGGCTAGTGTTACCAGGTTTAATTCAAGCTATTTTGAAGGAAAAATAGAGCAACTGGGATGCTGGTGGCTAACGCAGCTGCTAGCTTCAGTTACGTGCCAGTGTAAGGTTTGGTGCTTTGAAATGGGCAGCCCCGTGCTGACAGGCTTGGCCTTTGGTCCAAGAATTTCATAACAGAAGCTGTTTGTGGAAGCAAATAGTTTTCTTCCCAAATCATATTCTATTCTGACATTCAGGAAGTCTTTGGATTTGTCCTGGGTCAGGCTGTATCGAAAGAAGTGTGGCTAGCAGGTTGAGGGAGGTGATTCTACCCCTCTGCTCTGCTCTGCTCTTCTGAGATCCCACCTGGAGTACAGCTTCCATCGTGGGGGCATTTAAGACGAGAAAGACATGGACCTGTTAGAGCAGGTCAAGGAGGGGACCACAAAGAGGCTATGGCACCTCGCTTGTGAGAAAAGACTGAGAGAACCGGGGTTGTTCAAACTCGAGAAGAGAAAGCTCTGGGAAGGCCTTGTTGCAGTAAAGATGGAGAGTTACTCTGTATGGGAACTGTTGAATCACGGCCTGAACCTCTGATTAATCACCTGAAGCAAGCGCTGACTCAGCCATGGGAGCACGGGTGAAGGCAGTTCACCTGTGTGCCCGGAAGGGGTGGAGCCAGGCTCCACCTCTCCTAGACCCCATTTAAGGGCTGACTTCCACTGAGGAAGGGTCTCTTCCTGAAGATTGCTCCTTGTGGAGGTCCTTTGTGAGCCTGCAACACCAGTGAGCACCTTTTCTGTATATTTAACTATTCTTACCTGTGTAACTTCTCTGTACACCTGTTAACCTTACAACCTGTTAACCTTACAGACTCTTTATCAGGGAGTTTAGTGATAGGACAAGGAGTAACAGCTTTAAACTGTAAGGAAGTAGGTTTAGGTTAGATATAAGGAAGAAATTCTTTACTCAGAGGGTGGTGGGGTTCTGTCATGGGCTGTGTGGAGAAGCTGTGGATGCCCCGTTCCTGGAGGTGTTGAAGGTCAGATTGGATGGAGCCCTAGGAACCTGTCTAGTGAAAGATGACCTTGCCCATGAAACGGGGCTGGAACTGAATGATCTTTGAGATCCCTTTGAACCCCTAACATTCTGTGATTATGATTCAATGAAAACTAGTAAATTCTCTTAGACCAAGTCTTTCAGCAGCAATTTGAGTTCTGTGGTAAGTAGGAAAAAAACCCAAGCTTTCTTTCAATGTCTACTTCTATTGTTATGAGTAAGATTGTAGATGATAACCGAGCTGGGAAAATAACATGAGAGGGAGGATGAAGAGATTTGGAAATACATATCAGTCTTTTAGTCACTGTCAGTTGCTGACTCCATATTCTTCTATGTGGTTTTCTGGTTAGAAAGTCTAGGAATTAGTGTTTAATAGCTCTTGATGTGATAAGAGTGTACTCTTTTCAAGATAATAAAAATTTATTTCTTCTTTCCCCTTGGCTAATTATTCTGTCCTGTTCAAAGATGACCTCAAGCACATCTATGTTTACATATGATTTCTAAATTTCTGTTCATTTTTTTTTAAATCAGCATTAGCCCTGGACCATTCCTGTGTTAGTAAATGTCCACTACTAGACAGAGTGTGGGTCAAAGAGTATGTGTTAAACACTATCCTCTTCTATGGGTTTTTTAAGTGTACAGAAATAATAATCTGATTTGGCCTAAGTTCACATGATGCTCACTATGCCCTTTCTTTTTAATTGGAATGGATTGTACTTGGGTAAAGCTGTAACATAATTTGTCTCTTCTGCTCTATTATGGAATTAACTTTGTTACTGCCAAAATTTGTTATGGTAGTGGATTGCAAAATAATGTCTATTGACATGGACTCTCTTTAAGTTTACTACTGTTTCCCAAATACGAACGTCCAGTGTTTTCCTGTGTTTTATTGCTTTGAGACCTAGAGGCTCAGTAGTGCAAAATGGTGAGACTTGGTTACTTATTTAACTGGAGCAGACACAATGGAGTATACAGATGTATGCAGGGCAACAGAATATGAGACATCCTATATTGACTTTGTTTTCAAGTTTTATTTCTTTTGTATATCTTACCATCACATCCATTCTGTGCTATGCTTAATGAAAGCTCAGATTTATTAATAAATCACGTAAGATTTGGGCTGGGGTAACTTAAGCCTTCAGTGCATGTATTATCTCTCTGCTGCAGAATTCATCCTTCCAACATGGAGCATGGCTCTCTCTTCTGTTAGCCCACAGCTTGGCAGCATTTATTTTACCTGGGAGTAAACAAGACAGAGCAGAAATGGAACTGAGCACATCGATCCAATTATAAATGATTGCTTGCTCACATCAGGTAGCAGCAGGGGAAGACTTTTTTCTTCACCTTCACTGTTCACACTAATGCACTGCCGTCTGATTCCAGATTTAAGGGGCTGAATTGTATTTCCTGAAAACTTTGTATGGTTGTAATTCCAGAACTTAACCATAAACAGAGATTTCTCTTTCAAATCTTTCATCTGCTTAGTTTTCCTATTTCAATTGGATTTATTATTTGCCATGCACTCCTTTCTCTGATCCCTTTGTAGCCAGTTCCCTGTTTTCTGTCTCTACCTTAGCTGAGCGTCTGCTGTGCATCCTCTGCCTCTTACATTTAGTTCACACACAGGGACTGATTTCACTAGAATTCTTAAACACGTTGTGACTGGGTCCACCCAGGACTTGGGCCCCTGTAATGTGCTCCTGCCTTAAACTTCTCGGAAACTTGTCCTTCATTAGCTTCCATGACTCTCATTTCTCTGAACAGAGTTTTGATCTTTCTGACCTCCTCTGATAATCATGAAATGAAACCCCAAAGTAGCGATGTTTAACTAATGAAGTCTATATACAACAAAAATTGTTCGGTAGACTGAGCTCAGCCAGCAGCCAGCCACCCCCTCACTTTGCTTTCCCGTTGTGAGGGGAGAAAAGGAAGGCCAGAGGACTCAAGGACTGACATAACGATGGCTGCAGGTCTAGTGAAAGTGAGGACAAGTGAAAGAAAAGAAGAAATTCATTCTCTTCTTCCTGCTGGCAGACTGATGTTTGCCACTTTCTGAAAAGCATGGCCTCAGCATGCTTTAGAAGACAAATGTCATCAACATGAGTGTCACCCCTTCATTTGTGCTCCTTTCCATCAGCTTTTTTTTGCTGAGCTCCACATCATATGGATATGCAGTGTCCCATGGAGTATCCTCTTGGTCACTTTGGGACAAGCGTCTTGGCTATTTGCCAGGGAGGGCAGAGTGGGAAAAAGAGCCTGAATACTGTGCAAGCACAGTTCAGCAATAGCCAAAATGTTGATGTGTTATCAACACTTTTTTAATCACAAATTCAAAACACGGAACAAGATGGGCTGCTGTGAAGAAAGCTAACTTCATCCAGACAGTACAAGGTAAAAACACCAATCAGCGTTCATACCCTGCAACTTAAACTACAATAAAATGGCTGCATATGTAACAGCGTGTAGAAAATACATCTCTTCAAAGCTTTTCCTTCCTATATTTATGGATAAAATAACAAAAAAAGCTATTTTGAGCAGCTTTAAAAACATTCCTTTGTCCTAATTATAAAAAGTCTGTGAATACAGGGACATGATCTATGTTTTTACAAATGAAAATACAAAAGAAGTCTTTTTAAATTAATCTTGAGTTGTTAATGTTTTCTTAGGGAAGTTTTTATAGAAGCTTGTCTTACCATAAGGCTCCACTGAGCCATGTCTGGAGCCTTTCAAAGGCATTTACATGATTTAGCCAACCAGTCTCACATGTATCTTTTTGTCAGAATAAATCATCTTTCTTTCTACATCAACTTTATTCAGCAGCTGTAGTACTGAGAATTATTTAATTCTTCTGTCGAATTTCTTTGATATATATTGGAGTTTTTGTGAGAGTGTCTGATTATTGCCTGCAGATTCCATAATTGTAGGATTACGTTTGAACTTCAGTTATAACATGAATATTACAAGTTTCTTATTCAAAGTGGCTGACACTTGAAATTGGAAGTGAACCTAAAATTTCAGTAACTGTTTGCTTTTTTTTTCAATTTGAATACTAGCATGATTTACTTCTCAAGCCATTAATTTCCGTTGATTTTGATTAATTTCCATTAATTTTTTGATGAAAACTGCAGAATCCTTTCTTGTTGTGATTCCTTATCCCTTACCCTTTAGAAAATTTAGGAGGCAAAAAGGTTCTGAGCAAGACTTAAGACTAGTTGTGTATATGGCTGGGCACTTCACTGTACAGAGGTGTGTTGCCCACTGTACCTCTGTACATTATACCTCTGCCAAAGAGCCAAACCTCGGCATTTCTGCAGACAATGGAACCCTTTTGTTCCTCTAGAAGTCAGGACTTCTAGAGTCAGAATTTTCTAAAAAAAGCTTTGCCGAGAGTATGTGTGTAGAAGTAATTCTAAGATAATCTTTACATGAAATGACCACAGTGGAAGAGCTACTCGTGCCCCAGTTCAGCTGCTTCTTGCACAGGAAAGCGAGAAAATATTTCTCGCATACGGATGGATTTTTTCTCATAGTTGGATTTTGTGCTGAACTTGGGCCTCAGAGCCTTGCAGATATCTCCACTTGTTGCTCTCTTCTCAGTCTTAGTAGAACTGATCCTGGCTGTAAAAATAACTTTGTAGGATTTTGCTTATTTTCAAGAAAGGAAATCTGTGGTGTAGAGGATTATCAGTACTATCACATGTGAAAGCCAGTCTTAATTTAAAACTGCTCTAGTTTAATTTCTGTTTAAGTGTGAAAGGTACCTGTGTGAAAATCAGCACCTAAGAGAGGTAAGGGCCATCATCTAGCTCTGTCTTCCCTGTAGGATCACTCTGGTGGTCAAAAATATACTTTCTCTCTCCTGTTGTTTGCCAGATATCTTCCTGAAGCCTTCCATTAGTCTTTCAAGCAGAGCTGGTACCACAGAATGAGAGCTATTGTCATGTCTTATGGACTTTCAAAAATGCTTCTGGCAACTACGTGATTTTTTTAGTTGTTTCTCTTTTTTCAGACGCTTTTTTAAATTCCTGCGCATAATCATAGGGCTGTACGACAGGTTTTTGCTTTTCTCATTGTATCTTTATTTGCTAATAAAAATCCAGATGTCCTGATAAAAACCAGACCTCATATCATAATGTGATACATCTGTGCCCTGCTTGTACATATAAAGCCTCAGGGCTACGTTTTCAAAGCGGTGAATAGTAGATATCCTCACAAATTCTTTTGTCTGCTGATGGGATTTGTTCTTGCTTCTCCCTGACACCTTTTTAAATGATCATATTAGTGATTTATTTTATTGTAGTGTTCTAGGAGACACTTAGTAAAGTGTGTTCTGACCTTGCATTTGGCAGCGTGGACAGGTCAGTAGGACCAGTACTGGCTAAAGGCTGTGTCTGCGCTGTATTCCTGCAGGTAGTGGTCATAAATTGCTTGTATTGCTGACATCTTAACGTAAATGAAGGAAGGCGTCAGCACTGCTGGCTTTCTGGCAGGAAGCGTGAGAGCATCTTGGTATGCCTTGTGTGTCTAGCTAATGCTACTTGGATGGAAAGTTTTAATTAAGTACATGTCTGTGCATGCAAAGAAGAAATCAAAGGCACTAGGGAAAAAGAAAGTGTATCTGCTCGAGACTCATTGAGGAGTAATTTGGTGAGAGTACTAAATGACTTCCAATTAATTGGAAAATATTTTCTTAAAAATTGCCAGAAAGTACAAGAAAATCAGCCTGAAGAGAAGACTACAAAATTAGTCTGTATTTATAATCCATTTGCTTCTTTCTTGTTGGAAGATGTCATGGTGATACAAGTCAGGAGTAGAGGTTGTGAAACTAATCTGATATACTGGATTTCATTAAGATCCATAATTGCAATTATCAGAGGAACACTGGAAGCTGGTTTACGTAAGGTCATTATTTTTCATTTGTCATTTCTGTAACAATTTCCTAGCTTAAAATATCCAAAAATTCATTGTTAATAGAGATACAATTTTTATAGCAAATATAATTAACAATATTAAAATTCCGTCTGTTGAAATTGAACTGATTATGTGGGAATTTTGGCTCTGTTTACTGGTCCTCATACCTACAGGGAAGAAAACTTCACTCAGTTTCCTTCTGACTGTCTACAGGGACAGCTTCTTATGAAAGGAGCAGTGCTGAAGAGCAAGGATTATGAATTCACCGATAGACGTGCTGCATGATTAATTTTGGATAATGCTTGGTACATGGCTCCTTGTTCTGCCTACATTATAGCAAACAAACCAGCCAACCCTGTACTTGCTGAGACGGCCAGATATGTAGAGGGCTCGTTATGTCATACTATATTGCCTTATTTACAGTGATATTTTAATGAACTCATAATACAGCATGAATTCCTCCCTTCTATGTAGAAAATATGCTTTATTATTCACTTTGCTTTAGTTGCAGAGGAAGCAGAGAAAACTGCAGAAAACTCCATGAGGAATGACTGTGCAGTTGTAGCTCTTCTCCTTATTCAATGCCCACCTTTAATGTAACTCAAAGATGCTCTCTGCAGTAAATAATAACAAGGAAAGAACAGCACACATGACTTAAGCCTTATCAAGGTGAACTCTTCTGTTCCTTTGTATGATGGTGATTGGGCAGCTCCTTCTATTCATCTTCCTTTAAATACACATCCTCTTGTGAAATGCTCTGTCTGATGGAACCTTTCCCATCCCCAAAGGCACGTTTTTTGTTTGTTTGTTTCTTAACATCCATAAGGAGACAGAATTATGGGTATGATTACCTAATGTCTTACTCTGTTCTTGCTGATGTTTATGACAAAAACTGGAATAGATAAGGCTGTTTTCTTAGCTTGAATTATCAGATGCCATTTCAAATGTCTACAGCAGATGGGGAGTCTCAGGAGAAGGGGAGAAATAAATGCAACAGATGCATCACAAGAGCAAAAAAGCTATTTGTGAGAATAGTTCCAAGAATTGAAGATTCCATCAAAAGGTTATTTACCTTTGGGCAAAGAATTATATTTTGCCTAACTTTTTCTAATCTCAGAGATGAGAAGTAGTTTGGCATTTATTATCAGAAACTAGTTAGAATAATCTTCTCTCACTGGGTATTACAGAGCAATGCATCTACTGCTCAGGACAAAGAAAGCAAAGGAAGGAATTAATATGGACAGTGTGTAAGAAGGGACATGAAGGGAAGATCCAGAACCCCCAAACCAAGCTATCTCAGAGTATTCCAATAAAACTAATGAATGCAGTAGTCGTAAGATCTCTGCTATTGTCTTAAAATCTTTCTTTGGTGGTGGAGCAGTGGTGCAGTGTTGAGGAACAAGAAATGTTTCCATTCTACTTCCCACTGTATTCACCAAGTTTGCCTGCAGCTCCTTGGGCATCACATAGGCAGACTCTAGAGTCTGTTGCACCATGCTGTGAATGCTAAAAACTTCAGGAAACATAAGAAAAAAACCAAATTCCTTGGGTCTGTCCTACTCTTTGTCTGTATCGATTTCTCCCTTGGGCACTGTCCCAGAAGATGCTGGGCCAGGCTGACCCTTGATCTGATCCAATATAGATGATCCTGTGTGTTAAGAGGATACAGGACTGCAGATAAGGGGTAAGCCTGATTATGGAGGAGGCTCTGTATGAGAGGAGGATAAAGCAGTGCAGCTCTGCCTGCAGTGCATACAAGAAAAACTCTGAAATTTGGCACCGAGTGTCTCTGACACGGTCTGCCCAGGCTGCTGGTGGTGCAGAGATGGTAACAGCAGGGCAGACTGGTGCCCTGTGCTGACTGCATCTTCCTGAGAACTCAGCACAGCATTCCTTTTAAGGATGTCCAGTTGTTGGGAACTCAGTATTCTCCAAAGAGCTAAAGGAATTGATGTTTGTGACATTTGACCATTGGGCATCTTGGAGGCTTCGATGTGTGTTATAACACTTATTTAGCTTCACTCGTTCAGCCAACAGTACTACTGCATTAAGGGTTCACGTCTTGTTAAAGGTGTGTGAAGGGTTTGACAAAACCTCTGAAGGCCACAATAGTTCTTTTTCCAGGAGAAGCCAAAAAGAAAGAGTTTGAAGTTTGATATTTCTGAACTTAGAAATGGAGATAAAGCAAAATAAATTAAGAAAAACAAAATAACAAAGCAAAAGCTCCAAGCTCCAAAGACTGTTCCTTCATCAGCCGTGAGTCCTTCTTGTCTTTTACAGCTGTTGGTTTCTTAATAAATAAACAGTTTGCTCTTTAAAAATAATTGGCGATGACTCAATAGCTCACATTTATTATTGTGTATTTTAAATGTATGGACTTCAGCAAATCTAAATCTGTGCTATTTGGGAAAAAAATAAAGGCTTCAATCATATTCAGGCCTATTCTCCCTTTCATCTGGTGGTTTGCTTGCTTTGACAGATAAATGCAACTTTCTGAGCTGTGTGTTCTGGTTTTGAACCCGCTTGCCAACTTACATGACTTTCCTTACACACTGAAAATTGTGATTTTCATTTTACCTTAACCGGCACTTGGCAGATAAAGTGGCAGATTTGTAGACAATTCTACTTTGTTTATTATATACCAACTAGCATTATAATACTCTGTCCTTAAAATTAAGTGCTTTGCTTCTATATAAAATGAGAAATAAGTGAGGTCACACAGCAATGCAGAGGTATTTTTTGTTGTTACTCAATAATTCCCCCCGGCAGATACTGAGTAAAAGGCCTTGACACTGCTGTTGCTTGGGCAGCTTGTGCTCTGCCTGTCGCTTGTTGCCACAAGGCTGTGATACAGCTCTGCTCCTCCTTTTAGTTAATGAGGAAGAAAGGTGGGGAAGCATGTGGCTGTGTGTCCATAGGGACTGCATGGCATGAGGCTGGTGGGCCCTACACTCCAGGGAGGAGCTGAGGTACTGGATACTGTGATGTCCAGGCAGTATTTCCTATCCAAGGAGAATGTGGCTTTTACAAGTGGAGCAAAACTTGGCTTCAGGACAGAAATATCTATGAATAAATACTATTTATAGTTTTTTTTTCAGTCATTCACATGTGTTATGCAAAGCAGTAGCAACACAAAAGATAACTTGTTGCCTCGTACTGTGATGTCTGTCATAGAAGATCTGCATGCACGCATGTCTTGCAACAGCCATTTTGTTGCCCACGCTATCCTAAACATATCTATACCAACAGAAACAGCTGTGTGTTATTTTTCACTTTCCTGGCACCCCTGTTTCCTTACACCAGAGCTGCCTTTTGGGCCCTGCTCCTCTGCAGTGTGGCTTATTCAGGATCCCTGCTCTGAGTACAGAGCTGCTGCAGGCATCACCTTTAATGTGAGCAGTCTTGGATTGCCTGAATCGATTCCTGGTTCATAACACTGACATTTAACTGACTTCAGAGTTAACCGTCAACGTCTTTTGCAGAGGTAGTCCAGCTTTCATGTTTTAATAACTGTGAACAGCATAGAGCCACAGGTAGGTTCCTTTCAAGGTAAATTCATTAGGGCAAAAAAGATTATTAGCTGCTGGTGATGGATTGTTTCTCAGTAAGACAAACGCAAATTGAAACATGCTTTGAAGTCCAGCGTAGGCTTGTTGTGATGACAAGGGGAACACGTATCCTGCTTTTCCATTTTACATATGTTTAAAAAAGGGTCTTTGAAGACCAAGAAGTGCTGGAAATACACTGTCCTGTCCACTAATGAGCAGTGCAGTTAATGAGATCTCAGAACTCTCTCACTGTCTACCTACTTGAAGCATACTTATCTGAACTTCATCTGATTCTTTTCCAAGTGATGTGTGGGTTTGGTGTCAGGATAGAGATACTGGAAGCAGTTCCCATCCACTTTGGTTGTTCAGGCACTCGTGCTGAGTGATAAGCGCTAATGAAATTTGGGTCCCTATTATGCTTTATGATGAGCACATAATGAGATGATCTCTGCCTTGATATTGTCTACTTTAGTCTGTAGGATGAGAGAAGCTTGGTGATAGCCTTTAATTTGTTGGAGAAATTTTGTATGAAGGAAAAAATGCTATGTGGCACTATCCTCTCATGTATGAAAGAATGGTAGAAGTTTGGCTTGTCCATAAAATTATCTGCTTTTCTGAGATCCCTTTTGGGGGACTTCACATAGGTTGCGGAGATTGCCGCCATGAGATCCTCTAATAAGCATTGTGCTCACAGGTACAGTTCTGGCAGCAGCTTCTGCACAGGAATAAGGGAGTCCTTATTCCTTGGTTTATTAAATGAGAGATTGTATTTACAGAAGTTTACTGAGAGAAGACTACTCCTTTGGTAAAGAGCACCATCGTTCTGTGGCTTTTACCAACTGTTTGCATTGATATCTTGAAAATGCGTTTGCTTGAAAAAGTGTTTTCTCTTCTTTTAAGAAAAAAAGTATATATATATTTGTCATTCTCTGTGTCTGATCTCTGTGCACAACTTCAGATAGAAAAAAAGATTTCTGAGCTGCTATGTTTCCAGAGTGCTGGTCCTGTAACATTTTCTCACAGGAAATATCTGTAGCATATGCCAATGGAAAGAGCTTGGTCTTACTCCTTGTGACTGGTAGTGACTAAGACACATGCAGTTTTAAGCTCAGAAAAAATCAATCGTGCTTCCTTTAATAAAGGAAGTTATTTAATTCTAGCTAATGTGATTATTTTGATTTTAAATTGACTAGGAAGCTGAACATTTTCATGTGAAGAGCTGCAACTTAGCCTTACTGAGCAGGTTCTCTATAAAGGAGTGCAGCTGATGGTATCTGATTATGAAAGAGCTGGCATACTTGCTAATAATAAAATTTAAATGTATATATGTTGGTTTTCAGTTTCCTTTTCTCATAAACCTCTTTAGATTCTCTCCAGTTCATCTTGTGAAAGTTTCTGGAAGCCAATTTATGGGAAGAGACTGTCTTAGCAGAAATCATGAGCAGTTGATGCTTTTTTTACCAGAATTCTGTGTACATTCTTAATACTGACTGTAGCCATCATAACATATTACCCAAGGATTTGGCAGATTTTTTGTTCTGTGCAGGCCATTAATTCAGGATAAACAATCTGCTAGATAATAAAGAATTAAGCTTCCTACAGGTATTTCTTGATGAAATCCAGTGATCTTTGTCATTCATAATGGACTTGGATTTAACCCTTCCTCTTACTGTTTTATTTTGTATATTATTACGGTTTGTCTACACAGAAGAGTAGACTTGGCAGAATATTGGGTTTTATTGTGTAACTATATTGAAAATACAAATGGAATTTCATCTTTTTACCTAATTCATTCACTAAAATGAGGGTGGATAGGAGGAAAATGCTGCTAATTACAGCAGCTCACGGCAGCAGACTTCTTAACCCATAGTTTTCTGCGTTGTTACATCACAGCTGTTTCATAGGTCCAGCATCTCCCGTGCAGCTGTGTCCAAAAGGACTGTTTGAAACAGGATGAAATCCTAGGGCGATTGGAGTAAGTTTCTGTTCAGTAATATTCCAAACTAAAATGCATGTTGTGTTGAACCTAAAGTAACCACGCTAACTGATGTTAAATTGATACATGCAGTTGTTTTTCTTGTCCTGATCAGCAGCTGCAACCCCACGTGCTTCTCCCAGTGTCTCTGTGCAAATGTGTCAGTGGGAATTAAAGTAAGATCAGGAGGCGATTGTGGGGAAAACTGTAACTCTGAAGAGGTGTTTGAATGCAGAATCTGGCCAATTAATGTTGTCTCCATAATGTAGGCAATATACAATGATTTAAGTTGTGTTGGTGGGATTTGAAAGCCTGTAAGCAATGAGGATGCTGATTGAAGGTCTCATCCAAAATGCATCCCAGCAAGAGACCAACCTACCCTGCACCTTGCTGCTTACAGCTGTGTGTTACTGCTTTAGGCAGCTGCCTATGGATTTTTTTGTCTGTCTGGCAGTCCCAAAAGCACTGGACTTGCTGTGCACTCAGAGCAGCAAATGTGCTGCTTAGGGAATTTCACCAGCAGTAGCATCGCTGTGTGGAACAGTGAGATAAATACCGATTTAGCATGAAGAGCTCCGAAGCTGGTGATCCCAACATTGCTTTCTGCAGGGAAGTTCAGCAGAATATCTCTGTGTGGGCTGACAGATTGACTGGTAATTCTGCTTCAGTGGTAGGAACTGGTGGGTTAACACCACCCTATTGGTTCAGGGTCTAGAGAAAAACAGATTGGTAGTTTCAAAGAATATTTTGTATTCTGAAATGTCATTGGATGTGTGCTATAAATATGTAGTGTGAGTATTTAAAAACCAAGAAGATATGCAATATCCAGAGTACATGGGACAAGATTAAAAAAAAATAAAAAAACCTTAAACAACAACAATGAAACAACAGCAGCAAAACAAGTTTTGAGATAGAAACTTTTTGGAATCACTTGGAGCCAAAATAGCACCTCTGGCAAAGTGGGAGGGAGGGTGGGAGGCTCAGGCTTCTCCCTGTCTTTCTCAGCTCTGCTCCCTCCCCGGCCCTTTCCATTTCAGTAAGCATCAGAGCCTTCAGGGTGATTGCAAGGAGCTGCATCTGATGCCTGAAGGCAGCAGAAGCTGTGCTCAGAGGAATAACTTTTATTCATGCTGTCTGACATCCAGAGTCAGAGCAAATGTGGGGAGATCACAGGGTGAGTGCAGGTGGTGGTGAGAGAAGCGTGGGAGATGAGAGGCACCAGATTTTGTGGGACGCCAGGGTTTGGGGGCTGCATTTACTCTTCTCTGGGCTGGGGTATTTCTATCTCCCATTTTAGCTAAAGACCCCATTTCCTTTTGCTGTTGCTACTGTATTATTCATATATATGTAAGTGTTTTTAGTAATGTAGTGTATTACTATTTTTCTCACAGAGTGGATGTTTAAAAAGTCCAAACTAAAATTCATGTTGCATTGAAACTAAAGTAACCACACTAACTGATGTTAAATTGGTACATGCAGTTGTTTCCTTCTGCAGATACCTGAGTATTAGGATGTTAAGACAGAAGTTAGGACTGTTGCACATAAATTAAGCATTCCACATGATAGAAGTTTGGAGAAGTACAGAAATGAATAAAAATGCGGTATGCTGCACAGGGGCGTTGCTGAAGGCTGATTTGTTTCCTGTAATGTGTGTGAAAATCCCCTGGAGACCAGAACAAGTTATTCATGGTGAGAGTTCTCTGACATTTCAAAGCGGACTGTGACACTGAAACAAATTGCGTGTCCCTGTGCTGCATTTGTAAAAGGACTTCGTGCATTTGAGAGCTGTACCCAGGAAGCTCTAAATATATACATTTTGACAGGAGTTGGGAATGTAAGGGAATATGGAAGGCATGTTGTTTGGGAGCATCGGCTTTAAAATCTTACGTCTCTGGAATATAAATTTAATAGGAAAATCAAATTTCGGAATGGGACGATGAGAATCTGACTATCAGACATAGCAATATCTCTGACCCACAGGTAGAATTATTCCCTAGAACTATAAGTAACAGAGATTTCCAATGGCAAAAAAGGCAACAGTGTCCACAAGATTAGTCAGAAATTGTTACTGATTTATTTGGTACTGATACAGAAGGAAATTAGTTGATACTGATACTGAAGGCCTTATTAAATTACTGGGAGTGATTTTTTGATGTATAGAGGTGTGATTTTCCCATATTGGAATTAATTTAAATACTGTGGAGGCAGGGACATAGTACAAAATCTCACAAAAACTGTTTATATGGAGTTTGTGTTTTGTCCAAATCAAAGTTGAGCCAGGGTGGTGGTGGTCCCCTGCCCATTTGCTGTGTTTGATTTTATTTTGTTGTTTTGTTTTGTTTGTTTGTTTTTATTCTTTAATTGTAATTAGTGGAGTAAACAGAAACCAAGTAATCCATCTGGATAAGACTTCCTGCCCCCTGTAGCAAGATGGACCGAAGTCCACTGAAGAGAAATATGGATGGCAGAGGTATGGCCATCAAAGAATTCCTGGTAGTAAGGTAACTGCAGGATGAACTGAGGTTGCAACCCAGACCCTTTATCCTATCAAGACACAGCTGTTTGGGTCTTCAGGCAGCAGCTCCCAAATCTTATGTTCACTACTCAAGACGCGGAGATGATATAAAGATTATTAAATGTATCTTCAATGGCTGGAAAAAGGATCTCAAGAACTTAATTCAGATAAACTCTTAAGTTATAAAGATGATGTTACCTGTTGGGTTCCAGATCCAGGTTGTGGATCACACAAGGGAGGTTCTTCTTGCAGAACAAACTGCGTAGTAAACAGTGACCTCAGGTAAGTATCAGCCCAGGCCTAGTCCCTGGACAGCACAAGTGTCTGCTTTATCAGTGGGAATTTATTGGTCCAGAAAGTCACTAGTTAATTCTCAGGATATTATGTCAAAATCTGCTTATCTGGCTAAATTTCTGGTCAAAATGTTAGGGTACTTAATGGGCAGAGGATGAATTCTGCCCCAGTTGCTGACCCATGACTCAATTTCATGTAGCAGTTGCTGCACTGACTGAATTGCGCTCTACTAAGTGAACTGGAAACAGCAATGAAAATTAAGTATTTATAAAGATGTATTTAATTCCCATCTGCTTTGACACAGGCTTAACTAAATGCCTGTTCGTCACACGCCCAGACTCACTGGGTATGAGTCTGGAAGTTGCTCTGTTGCAGGATTTTGATGGGATCCAGCAAATGTGTTCTTCAGCAATTGAAATGAAGCCCTCAGGACATGGTGTTGGTATTACCCACTGCAAGGTTAGTTCTGCTGGTTCCTAAGCACATCTGTTGATGATTGGTAACAGGGGAGGAACATGAAATTCAATACTGTAGAGTATCCTTACTGATACTCCCTCATACATTTTTATTCTGGTACCCAACCTAAAATGTCAATAACAGACTCCTTTCTGTATCTGGAGAAAATCTGATTCGGTTTTGCATTATTTGTGTATGTAACAAAAAGCAGTGCAGAGTTTGACTTCTGTTCTAGAAGGTTTAATGAGATAATAGGAAATGCTATTAAATAATTTTTGTGTGACTGTGCATAATAAAATCCTGAGTAATGACTTGTCCTCTGAAAGCACATTTAAAGAATCAAGTTAAGAATAACGCTAATATAAGCTAATGTGAATGTGTTGGCAATGATCGCATTGATCAGTGGAGCTTCGAAGTGCTGTTCTCATTAGAGGGAATTAATGGATTTAATCAGAGTAAAAGGAAACATTTTTTTGGGGAAAAAAACATCTTTTCTCAAATAGTACTCAGGAAAATGTAAGAATTTGTTTTTTATTTCAACTGTTTCTCCCTTGTGAATTTGCAGATATTATACTTGCCTGTAAAATCAGGTGACAAGGTTTGTGATTTCACAGATGTTGCATGGTACTTCATAAAACTGTGTAATTAGAAAGAAAAACAGTATTTCTGAATTCTGGTTTTACTTGGGTAAAATTTGCTTTGGAAATAACAGGTAGCAAGAAAGGAATTCCAAATTCACGAAGTTGCCAGACGCCATATTTGGGTGTGAGCATGTGGTTTGATTCTGATTCTGCTCCAGCTCTTGGTTGTCACTCCCTAAGCTCTTCTGGAAAGAGAGATTTAACCTTGAAGGTCTTTTACAGCTGAGATGATGGGCAGAGTGCCGGATAAGCTGGCAGGTCTTGAAGCTGTTACCTGCTCACCTGGCACAGCTGGGAGGAGAGAGCTGTACTCATCATCTAAGCTTATATCCGCACCTACCCTGTAAAAAACAATGCAGCAGCAGGGGTCTGAATTCAGTGGTGCTATGCAGTTACAATGCTGAAATTTGAAATTGTGTTTGTGGATAATGTGGTAAAGCTTACTGTGCTGTAGTGATTACACTGATGTTAGTGAACAAAAGCAGTTGATCTATTTAAATGGCCCTGGTCCAGTGTCTCCAGCACTGGAATAAAAGACATCACAACGTATCTCTTTATATCAAATGCCTCCCTTCCACCTTTTCTGTCACTTTTCTGTCACTTGCAGCCTCTCTTTCGCCATTTGTCTTGTTTTAAGAAAAGCCACTCACAAAAGTGAGAGCATTTTTTGTGCTGTTTTTGCTCTGAATAGGAGTGCTGTTTCCCTCCGTATGTTTCAGGGCTCTTGCTGTGGGCCCCTAAAGAAATACTAACTCAAGAAGAATGACTGAATCTTAAGATCAGTCAATCTTCCTCCAAAGAGCAAATGGAGTATGTTGTGTGGATGATAATGAGGTCAAATGTTGAATGGAGATTTGTTTAAAAATGTAATCCCTTTTCAAAATTCCTACCACTTACTGTTTTACCTCCAGTTATGCAAATGCAAATGTGTTTGGCTTTACAGGAATTGCTAATCCTACGGTCAGGCAGTTTTTGTTGCACTGGCAGCAATGTAAAATGATGCAGAGACTCATAATGTTGTCAGGAATCTGGTAAGCTTTCTTTCTGCTCCCTGTAATCTTTAGGGACCAGACTCGCTCTTTTTTATTGAAAATATATCTAAGTCAGTGGCAGAAGCTACAAGAAGCTGCTGTGTTCTGGATCTGTGTTTTCTCACCTGCCAGCTGTCTTTGCAGCAGAACTTCAAGTCTTGTGGTCACAGGTAGAAATGGGCTTGAACAGGAATAGAGGCTTTCTCCTGGGACTTTCCAGCCTTTTGGTGGGAATTAAAGATTTAGGGGGGCAACTGAGGAAGAATAATCTTTTTTTTCCTCTATTCACATGGGTCTTCTCTATGAAAGAGCTTATCTTCAAAACACCTTATATATTTGAATGTTCATATACCTCCTTTGAATTAAATACATTCCCTTAAAGTCCAAAAATGACTAAACTATGTTTGAAGAGATAAACAGGATAAAATGTGTGGCACTCTGTTGTGCATAGGAAATCAAGAATACCAGAGAAGGCTGACATAGCACGTCTGCACTGTCTGTGATAATAACCCAAATTGTCTCAGCACTGCATGTTGTCAGTGGGATACAGAAGTACAGCATCTCTGCACCTGGTGTGTCGCAGGGGAGGAGAACAGAGATTCCATTCTGTCCCTTGAAAATGATGCCAAGTATCCGCTGTCTTTATTTCCTCCCAAATCAGTATTTTGTCATGAAGTTGAGCACCAACTGGAAAATTCATTGTTCTGTAATTATTGCCAGTGGTTCCTGTTTAGGATAAGGTGTTAACAACATGAGGATAGCAAGCAGATTTCTCGTCCACTTTAGTTAGAACAAATTCAAATGAAAATCCCAATTCTGTCCTGTTCTTGCCCTGTCCGGTAAACTTTCAACTCTCATGGATGAAAGTAGTTAAATTCATGACCATATACAGGTTTGTATTTAACAAACCTGCCATAAAAGGTAACTTGACAGCTGACACTGGGGCAGAACTTAACCTGCAAAATCCTGATTCATGAGTAAGCATCTAACATGACTTACAGCTTCCAGCTCAAGTGTTCTAGCAATTAAAAGCATCCTTATTTGGAAATGATAAAAGGAGAATTTGGAAATCACTGGAAATACAGTAAACATGGAGTCTGGTGATGACAGAACACACTTTACTACTAAATGTGGTTTTATTTTATTTTTTAGATGACAAATTGCTATAATACATCGAGCACAACTGCAGATTTATAGTCTGTTAAGTTTTTTGCTTAGCTACAAAGAATAGCAAGTATTGAACCCGAGTTGAATATTGCAGCCATCTGGTAATTAGCTGATGTTAAAAGAATCAGTTGACATTTGATTTTGCAGACTCTCAAGTGGGAGAGCCAGAGATGAAAGTATCTGTCCTCTGTCCTGTGCTGGATGGAGACCTGATGTCCTCTGGTCATGTTCCAGGAAAGCTGAGACAGGGTAACGGTGTTTTAGCTTGAACGGGACTGAACGGGGTTTGTCTGATAGACCTGGCTGTGGAGAGAAGGGTATAAAACAAAAACAAGGACTTTGTGAAGGGGAGCACAAGAAGGGCTTGCCTCCAGCTAGCTAGAGGAGGGAGAAGCCACGGGGGATTGGCTATAGAGTATTTCAGGTTTCTTCCAAATTTCTGCAGAATAACAAAGAGCCTCTGAAGAAAGGACTGTAAACTGACTGAGGCTTGGTTTCAATTTGTAGCGTGATGAAGCTACTTCCTACTTAGCAAAATTCTATGAAAGCTGTAAATCCTGGTCCTGTTGCTAGCTGCTTGCTAGCAGTGATGGTAACTCTTCCATGTTATGGTCTCTCAGTGCTCTCCAGAGGGAAAGTATGGGGTTTGTGGCCATTAGCCCTTGGATGCACCAGTGGATGTTGCTGCTTAGGTGCAGAGGGCAAAGATAACACACTCATTTTGCGGGACTGACTTCCTGCTGTGCTTGTTATATGGGTTTATTTGCCATAAAAAAATGTGCAACGTGTTCAGTGCTGCTATTTGTCATACAGTGCTGATAATGATAAATAACAATGATACTATGTGTAATGTAATAAAATACTAAAATTCTGATAATGATTAGCATATTGTAAAGTGTGGAAAGTTTCTCAAGAGTGTTTTATGTTCAGGAAGTGGGATTCTTTAATGCAGTTGTCAGTGCTAGATTCTTGTGATTGTGCTATACACTATGTAAAAGAAATAAGCAGTATGTTAAGTGCAAGATGTCTGTCCCTTCACCATGTACCAACAACAGTGTTGTGGTAACTGGCAAATAGGTTTTAGCCATCCCCTTAGATTTCCATATTTTTCCAAAAGAAAGGTCTTTACATGTTTGATGCTCTTATCCCAAAGACCGAATCTTTTCTTTTTTTTTCCCCTCTATGACTTCCTATTTGCATGATTAATATGTTCCTTGAATGCTGTGAAAAGAGAATCTCTGCTTAACTCTGAGATCCATGTGGACTCCCATCACTGCTGTTTTATAAACTGTTTTATGCTCTTCTTAATGTTTAGACAAACAAATATGATTTTTTTTGCTTGTTTTTTGCAGTGCTGTGGTTGACGTTTCCTAAGGGAAAGATGTTAACTTCTCAGTGCAGGCATGCTGTAATGAAATTGTTCTTTCCTTGTGGTCCTGGCACAGATTTGTCTTGATTGATGTTTTTGCTGAAAGTAATGTGATTGTGATAACTTATGTGAGCTGGGTAAATGTGAGTCTGCTCTGGCTATTCTGGGGAGCATAAATATCTGCTAAACTCCTTAGTGTTCTGCTTCTTGCAGATATAACAAGCAGAAAGTGCCAATTTCTTGTGTGCACCAGAGCTGCTATGCTGCACAAACATCAGCAGTGCACAGTGGGAAGAATGTCCATGAGGAACTTTGGTAATTGCTAAGCCTGCAGGCTGGGAGAGCCTGCAATACAACCAGCAAAAATTGATCAGCAAGAGGCTTGGCTAATTTTGCAGCTGGTACCCATGAAAAACAGTCATGTCACCAAATTTTCCCTTCTGTTTGACGTGTGTGCCCCAAGGGCACTGTAGGTTGGACACAGATCAATATTATTGTGAGCTTGCTTTTTCAAGCTGTGGTTCTGATCCTGTGCACTGCCATGACTGCATGACTGTAATATTTAGTTGGTACAAACAGCACATAATTATATCAGCAATTAACGCATGTCAATATATATAGAGAGAATTTATTTGAAGACTTCAGGCAAGTTGGATTTTGTACTGGAATCCTGGATCAAATGTATGAAGCTCTTACATGCAGCCAGACAGGCAGTTCAGCCTGTAGTCTGTATTTAAAAAACAGTGTTATCTACAATAATCATTAGAGCTGACAGTCTTTTAGGAATGCAATATCATTTTCTTACTGGCTGCCGCGTACTGCAGCAATTGAACAGGTTTTCCTCCAACCTCATTCCTGTTTTAGATCTTTTCAGTTGAAAGGCATTTCTGTTTCTGGGGTTATCCTAATCTCAGTTTTTATAACTCTGTGTTTTCAGTGAAATTGTAGAGAAACTTGCTTGCAATATGGCCATGCAGCAGCACTTTGGCCATGTTGTGTGCTCTGTTTCTGAGCCTTTAGACGGGTGGAGTCTTTGTTGGTCTGTGTCTGTTTTTCTGCCTTGAGAAAGAGCAAAAACTGCCAGGAAGAAAAATACTCATCCTAAGGGTAGACTCCAATTACATTAAACAGAATAGCAGGCACTTAGAGATGGGACTGGAAGGCAGCCAAAAGGGCACTGTGAAATTTTTCAATAGTCTGTCCCTATGTCTGTCTTCTAGTGATCGACAGAGAATGTAATTTCAACCTTCAAACTATTCACTGCATCCAAAAGGAAGTGAATGCTGCTCAGGCTCTATTTTAAACAGTGCTGTAACCTAGATGAGAAGGTACTCAAGTGTTGTTCTACTATTGCAGTAAAGCATTGCAGATAGTACTACTTAGTAGCCTATGTAAATTGCCCTTTTGGCTGTCTTGTATCTGTTTTGTAAGGAAAAAAATGGGTTCTGACCAGTGGATATTACATGATTTCCATGAGTGTTGTGATTAAGAACTTCGCAGGTGCCTGTTGCTGCTGTGGTGATAGCTGGAGGTGATCAGCCTGGAGTTAGTGTGTGAAGTCATGTTTGGAGATGTTAGTGTGGTTATGAGACCAAATGGCCTCGCTTGTAATGTCTGTAAATGGGTTTAATGATAGGCTGTTACTGCTTTATGAAAATCTCTCAAATTTATGTATGTAAAGGCAGATGGCCTGTGACTTACTGCAAGATTAGTCTCACCAACATCCAGCAATTTCATGTGTTTCTCTGTAGTTACATCTATTTCTGCCTGGAGAGAGATCTCTGTGTCGTGTCATTGTTTGTGAGGCATAACCCATTGAACCTGGTGCTGCTACAGGAGCTTCCTCTCAGTAGAAGGGAAATCAGAGCTGGGTCTGGCATCATGTGGTGTCAGGCACTGCTGTTCCCTCCCAGTGAGATCTGTACACTGATCTTCTACAGGAGAGGAGTGGGAACTTCTAAAAACTGCATTTTAGTGACAGCAGTGATAAGAGTGTACATATTATATATGTATATTTAAGTATATATATGTACAAACTTGCGTTATTCAGGTGATTCCTTAATAAAAGACTCATTTCTACTGTCAAATATTTGGGATCTTCTCTGTTAAATTGCATGCATTCTGATATTTAATTTTAATATCCACAAGGGTGGATAGTGACAGAGCAAGGGGGAATGGTCTTAAACTGAGACAAGGGAGGGTTAGGTTAGATATTAAGAGGAAGTTTTTCACACAAAGAGTTGTGACACACTGGAACGGGTTGCCCAGGGAGGTTGTGAATGCCCAATCCCTGCAGGCATTCAAGGCCAGACTGGATGTGGCTCTGGGCAGCCTGGTCTAGTGGTTGGCGACCCTGCACATAGCAGAGGGGTTGGAACTGGATGATCATTGTGGTCCTTTTCAACCCAGGGCATTCTATGATTCTATGATTTATTTAGTGTGGTGTTTGTGTTTTCTTTCCTAATGAAGTGTATAGTTCTATTGAAAAAATGGTAACACCCTCGCTCCTTCTTTGTATGTGTAATAGAGAGGAAATAGTTCTTTCAGTAAATGGAGAAGCAAAGAGAATGGAGGTGCCCTCTGTGGATATGGTGTAAAGTGAATAAGCAAAGACGATGTTCAGCTTCAGAAAAGAGAGCTGTACAATTCAGGAACTGAAAATAAGATACAATAGTAAAAAATACAGGTTCAGTTACTGCTAAATAGTGATTTCTCAAAGCTTTTGATATATTTTATTCTCAGGCTGTCACAATGTAAGCTGCTCTGTTTTACAGCCAGCTGTCAAACTACAGAGAAGGTAATTCATCTGCCCAAAGGCCCATGGTCCTGCTTTGAACCATGGACAGTTCCTGAGAGGGCCAGTAGATATGGCATTCAGTATGATATATATGAGGTGTTGCAGAAGTGTAGTCTTGTCTCGAGTCCCCAGCTACCACGGGTGGCAATTATGAAGAGCAGCCGTTATCACTGCAAGTAGTCCATTAGCTTCAACAGAAGCTCCGTTGGTGCATTCAAGGGTAAAATATGTCCTTCCACTTTTTCTTTAAATGTAGACAGGGCTACATCCTGTGGTGCTAAAAATGTGCAGGTTTATGACATGTTGGCAGCTGAAACATTCTTCAGGCCAGATAGTTTAACCCAGTGAAATATCATACATGATTGTCAGAGCCATGTAATATCCACCTTTGATTTCATATTTGGTTAAAATGTTAGAATATTGCACTCTGGCTCAGGCTTCTCTCACTCACTGTCCTTGTGCAGTCTGTAGATTATAAAGATCTATGAGATGAAAATAATGATGTTTCCTGTAGTGTGGATGGTGCATCTTGCTCGCAAGGGGTTCCTGGGCATCCACCATCCATCCCAAGGATCCTTCAAGAAGCCAGGGTGTGCGTGCCTGCAGGTGCAACTTCTTTTCCAGTGTGGAATGAAATGCCCATAAAATTTTCTTTTATAACTCCTTTTTGAAAACATTCACTTGGTCATAAATACTGCTTCTCTTAGGGTTTTGTGTTTTTGTTTGTTTTTGCATTTTTTTAAAGAACATAAATGCTACCTTTAAGCATTTTGTGGTTTTCATGCTTCTGAGGTCGGATTCAAAATGTGATGATTGACAAGTATATTTTTTTGTACATTCAGCTGTTTCTCCTCTTAATTGGTCCTTTACACTCCCTTTGTAGGAACTTTGTATCATTGGTCCTTTTTTTCCTCTAAGAAAGGAGAGAGCCGTTAGCATTCTGTAGAAAAGCAGGGACTGGTTGGACCTTGAAAGTGTCAGTAGATAACTCTCCAGCTATTTTCTATCCATGCCACCATATTCATTGTAGCCTAGAAGTTCCAGCCTCTTGAACATTGATTTTTCTCTATTGATTAGCTCATATATATATATATAAAGCTTTATCATTTCTATTGAAATAGGATTAATCTCTTATTTCAAAGGAACTTTCCTAACAGGATGAGAGAGGTGAATGTTCCCTTCTGCTCTGCCTTCATGATGCCCCGTCTGGAGTACTGAATCCTTGTTTAGGGCCCCCAGCTCAATAACGATGTGGGGCTTTTGGAATGAGTCTAGAGGAGGGCCATGAAGATGCTCACAAGGCTGGAGTACCTCTCCTACAAAGACAGGCTGAGGGATCTGAACTTCTTCAGTCTGGAGAAGAGGAGACTCCAGGGAGACCTCATGCAGCCTTTCAGTAGCTGAAGGAGGCCTTACAGGAAACAGGGACTGTTTTTGAGTGAGTGTAGTGATAGGACAAGAGATAATGGCTTTAAACAAGAATAGATTAGGTTTAGATTAGATATGAGGAAGGAATTCTTCACAGTGAGGGTGGTGAGGCACTGGCACAGACTGCCCAGAGAAGCTGTGGATGCGCCATCCCTGGAGGCATTCAAGGCCAGGTTGGGCAGCCTGATCTGGTGGTTGGCAGCCCTGCCCATAGCAGGGGATTGGAACTGGGTTGTCTCTAAGGTTCCTTGCAACCCAAACCATTCAGTAATTCTATGATTCTGTTAAGGCAATTCTAAAAACACCCTTAATGTCTCTTCAGTCAAGATTGTACTAGAAATACTGTAGTTGTACTAGTATCACGTGATACCACTGCAGTACAAACCCCTTGGGGAGGGGTACGCAAAGCAACCCATAGCAGAAGTCCTGCCAGGTGCTGTGGAACCACAATAGATCTATTTGGAGGCAGTTCTCTCGGGCTTTGTTTTTCTAATATATTTTCTGTTTTTCAATTTTACATCTAATGTTGCTGCATTTACAACACTGAAGAAGCTGACAGAGTAATTGAAAGAAAACATCTTTCAATTTCTTGTCTATCAAGCTTGTTTTCAGCCAATAAATGCACCTGTGGATTGATACACTTGAGTATACAGGTAGCACAGCTCCAGGCAATACAACTCATTCTGAAGAAAATGTTTGTGTAATTAACCTTACAAGCAAGTTTTGGTTTTGTGATTGGCATTTGGACTATTGCTTTGTTATAGGCAACAGTAAGAGCATGCAGCACCTCCGAAGAATCGGAAAGCCCCAACTTCAGATGCTTCTTGGGAAAACATCCTGTGAATTGTTTCCTCATGCCCTATCTGATAAAAGCAGGAATTAAGGAGCTGATTAGCACCTGACAGGATAAAACTCTCTTAATTGTCTCTGTATGTTTCAAGCCACTGAAACTGTTTCTGCTGACACTGTTTGCTTTACAGTGCTTGTCCTTGATTCACTGGGATTGGACTTTCCTAGGCTGAAATGTTAAAGTTATATTCTCAAAACTATAGTTGTTTTTTTTCTGTCAGCATGAGATTAATCTTCCTGTTAGGCTTTTCCTGTTCTTAAATTTATCTCTTGTCTGTAGCCATTTTCTTATTAATGTGAAACTTACACTATTTTATGCTTCAAAGTAAGTGGTATTTTAGTTGGAATGGAAAATAAAATCCAGTGTGAATGAGCTGATGGGACACTATGCCAAAAACCATTGAGCTATCTCATTAAAAGCTTATCCCTGTTTCTAGAGGCAATCTAATTTCAATCAGTAGTATTAAGAACAGGAGATATAATTAGAATATAGGTCACTAATTAGCAAAGATTTCACTTCATATACACACTCATATACTTAGGGTAATATAGTGATATTGTCTGATATCAGTGATATTGTCTGCCATTTGATATGGGAATATGTGCCTGGTTGCATGCATGCTGGATCTGTATGGTGTTAGTTTCACAATAATTGTTTAATGTGGATGATCCTTAACACAGTGTTCGGGTTTTGAAAACAGTGTATGTCTAATCTTCTGCTCTCTGTCTGATCAGATATATCAACATATATAAATGCAGATCTGTTTACTGAATATTTTGTTGCCAGGGTCTGATTTTCAGTGCCAGTTGAGATAGTTGATCTGTGTCTGTACAGGGAAAGTGAAATTTTGCTGGCTCTTGATGTTTGCCATGTAGAGAATGTCCTTGGGGAATCTTGACAATACATTTATTTGGATCACTGGGAGGAACAGTAGGAAAAGGATGAGGCACAGAAACCAATGAACAGCACTTTAAAAAATAATTTAGTGTTGATGCTACATCATGCACAGCAAAACATTCGTTTAAAAGAATTTCAAAGGTGATGATTTTATGCCTACCAAAAATACGTACTTTTTTAAAACACAAACAGTAATTAATCTGTGGAGATGGTGCCAGAAGCAAAAGGACCAGTGAGCTCAAAAGGGCTTTGCATTCAGTCAGCAGTAACGAAACACAAGTTTTTTTATTTAAAGAACACCAGAAAAATCCTCATTGCTCAGGGGATGGAACTGCTGGCTGACCTAGGTCTGGAGGAAGCTTCTCTTGGGTTCTGCTCATTAGTGCTGGCAGCTTGTCGGCAGTGGGACCCCTGTTCTCACCCTGGAATTTTACGCTGTTTTTTTTGTACTGTTTTAATTCCCTGTGTGTGATGGGACTAAATCTGGGCATACAACTCATGCTAGAAAAAAATACGAATGCAGTGAAATATCATTCTAAGAGCACTGTTTTCTGCCAAGGTTACTTCAGAGGTCACGGCCAAGCAAGGAGGGGAGTGCAGACACCACAGCCAGAGTCCTCTGCTTCATCCATTTCACATTTCTACAGTGAAGGAAAAGCATGTTAGATGAAGGTCTAATGAGTCATGTCAGCTGGCATTTCATCTTCTATACTAATGGACCGCAGTCAGTGTGTAAGAATTCATATTTCTGTGGGGTGCTTATGTACAATTAAGCTCAAATTCCCTCACAAAATTATGTTGTTATTATTGACTGTTTTGTGTTCTAGTTTCTCCTGGGTCATGCAGAGGGTATGTCTTTTTTTTTTTTTTTCCAGCATAAAGCTACTGCATTTTCTGGGAGAATTTCATTTTTCTCCCTAATTATTTTTATGCTATTAAATAATAGTTGAATGTTTATTTTCTCATGTAAATAAAATGTGTGAGTTCGGATTTTCCATGCTGAAGTGCTGCTTTGTTACTGATTGCTGCACCTGCATCGTCTATTTAAAAGAATTGGCATTTTAAGAATAATGTGTTGCTTTTACATGTCTAAATGAATGAGTGATACCATGAGGCTGAATGAGATTGTCCAAATCTTCTTCATTTCTTTTGTAAAAAAAAAAAAAAAAAAAAAAAACTGCCTTTTAAATTCACTTTCAGAGTACCTTAATAGCCACTTCTGATATATATATTAATTTTTTTTAAGTGTGTAGACTACTAAGACTACTCCAAGCTGGCTTTAAAACAGATGGTTAGATTACTGTTACATGAAATGATCATAGTGATAGAGACTTGAAAAGAAAATTTGCATACATGTTCAAACAGAATAAGAAAAGGCAGACTTGGTATCACTATATCAAATGTTTTGCTGAAGGGTCTTTCAGTTATTTCCATATGGCTCTCTTTGGCCTGCTGGGGAAGGGTGATAAATCATGCTGGACTCATTTCTTGCTCTGGGTTCCTATTTTCTTTTCTCATGATGAACTTTAAGGTGTGAACATTTTCATCTGGAGAAAGGAATTGATCTAGATATTTGATGGCTGCAAACAAAAAGTTTCTTGAAAGTGTGATTTGCAGCTATGAACCTTAATGCCACTATGTTCAAACAGAAAATTTGTGGATTAGATGTAAAGGTAATATCACTTTAGAAGTTCTTCATGTCTGATGCTATTGGCTCTTCAATTTACTGTGAAATAGAAAATAAGTAGTAGAGAATGGAGAAAGAACTGCATTTTCTTCTGTGAGCCTTCTCCACATTTTATAGCTGAACTTAAAATACTTGCGTAGAAAATGTAGAAGTCATCAAATATTCCACATGCAAGATGGAATTTGTATGACATAGCATAGTGGGAAATACTGGTGATAGGTGGATGATTGGACTGGATGAGCTTAGAGTCTTTTCCAACCTTGGTGATTCTGTGATTCTCTTTCTGAGGGACACTCCTCAGAAAGCATTGAGTAATCCCTCTTAAGTAAAGTATAGGATAGGATGTGAAAACTGATAAACTGAAGGGAATTTGAAAAGGAAATGTAAAGAAGATGGATTGGTGAGTTGCGGAGGTGATACACAGAGAGGAATTTTGGTCAATGAGAATACAGAGATGCTTCTCAGTGATGATAGCTATAGGATACTGAATATATATACTATATATATATATATATATATATAGCCTTGTTTCGCATACATCAGTAAATGCTTTTATATAAAAGTTATCTTGAGATGACAGTGGGCTTTCTGGTCATAAAATTAGACTCAGTTTTACAGTTATATGAGCTTAATGCTGAGTCTCAACTCTGAAAGCTTTTGTTTGATAGAGGAGTAGCACTTAGTCTTCTGTGTATGGGAAAGCGCATTGAAAAAAAAAATGTCTGGAGGAGAAAAATGCAGGTTCCCAAAGGAAATGGCAGGGACATTTATTTTGATAAAGAAGTGGATAATTTTTCTGCATTGAATGTTGTCATGCGCAATAACTGAGAATTTTACTGCTGTTGTTAGCAGAAACAGATTCAGTGCCTTGGTGATTTTTCTACTAATTGATGCTAGTGTTAGGAATTATCTCCTTCTTGTAGCTTGAACTCATTCTTTCTCTTGTTCTTTATCACAATTTATGATAGCAGAAAGGCAAGGAATGGATTATTAAGTCTGTCCCTCTGCCACTTTAATTTGTTACCATATTCCATCTTTTTAACAATTGCTTAAATGCCCCTTTATGTCATCCTTGCTTTCTACAACTTTCCATAAGAGCGTATAAAACAGTTCTGAAGGAATGTACAGACATATTAGGGAATGCTTTTTTCTCTTCCATATCTCCCAGAAGTCAGCCCCGCTTCTGGAGGAGGAATGCTATGATAATGTATCACAGACTTTTTATATTAATTACTGCACAATATATCACAAGCTGCAAAGTTCCTGTTCTACAATAACACTAACAGTTGTAATGGTGCCACATGGAGATTTAATGGCATTCATGCGAAACCCATTTTGTCCCAGCTTTATCATATGGGAGATAACAGTTCAATAAATATTCTGGGCCAGTCTAGATGAATTGAACATTGAATATGAAATTTAAAATAATTCTTCTGTTAGTTGCCAAAGGTGTTGGACCAATGCTGTATATTTGCATCTCCTGCATGAGCTGGATTTAGTTTTTGTTCATCAGACAAAGGAGAGAGTTGCATTGCTACATTAATTATAAGGTTACTTTAAATGTGTTTTGATTTGATTATTGCCTTTTTTGGAGATAGGTTTTAAACCAACAAACATATGTGACCGTTTATTAGTCATAGAATATGATTTATTAAAATCATTGGAATATGTCACAAACGTAAGCATTCCGACTTCAAAGAGAATTGCACATTTAGGCAATTCTATAATATTTTCTTAAAGCAAAGCTAAGCTGATTCTACATGACAGCAGTCTTAATGAGACTCAATAAACAGTACAGTTTGTAACCTCAGGCCCACTGCTGAGCAGAAGCCGAGAGCAGTGCTACAGCTTTAGTGAGCCCATTACTGTGAAAGATGCTGGATCCTAGAGCAGCCTGAGTCACTCATTGCACAAGAGATGAAGCTCCAGTAAATGGAAATGAATATCCAAGGTGACGGGTGACAACTTTGTGCATGCATGATTTTCTCTGATTTGACAGTGCCTTGATATGGTCCTAAGGCATGGGGCTTACTAGAAGCCATTTGCATTTTTAGCCATTGAAGCTTCTGTTTCCTTACAGACATTAACATTTGGGGCTTGCGGTTCCATGTAAGTATTACAAATTTCCTTTGCTTACTTTTTGAATTTAATTCTTAGAGCTTCTCAGGATCTAGAACAGCCCTTGTAAACTGTTGGATGTTCAGTAATACTGGAATGCAAATGTTATTTCTGCCAAGTTAGGCTTATTTTCATTAAGTTCTTCTGAAGGTGAATTGAGATAGGAGCTTGTGTGTGTATGAAACACACAAAAAAGCTTGTATGTGTATTTGTGTTCAAGAAACATTTAGATGTTGTACTGAGGGACATGATTTAGTGGGGCATATTGGTGATCAGTGAATGGTGGGACTGGGTGATCTTAAAGCTTTTTTCCAACCTTGGTGAATCTATGATTCTACAATTGAAACATTTTCAGTCACTTGATGACAAGAAAGTCACCCTGAGCTGCTTATTGCAAACCTTGTTCTAGTCCTCTTTGTTCCTTTAAGTTGAAGAAAGAGCATGTTACTCCACCTTGATATATAACTTTGCTAGTCTTTTATTTTTTTACATGATCTTAGCATGTACTAGAACAAACCCTCCTCTAGAAATATCATCTGGCTAAAATTATGTGGTACCTTGGTTAGAAATCACTAGCAGTACTAAATCAGCAGTAATGTACCATGCAACTGCCTTTTGAAGTATGGGATGCGATTATCAAATCCTTCATTTTTGTGTTTTGCCCAGATTAAAACTTAAGTATGTTGAAACTCCTAGCCTTAACCTGTTCTCCCTTTTCCAGTGTGAAAGAAATCATTCTGGGATTTGGACCCAGTACAACTTGAGGTCTGCTTAATGCCTATGGTCACATCCTGAGCTTCCCCTTCCCTGGTCAAACTGCAGGTTGTTTCCCAGCCCTGGAGCCTGATCCCTGCCTCGCTGTCACATCCAGGCCCTGCAGCACTGGGGCTCCTCTAGAAGCAACCCATATCCCACAAAGAGCACTGAAGGCGGTGTAACTTCTCTTAGAAGCTGCTGTGCTCTCTTAGTCTGTATGAAAATATTCCTAAAGTCCCTTTGGAAATACAACATAAATGGATTTAGGATGTGAAAAGATGGGAAAGAGCTGAGCTGTGTTACTTAAGCTTAAGGTGACCAGGGATGGTGGACCAACTCAGTATCTACTTCTGTGTACCGAAGGTACAGACCAAATAAAACAGAAGTGGTGGTGGTGGCATAGGATAAAGAATTGCTACTGTACAAGAAAACAGGCAGAGATTTGTCGATGTTGGTGGGAATAACATATAATTTGCTGGACCATATATTCATATTTTCCTGAGGTAACTTACAGGAAAGTCTTAAATTTGAGCAGTTAACCACGAGTCTTGAATTTCTAATTCTTAAATAAATGTTACCTATCACATTTATGGAGTTGCTGAACCGAGTGGTTAACAGTGAAATACAGGCTTGGAATAAGCCTTGCCATTTATGTTTTTGATCTTCAACCTAGTGAGATGGCAGAAAAAAGATGTTAAAGTAATACAGAGCTAGTGGAAAAAGATTGCGCAATCAGATGCCATTCCTCATTTAATGCTGTTAAATTGCAGAATGGCAACAACAAAGCATAAGTTGTCATCTGCTGACATTTAATTCAGTGGAAAACAGGAAAAATGCACTGTTAGAAAGTGATCTCAGAATCCCCGAGGAGTTGCAGAGATGTATAGAGAGACAGACTAACACAATAAAAATCAATGTGGTTTGTGTCCTAGGTGATGCCACCACTTCAGCAATGACATCGTTTGTATTTACAGTTAGGAACGATGTTCACAAATAGTGTTGGAATTGCTAGAAGCAGTGTGGTGACCACACAGCATCGCTCGGATGGTGAGTGGACAAACCACAGTTAATCACTGCAGGGAGGGAAATGAATGACATCGGTACGTTGCTTCTCCTTGGGGGGCATCAGTGCAGACTGAGATGTCTGACTCAAGGTACAAAATGCAAACAGAGCTTCTGCTGGCAGATCGGATGTTCGGAGATCGAAGCAGCAGTGTCGATAATCTGAGATTAAACAAATACTGCTAGTTTGGTTTCACATGTGGATTGGTCACTGCTGTTAGAAGTTGCCCTACAGGTGCCTGTTGTTCATTATTTTTGTAGGACTGTTTAATTTCCTTATGCAGGAGACCATGAACATAGCTGTGTTATGAGGAAGTGGTTGTGTGGCATCAGGTGTGCTGAGTGGCCCTGCTAGGTCACAGTACAGACACTGGAGGAATGTGCTCAGGGTCATCTTCCTTGCCTGTGATAAACCGGCAGTTTTATAGGCATAAAGCTATTAAAAAACAAACAACAAACAAACCAACAGGTAACTGATCCTAATGAGTTACTCAAAAATCATTTCTTTAGAGTAAGGTCTCTAGCTGCTAAATCATGAGTGACTTAGCAGTAATGTATATCGTTATTGCCATTTCTTTGAAATGCTTGCATCCATCTTTGTCACATGAATGTGATGGCATGGCTTTGTGTAGGTTAGTGCACTCTTGTATGCTAAAGAAATCAGCGCCTGCTGCCTGTTCCAGTGTTGCTGATCTGCGCTCAGGAACATGTGGTCGCTGACCCTGGGAAAGCAGGGTAGCTGTGCAAGCTCCAGAATTTTAGTTGTTCCAGACTGCAAGCAGTCAGCTTACTTACTGAATCAGAATTCACTGTTGTTCCCTATCTCTGTAGAAGTTTTAAATATGAAAAAGCTAAAATTGTCTATAAATCCATAACTTAATAACTCATATGATACATAAAGTAGGTAGGCTCTGAGGTTGGTTTTCCTGAGGGTGTTCCATGGGAAGTTAGGGGTGGCTCCAATCTTCCTGTTGTAGCTGCTGTGATAGCAAGTCAGTGGTGCAGTGATCGTGTTGTGGCTGAAGGCAAATGAGCCATGTGTAACTGTCCATGCCAGCCCTCCCTCAAATGTTCCCTTGTAGTGGAGGAGTTCTCTCTCCTCCCATTACTCTGTGGTACATGGGACAGATTGCAGGTGGGTGAGGGACCTGTCCTGTCCATGGTCTTGTTGCACTGTAGGGTTGATTGTGGCCATCAACGTGGAAGCCCTCAGCCAAATGCAGGGTGAGGAAGCCCTGTTGTACTCTGCCTTGTCCAGCCAGCTCAGAGAAGAAGGCAGCTCAGGCTATCAGCTTAGGCAGGCTGGCAGTGCTGGGAATGAGGGGTGAGCAGTGGTGGCCATTGGTACCCTACCAAGTTGTCCTCTGTTTGCCCTTGCAGCCTCAAGCTCACTTCTGTGTACTTCAGTTATTAAAAGTTAGGTTCCGAGTTCCTAACTGCAAGTGTTTGTGAGTGATTCTTGTAATCAAAGCACTCAGTTTTTTCCTCTAAACAATACGCAAGCATCAGCAAATTCTTTCCATGCCCTTTTAAGCTTCTCTCTTTTTCAGAGTATCAGAGAAAGAAGCATAATCTGCTCTCTTCTTCTCAAATGAGATCTTCTGTTTGATTGATGCTCCTTTCAGAAAGTAATTCAGATATGAAGAGGTGGGGGCAGTGATATTGTGGAAGAAAATATTTGTTGGCACTTTGTATTAACTGTGTTGTTCTGGCCAGGAGGACTTCATTTGGCCTGCGTAGCCATCCTGGAATACCACAAACCAGCAACTGGGTCAAAACTAAGAATATTTTGTTGAATTTTTGCTTTAGTCTTTGTTGTCATCCTAATTATTTTGATCACGTACTCAAACAATTGTTTGTGAGTGGTACAGCTGTTGTTCTGCTCCTGTCAAAGCCAATTCAGATACTTGAGATATTTTTAACATTAGATGTTCCTTTTAAAGCACAAGGGTAAGATGCTCACATGACACTGTGAAGTGCAGGAGAGCTGAACCTGGAATGCTGCACCCAGAGGTGAAAGGCCAGCAATGCTTGTGTGAGCCAACGCCATCCTGGGATGAACAACTTTGGTTTGAACTTGCTGAGAATCATGTCTAGAGTTTTTTCCTACATTCAGATTGATGGGTGAGCCTGTTTTATTCATGGACAGTAATATTCTTCATCAGAGATCTTCAGTCTGATCATCAATTGTTAATTAAATTTCTAATTAATTCCAATAAGAATATAAAAATAAAGTCAAAGAAAAAACTCTTGTCGTATTTTATTCAACAAGCAGACCCTCTATTCTTCATGTTTCTGCAAGAACTATAAAAATGTCACTTTAAATTAGATTGCAGCTTATTGATGGCTTGTGAAAGAAAGTGGCCATTTCATCCCTTTTGTCTTAATGCCACCATCTCCAGCTGTATCGCCACATCTTGATTAGCATTTCTACTGCAGCTAACACAGTGCCTTTATCACGTCTCGACACAGAGAGCGCCTGGATTTAGAATCCCTTATGCAAGAAAATTGGTAACTGAATCAGAGCAAGATTTCATCTGCAAGAGGAAAAATGTCCTTTTTGCCCTGCCTCGGTCAGGAGAGGAGGAGATATGGGATGGAGGCAGCCCCAGCACAGACAGCCTGTGGCTCTGCTGGCCCAACAGTGTGTCCCAAAGCTTCATCCTAGGAGTGCTGTGAGAGCTGATATTCCACTCTAAGTCCTGAAATAAAGAGCACAGAAGAAACGTAATGGTTTCACCCTTCCTCTTCTCATCTTTTGGATGGTAGGTGGTTCCCAGCTTAGGGTCTGAAGAAATAGAAGAAGAGGACACAAAATATCATCACAGTTACCGTTTTACCATAAAATGTGTAGAACCAGACAGTCCTTGTAGGTAGAATTGTAGATTGGAATAGCTGTTCTGGAAGGGACCTTGCAAAAACTGGAGAGTCCACCTGCCTGACCACTTCAGGGCTAACACAAAGTTAAAGAACGTTGCTGAGGGCATTACCCAAATGCCTTTTGGGCTCTGGCAGGCACAAGGTATCACCCACCTTGCTAGGAAGCCTGGTCCAGGGCAAGACCTGTGCTACCTGCAAAGAGTTTGATTCACTTGTTTTTGAAGGGAAACTAAAGTTGCTATTTTCATTGTGGTTTTAAAATCATGTATTTATTTATTTATTTATGCCTGAGTAATTGTTGCTGACAGGCAGCAGAGTAGCAGGAACAGTATTGCTAGAGGAGAGAGCAGTTTAGTGCACAATGCATTTGCAACTTTTTAGTTTTCTGCCGCAAACCTATAATTTATTATTGGTAATGCAGAAGGAAGGGTAGGAATGCTGCCAGCCTGCACCAGAGGCCAGCAGTACCTCAGGCTAAAGCAGACACTGCTATGGAATCATAGAATAATCATGGAATGGTCTGGGTTGAAAAGGACCTCAAAGATCATCTAGTTTCAACCCCCCTGCTGCATGCAGGGTCACCAACCACTAGTCCAGGCTTCCCAGAGCCGCATCCAACCTGGCTCTGAATGCCTCCGCAGGGAAGGTGAAAGTGTCGACGTTACCTGAAGACAATGAGATGTACAGTATAACGTATGATATAAAGTGACATGAAGGCAACTGAAGCAGCGCTGTGCGGTGCTGGAGCACTGGCACAGGCTGCCCAGATGCTGTGGGGTCTCCTCCTTGGGGATGTTGAGAAGCCGCCTGGCCATGGGCCTGGAGCCACAATTACAGGACAGAAGCTATCCTCAGCCCTTCTGACTCAGATACCTACACTGCCTCCTATTATAAATAAATAAAATAGAGATAATTAAAAATTAAATAATAAATACCAAAATTAAAATGTTGGTATTGTCGTATATGCAGATTTGGGTTTAAAAGTTAAAAATAAGCAGTGGTGCAGGAGCAGTTGCTGCAGTAGTAGCAGAAAGTATAAATGACTTAATGAATGCAATATATGTTTTATATTTTTTAACAGCATCTCTTGGTAATAGGAAATAAAAGAGTGTGGGGACTTGATAGTGCAGCTGAGTTTAATGTCTTCTGGACTGCACATTTTATAAAAGCTATTGGATATTCTGTTAAAGTGGATGCACTTTAATACATCACTTGTAGCTATTCCATGGATATTGAAAGGACAGATCACTTTTTTGAAATAGGATCCTTCTGGTGCTCTCACTGTCGGGTTGTTTTGCAGCAGTAGCCTAAAAATACGTTGAACTGATATGGGGTGCTTCATGAAGATACATGGGAATATTGTCTGAGCAAGAAGCCCTCCCTGTGTTCTGGCTGGAAGGTGTTAAGGCACTTAATGACTGTCAGTGCACACTGCTAATTTGTACTGGTATTTTTAGTTGTACTCCCAGTAGGAATGGCACTGGGTTTTTGACAGCATCCCACTGGCAGCTGTGACTGCTGGCTCCCTGGGGAGAGGGCACCATGGATGTGCAACAGCCGTCCCTTAGCTAAGGCTGATGCTTGCTTTACGCTCATAAACTGCATTTCCAATTGCATAATTTTACAGAAACAAAGCAACCTCATAAAAGTGCACAACCTGTCCTTTCCTGTGAGAAATTTGTTGGATTTTTTTTTTCATGTTTGTTCAGGGGAAGGGATTCTGGAAATAATGCAGAGCTGTTTTTATAAATCTTATCATATGTCCTGCCAGCCACAACCTGCAAATTCTCAATTGCTGTTCCCTTGTTAGTTCTGATTGAAGATGGTGGTGTTTTTCCACATCTCCTGCTTTTATAACAGCAGATTGGGAAATAATAGAGGTACTTTACAGATAAAATATATGGGGAAGTAGGGGACTTAAAAGGAAATATTTTTATTTTTCTAGTTTATTTTACTTACTATGATTACCCCGTGATAAGCCATTTGGTTATATAAATATGTCACATGGGGTAATTCTGCGGATCTCTGTTGATAATGATACAAGTAATCAGGGACAAAATATAAATTTTAACACCAGAAATCATAGTTTTGTGAAACATCGTATCTGTAGGATTGAAAGCAAGCTATTTTTGGGATTCAGAACCAGAGCTGCTGGTCCATGAAGGGCTGTGAAATAGTCCCGTTGGGCATGCAGGGGTTCCTAATGAGCAGTTCTCAGAGTTTCTAAGGAATGACTTTGCTCTTTTATGAGTATTTGTGTTGTAGATAACCAGAGCTGTTGTGATTAGTGCTGCCGCATAGCCTGCAGAGAATCTTTCCTACATGCTGTTAGAGAGGAGGTCCACCCTGATGTATTGGTGGTGGATTGCTAGTGACATGTGCTGGGATTGTTATGGAAAGAGCATGGGTTTTTTTTGGTGTGGTTTTGTTTTTTTCGAGCAACCAGTTTGTAGTGGGAGCACTGAGGAGGTTCAGATTTAAGTGTGATTTCAGGAGTGATTATCACCATTGTTGGAGGTTTTTGTAATTACATTTTTAGGTGTGTGTGTGTGTGTTTTAAGGAACTAAAATATTCCCTAAACTAGTGCACTGTATTCACCTAGTGCACCTGGACAGGCTTGAGAGATGAGCCCATGCCAACCTCATGAAGTTCAGCAAGGCCAAGTGCAAGGTCCTGCACCTGGGTTGGGGCAAAGCACAGATCCAGGTTGGGCAGGGAATGGTTTGAGAGCAGCCCTAAGAAGGATCTGGGGATGTTGATTGATTAAAAATTCAACGTGAGCTGGCAATTTGTGCTTGTGGCCCAGAAAGCCAACCGTATCCTGGGTTGCCCCAAGGGAAATTTGACCAGCAGGTCGAGGGAGGTGATTCTGCTCCTCTACTCTGCTCTCGTGAGACCCCATCTGGAGTACTGTGTCCAGTTTTGGGGCCCTCAGCACAAGCAGGACATGGAGTTGCTGGAAGAGTATGGAAGAGCTGGGAAGCTTAGAGTTAGATCCCAGATAGCTCCTCAATTTCTGCACAGCTTGTTAGCTGTCCTCTAAGGAAAAATATTTTTTGGACCTCAGAGTGCATGTGTGTGCATTGCTTTGGACTTTCCTAGCTTCCACAGTGTTCAGTCTATCTTGCTTGATGAAAGCAGATCAGGAACCATTGGGTGAAACTTGTTTCTGTAGGAGAGTGGGAGGCACTCTAGAAGTCAGGTGAATGTGCTAAGCAGAGTACAGGAAGCTGCTGGGATAATGCATGTGGGCTGCTGCCAGAGACCAGAAGTTCTCAAAGACCATGGGGAGTGAGAGGAGGATGGGATGAGGGGTTCTTGCTTTAGGGCTGTGTGATATCAACATGCACAAGTAGCGAAGAAGAAATTAGCATAGCTTTTCCACAGCAGAAGTGCCCTTTATTGACTCTGGGTTTTGATTTTGTTTGCTGTTTGCTGTATTGAGTAGTTTGTGTCATCACTGTGGATGCTGAGAGTCTCTGGGCTTGGTGACACCTTTCTGATTCTCTTTCCTTGTCTCCAGAATAGATGTATATCGTTAACATAGAGCAGTAATTGATTGTACCAAATGGTGGTGCTTTTGGTCTGGTGACGGCTATGTTTGGTCTGGTGCAGCACCAGTGAGGGGCCAAGTTGCTGGTGGGGAGGCCAGGCAGGCCGCTGGCAGGGCAGGGCTGTTGGTGGTGCCCAGTGTCACCCTCGTGGGCAGGGGCCTGGCACAGCGGTTGCCAAGGCAGGCACCTCCAGTAAACTTTTAGGAAGTTTAAATACTTTCACTGTCAGGAAATTTCGTCTTTTTAAGGTTTCATTCATCTAAATTCTGTTTACAGCTATTGAATCTTGTGCCTTTGTTTGCAAGATTGGAAACATTTCCCTCTAAGCTTTTTCCATATGTAATCATATAAATTCAGTGACAGTTCACCTTTCATCCTTCCCTCATGAGCAGAGTAGATTCAGCTTCTTTACTTTAACATTACAAGGCTTATTTTTTTTTGTCACAGAATTACTTTTGTTCTTCTATGTTTTCAGGAAGGAAGTGGAAATGATAAAATGTATCATCAGAAATGTTGTTCTACTCTGGCAGTGATTTATTTCAACCAGTAGATAAATGTAAAGAGAAGGATTTGCTTACTCCAGTGTTGGACCAGGACCTTTATGAGACAGCACACATGGTTTTAGATAACCAGGTCTGTCTTTGAGCCTTTGAGCCACATTATCTTGGAGAAAAAAAGAATGCTGAGGTGACAAAACCTCTTTCAGAAAAACATGTTGACTGGCATTAATTAGTTTTCTTGCATCTAATTATTTGTAAGTCACTATGATGATAATAATGAAGAAAAACCTTAGAGGCTCTGAATTTTCCTGTGTATGGCAAGGATACCTTTGAATGACAGTAAATACTACCACATTTTAATGTGGAGAAAATGTTTTGAAACAGTTTTTGTGTTTAGATATGAAGATTTACAATCTGTTTTAAAGTGTGCATGTGAGATGGGAAGGGACTTTTTACCCTATGTCTGTCTAAAGCAATTTTTTTTGTGTTTCTAGCAAAGCACTTGATTAAAATACTGTCAGGCTTGATTCAATGTGCTCATTCCTATATTGGAATTATTATACAGAAAACCTGTGTGAATGGATGGGGTGGGACTGGGAAGATGAGTCGGTGACTTTGAAGGAGTTACACAGCAAAGTTGACTATAAACAAGGAATCAGATTTTCTTAATGTCCTTGATGCCATTCAGTGATACATCTTCTTGGATGTAGTTTGCACTTTGATTCTTGGGTTCTTGTGCTGCTCTGTGCACCAAGGCTTTTCTAGGCTGTTGGAGAGGAGGCGGTGGGCACTGCGGGGCGATTTGCTCCAAAGTTTTCCACCATCTGCTCTCAGGAAATGGAGAGGGCAACATCACTGACCTTCAGGGTGTTTTTGCCTGTGGCTGCTGGATGATATGAGCTCTGCCTTCAGATGCTTCTCCTCGCTCCAGCTCTTGTAGTGAGCCTGAGGGAGCCTGGGCCAAGAGAAAAATGATGCCACATCTCTTCTGAGTATCATGAAACTAGTTAGATGATGACAGAAATGGTAACTCAAACTGTATATGCCCAGTGAGTAAAGATGCAAAAAGAAACCAGGCAGTACTGGTTCACGTGTGCAGGCTCTGACTGGAGCTTTCCTTTGGTGTTGCACCCCAAGGTCTGTGCAACCTCAAGTGTCTGATGTTTTCCTTCTAGAGCCTGATTTCTGTACTCTGGCAGGCTGAAGATGAGAAGGAATAGTTCACCGTAATGGCATAACAACCCGTATGGGATGTAGAAAACTAGAGGAATTTATCACTTATGTCTTTACAGCTTTCAGAGAGGTTTTTTTAACCCACAATATCCTTGCTAAAGGGCTGATCTCCTTGGAGATAGGCTGCCTTCTGCCCATATCTCCGGCTGTGCTCAAGAATTCCAATTAAAATAAAGGAGCTGCGTTACATAAACCTGCATGCCCTTCCAGCTGGAGAAGAGAGTTATTGTCGTAGTGGTGGTCTCTACGGCGTTTTTCCATGGGGTGTGTAAAGCTGACAGCAGGGTGATGAAGTGCATCCGGGAGTTATGTACATCTGCACTGGGCCCTTGCCCTCAGGTTTATTTTTGACTTCTTCCATTGTGCTTGGAGTGCTTAGAATGTCATTTACAAAATTAATCCTTGAAATGGAGAAAAACTGCTCATCACATTTGCAGAAATGGAGTAGGGAATAAAAGCCTCACTCAAGCGAATATTGCAGATGTCATATTATGCTAAAAAAAATTGGCAAAATATTAGGAATGGTTATAGTCTAATTTTAAAACCACATAAAAATTAATGGCCAGTGGACATCTGAAACCTTTGAGTATTATGAATGCAAGATAAACCTTGAATTGCCTATAGACATTTCTAGAAATATCATAATATTTTATGAACTTCTAAATTAAGTTTTGTTCTTTTCAACGAGAGGTTAAACCCATGGCAGTCACGTTTGAATATTAGTTTGGTAGCTTTTCCACTTGAAAGGGAGAAAAAAATGAAAAACCGGTCTGTACTTAAAGGAAGTTTTGTTGAAAAGTTTAGAAACTGCAAAAATTGTAAACTTCCTGTGGTTGACGTAGGAAACTGTTCTGCGGAGCTGTTCTCTTCACAATGGGAGCTGAATAAGACCTAAGCAAATAGTGGCAGAAGTTAAAGCCGGATACATTCCTTGATAACTTATATCTTTATATCTTTAAATTTGGTTTCATTTTTTGAAATGGGATTTTATTTAGGTGTTGTTCAGAATCTGAACAGCGACTGTCCTTACATAAAACTTCCATCCAAAAACAGAAGCTCACTATCATTAAAATATATTATTTCTCTGCAAATCTACCACTAAATGATTCACTTGAAAGAGTTCAATATTTGCTATACAGTAATATTACAGAAGGAGAAAGAATAAGTTTGCATCCTTTTTTGGCATCTGAGCAAATACTAGCTTTAGAGCACATACCACTGTGGGAAAGAATAGTTTGCTTTGGGATTTTTGTGTGGACTTTTGTGAGAAGTGTGATAAGCAGCAAAGATGTTGCTGGCTGGCTCAGTCTTCTGGCTCCTCTGTTCTGGAGTAAAAATTGCACTTGACAGGTCAGATATTTATGAATCTGACATGAGAATGCTTAGAAGTGGTAGTCTTTGGCCTCTTTTATCCTCAGAGGGCTGTAAACTAGGTATGTAACTAAAATCACTGCAGCAATTTGTTGGTTTCTGATTCTCCCACCTGTGGGGCTGGGGTGGGTGCTGCTGCTCTGCAGCACTGAGCATTGTGTGAGCATTTGCTTGTCCCTTGTATCCTCGGCTCCTCCCTGCTTCACGTATTCCTTCTCTAAGTATCAATTTGTTTCTCACCTCAATATAAAGACTGTGGTTTTTTTGTTTTTTTTCAGACTAATTTTCTGTAATTGTTTATGCTATTACCTATTTCTGAAAGATTTTATCAAAAAGCCATTAACTCCATCTGGAGTTATAAACCAAGACATTCCTTGATAGAGAAGACTAAGAAAAGAGAGAAACAATCATTTATGAAAATTTTCCAACGTCTGTAGAGGTCGGACACCAATTCCTGCCTATTAGGTGAGTGTGTGTTTCTCCTGTGGGAGTGGCTCCTGCTGCAACTTGACAGAGCAGGTGCATGTGGCAGTCCCACTGCATCAGTGATTCAAGAGGAATCAGTGAGTATCTGGGGCAAGATCATCTTATAAATGAGAAAGAACCTGAAAAATTCCACTGCTGTGGTATTCTCCTCACTAACACTTTGCAAAGAGATGGCAGTGATCTCTTCTTTCATCTTGCAGCAGGCCAAGTACTTCTACCCCACAAATCTCCCTTTTGCTCACAGAAGCCAAATGCTTCGTGACTGCAGTACCTGAGCTTTGTTTTAGGCATTTCATAGAATCATAGAATCGTTTGAGTTGGAAGGGACTCCTAAAGGTCATCTAGTCCAACTCCCCTGCAGTGTGCAGGGGCACCTACAGCTAGATCAGGTTGCTCAGAGCCCTGCCCAGCCTAACCTTGACTATCTCCAAGGATGGGGCACCCATCACCTCTCTGGGCAACCTATTCCAGTGCTTCACGACCCTTATTGTGAAGATAGTGAAGACTGAGTGAAAAAAGAAATACAACTTGACAGCTCAGGAACTAGCAGAATATGCTTTTAAAGAGAAAAAGGCATTGCTCAGTCTGTGAGTGATGGCAGCCTGGATGATCCTGACATAGCGTGCCTGACTTTCACAAGCAAATTGTTGGCCTAGCTGTCACGCGTTCTTCTGTCTGTGGTGCTGGGGTATAGCAACAGCAACACGAGCGTGAATCAGAAGCGCGTGTATCTTCTGCCTTCAGAGAGCTTAAATAGTTGTCAGGAAAAACAAAGACAGGCCTGCTTAGGAAAGAAGGGAATTAGAGGCAAACTGGTTCCCACTCCATTCTGCATGTGAATGGTGTGACGCGGCAGCAACAATGGCATGAATGGGAAATAGCTTATTTTTAGCTACATGACAGCAGTTTCCCACTTGTTCATTATTCTGAGCGTAAGCTCAGTAACTGCAAGTTTCTGTATCTGCGTGGGCAGTAGGAGTGCACATTGAAAGAAAACGTATATTAGCAGCAGAGCTGGGGAGATTTTTAGCAAGAACAGGCTCACCTCTGGAAACTTATTTCAATGTCATGATTACTTATTTATTTGAGTCTTCTCATTATGAGCCCTGGTAGGGTCATCCTCGTTTGGGATGACGACAGTTGTTACCTTAGTAACTCTCTCCAATTTAAATTGCCTCTGTGAACAATTTTCTGTCGTGCTGAACATAAATCTCCTTATGCATCAGGTGCCCTGGAAATTCAGTGAGAAATGGCTATTTCATGTTCTTTTCATTTGTGGTGCTTCTCAAATCTGTAACTACAGGGGAGGAATTTGGAAAGCACAAATTAGAGGTCCTATGATTCCTGACAAAGCTATTAGTAAAATATCACTGCACTGGGAAGGGATATTTATGAGGCTGCTGCTGCTGTGGCTACTTCATATCAGAAGTTTCATTTTTCTCCTGAGTGCAATTTAAGAAGAGAATAACTCTAGACACGAAATGAGTGGTGTGATGTAAAACTTTTCAAAGGGTATTTGCAACTAGACCTCTTACACCTTTGGACTAGGTGTATTTCTGCAGTGTTCAAGATAAGGTGTCTGAACAGTATTTTGCTCCCTAAGTCAGTTGCTGACACCTTTGCTGCTGAGCTTGGGCTTCCTCCTTTGTTTCCTTCTTCTCATTGGTTCTTTCTGTTGGCCAAGGACAGTTTGTCCAGCTCTCACACGTGAAATCTCAGATTTGGGTTGAGCCTAGCGTCCTTTTATCCCTTCATAAGTTAGCTGCTGTTGTGCACTGGATCATGCAGCAGGCTGTTACAGAAGGGTATAATTAGCAAGAACATTGTATTTTTTTTTTCCATGAGGAGACCCTTAGAACATTAAATGCTTGTAGGAGACACATGGTAACCAGTCTGTACAGCACCACAGCCTGTCCTGTTCTCCAGGGACATGTCAGTTAGGCAATGCAATAAATTACATATGAAATGTGGAGTTTTGTGGGAAGAGATGCTACATTACATCAATAAAATGCGTCAATTTTTAGTGTCAGAAATGAGAGAGGATGGCAGCAGCAGAGGTTAGTTTCACATACCTCAAATCTGACAGGTTTATGTATACAGACATAAGGCCTGGATATAGATCTCAAGGTGGAGCGGAGTCCGCATCCACTGCTTGATGGTGAAATGTGAAAATACAGCCTGCATTTCTAGACCATTGCTCTTATCTGTTGTCTGGGCCACACAGAAACTGTCAGAACACCTACTGCCTTTTAACTAACAGTCTCCGAAGGAATGTCTTCGCGTGTTTGTTTCTAAATTAATATGGCTTAGAACAAGACTGAGAATCTGCTATGGTGCATACAAACAAAAAGGTACTTACGTCAATGTCTGTATGCTCCCAGCCACAGAAATGCTAGGCTGACACAGAGCTGGGATATACAAGCTGAGCTTTCTGAACAATGGCAATTTCATTTTGCAGTGTGTTTTTGCTCTGTGCTGGAACAGATCCAAAACTTTCAAATCAGCATCACAAGATGAAATTGTGTGAAAGTATCTGTTTTCAGATTGGAAAGATTAATTTTTTTATTGAGCATCTCCCTTTGCAGATGACAAAAATGAACTGTGAACTACAGAAACCTTTTCATTGAAATCAATACATCCCCAGGGAACATATCAGCCTTGATGGAACAGCTTAATTCTATGGGGAAAAGAAAAAAGAAAAGAAAAAACAAGCCACCATGAAAACAAACATTTTGTCAAGTTTTGATAACATCTAGTCTCTTTTCAGACCTGGCTGACAATCACTTTTGGGAAGTCTCAGAGTTAAGTGAATTAGTTCAAGTTGTTTACTTCCCTTTTTTTCTGTATAGAATTAGTCTGTCATGAAGATATTTTCTGAAATATACTGAATCTTCCAGCCTCCTGACACAAGTATGCATCTAGCGCTGCCTGCTAGGTGGTAGAAAAAATGACACGTTTGGAACAAAATGTCTTGCTGAAAATGAACATGAATAAAAATGTCAGTCAGGTTTAGAAGTGATAGCTGGAAAAGCTAAAGGTCCCCCTAGATGCCCTTTTCATTTGTCTTTTTCTCATTTGGCAATGGATGCTGGCAAAGTCTTTTTCCTCATGTCTCTCAGACTGGATACTTATGTATAGAAGAACAGATTTGACAAAAGCGTGCTTAGTCCAAATGCATACTGGAAAGTGGTATGCAATTCCTAGGGACAGGTGCTAGTAATGTTCAGCCTCCGGCTCAGTGCTGTACCTGTATGGTACACATGAAGGCATGCAAACAGGCATTCAAAAATAGCAAAAATCATCACCTGAGGTGCTGCCAGTCCTTCCCGGTGCAGAGTATTTCTTTCGTACATGTTTATGAGGTTGGTGTCAGATTTTAAATGTCCTCATAATTCAGGAAATAGGTTTATTAGAGTGCCTGTGTCAACTTGGATCTGCTGTAAACAAAAGCTGCATTTTGTATTGAAGGTGTTTTTATGACTTTCAGGATGAGTAGGAATAATATGCTACCTGACATCAGATTACAGGTATTTGATTTACCAAAAATCAAGTGAGCCTACTCCCATCCCAAATTCCTGCTAGGTTCCACACATATGACAGCTGTCATCTGCCTTTGCTTTTGAGCTCCCACAAGACTGTATTTAACTTTTCAGAGAGTGTAGGCAGCAGCGAGAATCGGGTGAAGTAGTTCATGAGACTGAGAAACTATGTTTGAGAATGACTCCCATGGAGTCTCATAACAAGGAGAAGGAAGCATGAAGTGAGAGAGGCCTGTGGGATGGCACATAACACATCCAGCGCACGTCGTCCCTTCCCTCCCAGCCAATGGGACACTACATCCAAGCTCTTCCCCACTAGTGCCAAACCCTTTTGACTAAAATCTGTCATGAACATGAAGGCTTGAGGTAGCTGAGAAACCTTGCTTATTACCACTTTAAAACTACACCACTTATTTATGGTTGTTTTTACAAGGAGAGCAGCAGACTTCTCAGTGTGCTATTACGGCTCCTCGCTTAATTGAACCCTCCCAAAATTCCCTTAAGACTTTCATCTGCAGTATCAAGGGCAATGCTGCAAGAGGGATCTTGCAGAAGTGGATTCTGAGGAATAGAAGCAAAGATTTTTGTATATGTGAAATTTCCTTAGCTCTTCAACTGTGGGTGCAGGAATCCGTGAGAGGCTCTGAAACAAATGAAGTAACTGTGCACCTCTTCTCTTTAGATCTGTTTGAACAGAGCTGCTCTCACACACAGTTTCTAGCCATGGATCTTCACACAGTCGGAACAGGCAAGACATAGCACAGGCAAACTGAAGCCTGTGTTACCTGGTAGGTGAGGTTCTATTTTCTTTGTTCACTTACAGGTGTTTCTGCTACAGTCTTTCTCCTAAAAGAGTTACTCAGGGTGGGTGGGTGTTTCCCGGTCTCTCCAGGGTGGTTGGCTTTTTTCAGGTGTACACAGACAAGGAGACACCGAGTGCTGGTGGTTTTGGGGGATCAGATGCATTGATATCTGCCACCTGCAGCACGTTACAGTCAAAATTGTGTTGCTGCAGTTGTTCCTCGTGTCCTGACAGGAGCAGCGCATGCCACACGCAGGTCCAGTTCCCATAAGCCAGCTGTATTTCAGCAAACCTACCAAAAACTGGAAGCCTTAGCGCAAAACTCAAGTGTTGTGGCTTTCATTGATAAAGCCAGCTCGGCGTACTCTGAAGAAAATGTGCTTTGGAGTTACGGCGTGCGCAGATTCTGCCCGGTTCCCGCGCTCCGCCTCCATGCCCGCGGGCACGGCCGTGCGTTGCAGCGGCGGGCTGCGGGATCCTGCTCACCGCGGCGGGGCTGGGGCTGTCAGCAGGGGGCGGCCCCGCTCCGCCTCAGCGCGGCCTGACGCGCCGTTCGTGCCCCCGCGGCCCTCACGCGCTTTGGTTCCTGCGTGCTTTGGAACGGGGCCGTGTGGTCCGGGACATTCTTCTGTCCAGTCTGGGTCGGCTGTCCTGGTCCTTGTGCCCCCTCAGGTCCCCGGTGGCAGGGCGGTGTCAGAGGGTGAAAAGTCAGCCACTGAAGTGCTGGTGTGTTACCGACCTCATTCCCATCCTATATCCCAAATGTGGCACCATACCAGCTGCTAGGGAGAAAATTAACCCTATCCCATCCAGAACCAGTACAGTCACAAAGGAGTGTTCAATTACCCTAGGCCTATCAATAGGAAGTTCACCACACAGATTACTATTTATTGCCTATATCTGTAATTGTGTAAAAAAAAAATTGCACGTTCTTGTTCCTTAAAGTTATAATATATTTATGTACTGGCTCTGTTCTGTATAGAAGGCAAATAACATTTTATTCAAGTTGAAGGTGATTAACAAAGTCTCGACTTCTTTATATGTGAGAGGGTCTTGCACTGGTAATAGCCTTTAAGAGCTTAATGAAGGAAGGTACAGTTGCATTGCCTGACTTGTGAGTGTCTTACAGAGGATGATGACTCTTCCTTTGAAACTGCACTGTTTTTAATAAACCTCAGAAAGTGGATAGGGTTTGTGTTTCAAGCATCCAAACCTGTGGAATCACAGAATACTGTCAGTTGGAAGGGACCCAAGGATCATCAAGTCCAACCCATGTGGTAGAATGTCACAGCCCTGTGTTCACTGACAGGCTACTGGTTTCAGTAACAATACCAGATTTACTTGTTCCTCTTGTCCTTAAGTAAAAAGTAGAACTTTTGTAAAGTAAAAATACTTCTCCTAAGGTACCATTCTTTTTTCCATTCCTCTTGTTTAATTCCCACTTTGTGTCGTAGACATCCTATGGTGATTTTATTTTTTTCCACAAAATGCAGCTTTTTACATGAAGAAAACCTATAAAGACACTTTTCAGAAAAGTCTCTGGATACTTTAGTTACAAAGTATATGTTCCATACCTGTCTGTATAATTCCTAATTGTTTTACAATAGTTTATCACAGATCTCTGTGAAATTCTCTGTATGCATCTGAAGCCTTTAAGTAGTTTAGAGGAGGTATAGATTCACATGGCATTACAATCCTTCCTTAAAATTCCTTAGGATTAAAAAAAAAACAGCTTGTAATGTGTCATAAGCCAACCACAAACACTGCTTTGCTGCAGGTGCTATTAAGACGACCCAATTTAAAATCAAAAATTTAAGAACAAAAAATCATATCTACCATCACTTTTTGTATCAAGTCTCAATGTTAAGGCTTTAACCGTTTTTTACATGGAAGCCACTCAAAAACTTTAATTTTTCAAAAAGAAAAGAGTAAGCAAAACTACTGTGTTGTGTATGTTTTTTGTGCTTATTTTTATGGACCACTTAGAGCCAGCATTGAAACTTTTACATGAGTCTGTCTCGTTGGTTGTAAATAAGCTGCCGTGCTTCATGATCCATTGCTTAAGCTTCCTCAAATACAGATAAATACATCACTAAGTCCTGGCACCACATCCAGTGCAAAAATACAGGGTTTTAAAAGTCAGGTCAGTTCATCAGAACTGATTTTGATATCAAGCAATGATAACACAGTCAGTCTGGACAAACAATAATCCCATGCATATGTTAGGCAGGGTAATGTATCTGCTTTAATGTAAAATATTCCTATGTGTCTTATTCTTCAGTTTTATAATATGAAAAATTTGGAGGAATTTCTCAGTTACCAGCAGTGTTGCTTTGTTTCCCATGCACTCAGTGTTCAGAAATATTTTCCCAAGCACACCTTGTAGGAAGCTAAATAATGATTTAGAGACAGTGATGACTAGAATAAATATCTGCTCTGGTTGCTTAACTTAGCACTTAGAAAAAATTATACTGATTAGAAATGTGTGTGTAACATCAAAGTCAGAATTTACTTCCACAAAATCCTATTACATTCTAGTAGAGCATCCATTGTCCTCCATGATTTCTTTTTTCTTAATGTGATCCATATGCAAGCAGTGGAGGCATTAGGAAAGCAAGCATATATGCACATGATCTTGCAGATGCACAGAGCCTAGCAGCTGTTAGCTCCAGATTGTTAATTTTAGTTAAGGTGTTCTTTTCGTTCTTGTTTTCCTGCTATCCTTCCCTCTCCCAGAAAGCTAACTTTTAACTTCATGTTTGTTTCTAGAGAAGGAAAATCCATGGAATATATTACGTTGAAAATCAAGTAAGAGGATTACAAAAATTATCTTCATATAAAGGTGTCTGATCTTTTTGCATCTCCCAATTTTAAATTTGTCCAGATTACCAGACAAAAAAAAAACCTGCTTAGCACACAGAGCTGCAGTCACTCACATCACACCTTTTTGGGACGTAACTGCTGACAAACTTCCCCATCAACAAAGAGAGTAAATCATCCTCTATCAGGTACAGTCAAATCAATCAGCAGATAGGTGCCATGGCTCTGTCTTCCTCTATTTCCCAGTAATAAACAAACACACAGAGGCTAAAACATATATTGATGTCCTTTTTAGGATATACATATATACATTCATGACTTGATAACAAAATGCAGTTATCTCAGGGTGGATGTGAATTCCTAACGTACAGCCTTTGCGTTTGGGCACTGGAAAAGAATATGCTTCTGACAAGGAGTAAAGAGCTCTCTCGCATAAGTCTACTGCGGGAATGTATTAACATTAACTCCTGAGATGCTGAGGTGAGGAAGGAAGGAAAATTAATAGCTGCCTGACCCACTTTTTTCCCATGATTCCTGGTGCAAAAGGAATTATTTACTTGGACCTATTTCTAAGCAGAAATTAAATCATTTTCCCTAAGTGACTTAAATGCGTTTCTGTACTCCTAACAACCTTAATAAAAAAATTAACATGTTGTTAAAAATCTATTTAAAGATTATTACTTTGATCTTATTGCCAATAATCCAATGGTACAATTCTTAGTAAAATCAGTGCAAAATGACTTTGTTCACCAGTCGTCATAGAAGAGCATGTAAACAATGTGAAAATATCTTGCAGGGAATTACCTATTTGTTATGCTGTTGCGTATATTTGATCTTTCTTTTCTGGCAACTCTTTTGTACCTTCTGAAGTTCATCAGAGGAGCCTGTGCTGCAGCATCAAGTGCCCTTGGGAGGATGCCCAGTCAAGGTGCTCACTGGGGCCCTCTCTGCATAACCTGAGCTCAGAGAGCCCTGCATGTCCCAGGCCTTGATGTCATGTGCAGCAGCCAGTGAGCATTTTACCTTTCTGTGGTACCCCTTGGCAGTCTGCAGCCTGTGCTGTGGGCTGGAAAGGATGAGAGAAAGCTTAAGCTGTGGTGAGGCATACATATGACCTGTAGCGCTGCCATACCGTCAGCCCTAACGCCATGCAGGAGTGCAGCTGCTGTCTGAAAGGGCTCGCTGACCTCCACACCCTGCAAGGAGCCTGAACCTGTCTGCCTGGAAGTTCTGCATGGCCACACCATCCTTGGTGATGCTGTTGGTAAGTGAGTTCCTACCTGGTCAGAGGTGGCTCACACCTCTACAGTCAATTCCTTTTTCTTCTGAGGGTGCTCTCAAGAGGCAGAAGAGCACCAGTGAAGCTTTTCATTCCAGAATAGCCCTTCTCAGTTAGTACAAGCTGTTGTCACACATGGTACAGCCTGCTGTTGTGCTAGAAGAGCTGTGTGCCTTGCTGGTGCTGCTGATTTCTTTTATGGCATGTAATGTCTGAACACCAGTGAATGCAGTGTGATGATGGCTGGACATATTTTGAGGGACTTGGAGTGATTTATATAGAGATATTAAGGATTCTTCGTGGCAGCAGCCAGGAAGGCCCTCTTTTCTCTGTTCTGAGGAGATCCCAGAGGCTGTTGAAGAACTTAGACATTGTGCACTTGAAGAATGAAGTCTCAGTGACACTTGGGAAGGCACAGCAACAGGTTGATAAAGATGCAAAACTGAAAGATTTTCTGCTTGTAAAGTCTTCCTGACATATGCTGGAATATGATTCATGCAAACCCTACTGTTTACAAAGCCCTGATAGCTTCTGTGCACTCCCCAGAACTCTTCCCCAGTAGGAATGAATGGACTGCTCTTTCAATTTACTGCTGTCTCACTGCATTTCTGTTATTTCTCTGTTATTCTGAGTTTGGTTGTGTTGTTTGCATAGAAGTACCTACTTTAAAAGGATGAGCATGAAAGTACAATTAAGATCTATGCTTCTTGTTCGTTTCTGCCTGCCCGAAAGATCAAAACCACCACAAGATCAAAAGGAGAATGAATCTGAAGTTACTGAGCCCCTTAATATTAGCAGAATTAGGTTCTTTGTGTGAGTTCAGTTTTATGTTGAGACTAAAAATTCAGAAAAATATTTGTAGAAAAAGATTCTGTTGCTAAGGTGTTCATTCAGGTTTCATTTCTGTAGGTCGCGGTTATGCTGTTAAAATGAGAGTTCTGACCTTGTATCTTATTTATTCCAGATCTTTTACCTGGGGACCTAGTGGTTCCCTTACTAGGTTCATCCAGGCATATTTCACCTAATGGGCACTCTGTTAGCAGAGGTGCCCTCGGCACTGGCAGTGTCTTGCTCATTCCTGTTCGCTGTTTATCTTCTCCATTTTCCTTTCAGTATCTTAGACTGGAATATTTGAATTAAGTAATATCAAGCCTGTAAGTGGAGAAGTTCGATGAAAAATACAAGAACTTGATCTAAATGGTCTAATATTCTTTTGTTTAGTAGCTAAAGTCTGAGGCTCCTTCCCTTGAAGACAGATGATTAGGAAGGAAAAGAGGGCCTTTTTTTTTGCACGCAAGATTTTTCTGTGCATCTTGCTTTTCTCTTAAACCTGTGGATGTTCTTTCAAAGGCTGATTCTGTTGCTTTAAATCCCATTGCATCTCGTTTCAAGATTTGTTCTTCGCATGGCCAAGGGTGTAGGCTGACCCCAGAGAAGCCTGGATGAAGCACTGTCCATGCAGCAGAATGGAGCATATTCTAGCAGTCAGACTCTTTTTTCAAGTCATATGGGCATATGGAGATGTGTGTCTTTCCTACATGTGAACAGAGCTATTTAGTTCACAGTTGCCTGAAAGTACTCACTTTGTTTGAAATGAAGTTTGTTAACTCTCATCTGGACCATATATTCCTTTTGGGTAGAGTAGAAAGAAGATCTGGGTGAGAACCTGTAGGGCTTGTTGGGCCCCGCATTACAGGTTTTAGCCTTTATTCCAAATTTGATGCTGTGTACGCTGACTGCTTCTGGACTACGTGGTTACTGTGCGTTGCTTCTGAGTTTATTGTTGTCCCAGTTGAGGACCTGAAGTCCTACCACTGTCCCTTCTCACCTGCTTGGCCTTGTGTCCTTCTAAAATAAACAACCACGGTCTGGGTGAAGGGATTGCTGTATGGCTTGGCCTCCAACCAGAGGGCACCGTGGAGCTTTGAAATCCACCTTGACGCACTTGCTTAGACAGAGTGACAGAGTGTTAATTTAGACTTCAAAACAAATCAGGTGGATGTTAGTGGTCATGGAAGGAAAGGGTGGTGGTGAAAGAGCTTCTTAAAGTCCAGAAGCCCTCTGAAGATTTTGTTTGTTTTTTAGTGTGTGGGTGGCATGTCATACATTTTTTGGTGGTTTTTATTTTCCTTTGCTATACACAGAAACACTGGGAAATAGGAACAATAAGTAAGATGGTGGTCTGTCATTCTCATAGTTGGAAAATGAGCAGTCTGGATGTCCATTTGCTAATCAGCCGAAGGGAAAGCTCTATACTGTATCCTGGAAAGGGCAGATCATTTTTTCCATGGTGACAGAAATGGCTCTTTCAAGCAGAAAATGTAAGCCTTTGGGCACTCTTATACTGTGTAAGTTCAGCTGTGGTGGTTTGTCACCAGCAGACATTCACCCTGTGGTTCTGCTTAAACGTTGTAGAAAGCTCCAGAATGTATTATTGTTACTAATGCTGCAACTCAAGGTCTTAATGATATTTACTATGTCACTCAAATATAGCATCTTTATTTCAAATTATGCTTTCCAAGGATAGCTTTATGTTCAAAGTACTGAATTAATTTGTACCGCTGTAATTTATCATGCTTTCTTTGAAGGAGTATTCTAATGCTGTGCTTCCTCAGATAGGCAACATGTAGAAATTTTAAAGCAAGTAAAGTGAAATTACTTTGGCTTGTTTTCCTGATTATTTCAGATATCCCTGCAACTCAGCAAGGGTAAAAACCTGACAAGTTAGTGCAGTGCCAGTTTCATCTGTCTGTGCTCGTGGGCAAAATTTCTGAGCACTTCTTCATGTTTGCTTTGACAAGTGATTACCAATGGAGATGGATGATGCTGAATGTTGCACAATTTCGACATTAGTTGGAGTTTTGTTTGTTTATTTTTTGTTTACCAGAGACAGAGAAGGGAAGCAAAGACGCTCAGAGATGTGGCACGGCCTCCTTACAAGTAGAGGTTAAGGAGGCGCCCAGTGGCTTGAGAGAGAGACAGCTGAATGGGTAAAATACAGAAGTGCACAAAACCCTGAATGGCATGGAAAATGGAAACTGGTAATAGTTCTCATGATGTAATGTCTGTAGAGCATCCATTAAATTTAGCTGTTTAACTTTGAAACAGAGAAAAGTATTTTTCACCCAAGCTGAATTAAATTGTGGAATTCGTTGTCACAGGCTCCCATAAGACCAAAAGCACAACTGGCTTGAAAAAGGGATTAAAAACAGTAGACCAGATGTAATTCCTTTGATCTATTCAGCATGTCCCTGAACTACCAGTTTTCAGAAAGGAAAATGCAGGGGGATAATATGTTTGCCCTTTTTCTTATGCTCTTTCTTAAGTTGCAGTTTTTGGCTACCGCTGGGGGTACAAAGAGGAGAGTTGTAGAGTTGTTCTGGCCAATGTGGCAGCTCTGGTACTGTTACAGTCAGGATGGGTGTATACCCTGCAGGGGAAACAATATTGAGAGGAAAAAAAAGAAAGAAAAAGAGAAAGAGAAAGGAAAAGGAAAAGGAAAAGAAAATGCACCCGTTCTGATACTACATACAGACAGACACATCTGCTTCGCTGGGCTGTGTCTGCCTACACTTTTCTAAGGCTCTGCATGAAATTAGAAAGGTCCGTGCAATACTGATGAAATTGTGCACTGTTTGTGATGAGAAGCCCAGGAGTGCTGCTGGTACTCTTTGACACCCTGATTTACAGAGGCTTCCTAGAGAGTAAGATTGGCATTTGTGTAGCCATTGTAAATGCTGTTGGGGTTTTGACTGCTCGGTTGCAAATGCTTGATCAAAAACATGAATGTAGTAGCAAATGCCTGTTTACATGCTGTTGTAGCATGTAGCAAACTGATAATTACTGTTCAATATCAATGTCTGGAGATGCCAATCTGATGAGGAAGCCACTGTGTTTGAACATTCTGCAAGTGGACAGTAAATGAGACACGCTCCTCTCTCACAGCACTGTGTGTGCGATGTGTTGCAGTTGGCACAATTCCTGGCAGCGAGGCGTATAACTGGGCTGATACGAAACCTGTGTAAAAAGTAGGGATTTGGGAATTCAGGAAGCTGTGAGCATATGTGGAGTACCCAAAAGGTTTCATGTGTAGCAGCTTCATGTTTAGTTTGAAATCAAGTCAGGCACAGAACTTTTAGAACGATTTAAGATAATTTTAAAGAGATTCGTAATAGCTGCCTGTAATATCTTTCACATCAAGATTCGTAATTATTCATGTGGTTTCTTAATGCTGGAAATTCCTTTGTTCTGAGTCTTGTTTCCTAAGCATTTTAGAGTTTTCTTAGAAAATTAAATCCCACAGAGATAGTAGCAGTAAATCAGGTGCAATACACTTTTGTAAATGTTTGGAATTAACAGTGCTTTGCATCCCCAAAACACCAGCAGTTGTGGGAGCTGAAGTCATTGCTCTGTCTGAAGTTACTAATGCCAGTTAGCCTCTGATTCAGTGTGGAGAGAACTACTCGTACTGAAAACTGTACGAAAACATCTCATGCTTCTGAATGACTGCAAGTATTGCTATCCTAAACTGGCGACCCAGATGCTTCAGGTTTTTTTTTAAGTAAGTTCAAACTTTTTTTCAGAATTACAACAACAACAACAAAAATCTTTGAGTGAAGAAATATTTTGAAAATCATTTTATTTCTAAAACAGACCTGTTCAAGACTTACTTCCATTGCACAACTGGAGAGAAGAGCTAAGAGAAAAGCGTGAGTCTTAGCCTTTTGTGTACTATTCTACCATGGGATGGGCTATTTAAATCAGCTGTGGTCAAGGGAGCTGAATGCCAGCAGGTTTTGGAACAGACACCTGTTGGAGATGAAGGCTCAGAAATTCTTAGGTATTTTTATTTTTCACTTTGCTGCTTGTAGGACAGTCTGTGCATTGTAATTTATATAATGACCTGTTTGTAAAATTGCACAAAAGTGCATGGCCAGGCAGCACTGCTGTGCTGTGCGGTGTCGGAGCACTGGCACAGGTTGCCCAGAGGCTGTGGGGTCTCCTCCTTGGGGATGTTCAGAAGCCGCCTGGCCGTGGCCCTGGGCCCCCTGCTCTGGGTGTCCCTGCTGGAGCAGGGGTGGGCCAGAGGGCCCTGCCAGCCTCAGCTGTCCTGGGGTTCTGTGTTATCAGTGTAACATCTGTAGGACACAGATTCCTGCTTAGTGAACAGTTACTTTGTTTTCATCCCATCACTTTTATGAAGTGTTTAAATAAGATGTTACAAGTCATAGAAAATGTTAGCAAGCCCAAGCCCTGTTTAGTAATTGAGAAATATATTATGCGGTTCCAACCAGTAACTGAGTGAAGGGTGAAACGGAGCAGATAAAGCAGTAGGAGCTGAACACCTATTTTATTGCTCTGGATTCAGCCATTTGAACAAGGCTCATTTTATCAAATGCATGACTGTGTGGAATCAGCACAGAGCATTAATGAGAAGTGATCCTACGGCTTGGAGACAGGGATAAATTCCCAGATATATTAGGAGAGAGAGCTCAATATATTTTGCCACTTAAAAATTTTAATGAGGGATTAATGATTCCTTATTCCACACAGCTCCCTGGAGCTCAGGAGGTGGCACATTTTCTGAAGCCAGATTTTCTGATGGTGGCCAGAATGTACTGCAGCACTGCTGCTTGCTTTCGCTGCCGCACAGAGCTTTTTATAGGCAGCCATAGACTTGTGATTTTGAGTAACATGTTGGTGTGAGACAGTCTGCTGACTGCAGACAGAGAAGTATTCAAGCTGATCTGAGTGTCTGTGCTTTGCATAGATTGAAGAAGTGTCTTAGCATACAACATAAAGTATGGACTTTCAGTTCTGTGCAGGAGAGGCTGTGTTTAACTCCCTGTCTGTAGGAACAATGAGGAAGAGTTGCCTGTGCCTGCCAGGAGAAGGCAAAGGAAGCGTCTTGTGATCAGTGAGATGCCAAGGTTGGATTAAAGCAGAATTGGAGGAGTGCTTGACCTTGCTTCCCAGCCAAATCTCCACCTTTTTCAACCTTTTTTTTTTTTTTTTGGTATGATGTCATATGGCATGGATATCCCTTTGGCCAGTGTAGGTCAGCTGTTCTGGTTCTGTCCCCTCCTGGCTCCTGGAGACCCTTCAGCCCCCCTCACTGGCAGGGCTGTACGAGAAGCTGAAATAGCCTTGGCTCTGTACAGCACTGCTCAGCAACAACTAGAACATTGGTGTGTTATCAGCGTTGTTTTCTCCTAAAGCCATAACATAGCATCATACCACACACTGTGAAGATGATCAACTCTGTCCCAGCTGAAACCAGAACATCACAACAGAGCAGTTTTGCCTGCATATTACAAACGTGGCTGAGCATACATGATCCTGGCCAGGCTCTTTGCATCCACAGATGAGCAGCAGCCAATCTCTCACATCTTCTCCCTTTTCTCTTCTGAAGCTTACACAGAGCCTGTGGTTGTGTGAGCTTGCATCAGTGGAGTTCGGGTGCCAGACAGGAAAGGGCTCAAGAAAAGGCTGTATTGCATTTTAAGCTCGAATTGCTCAGGTCTCAGCTTTGAGTTCTGAGGTGGGGACAGAAATAGAAGCCTTTACTAATGATGAGGCTGTCTAGAAGGAAGTTTATTGCTAATTTTTCTAAGATTTGATGCATACATTATTGAAAACGATGTTAAGGACCAGGTATGTGTGTGTTAATTATACTACAGCTGTGATGGGACATGAGCCCCCGTGAAACAGGAACCTCTCATGAAACAGGAAAAAGACACCTCACTGGATTTCTTTGTGTGGAAGTAAAATACCTGTATTAATTTGTAAGAATGGAGGAACTCTCAGCTGACATGATTTAGAGAAGGGCTGACTGTAATGAGACATGCTGCAGCAAATTAACTAGTTTGTCCAAGCTAAAGGAGTTCATAGCTGTGTTAGGCAGAGATTCTTTGCTGTGATATTACTTGCAGAGTAGTTCTGGAAAATACAGATGTTAGCAATGGATTTATTAATAGAATGGATGTTTCATTCACACATCTGCTACAGATAAAGTGCAAGTAGTTAACAAATAAATGCAAGGACTGGGGTATTTATATGTAAAATGTTGCTAGATCTGGTTTACTTTTAAACACTGGATTGGATTTTGTCAGATATCCAGATTCAGCCCCATTTCTGTTGATAGTAGCAGGTTGTAGTTAATTGTCCTTTTACAGGCACAAAAAGCTTCCTCCGTTTTTTTTTCTGTCTTTAAATAGCATTACTTTTCAAAGGCATCGTCTGACTTAAGCTTAAGGTTAAGGTGACTTAGTGTACACTGTTACTTTATTTTGACACTTGCCAACAGTACTGTCAGATTTGTGCCCATTTATTAAAATGGAGCCTTCTTTGAAATCCGTTGGTCTCAGATGTCAGTAGATTTATGGAGCAAACAGTGTGGAAGAATTTTTGGACTGAGAAGTTTTGAGGTGGTAAGACTAGCTGTGAGCTTCTTGGTTCATTTTTTAATGTGTGGTTTTGACCATTATTTAAAGACGAAACTTTAAAAATACCAACTCAAGTAATGCATGAATACAGTGTCACACTAGAGCATTTTTTCACAGTAGAACAAGAAGCATACTGAGCAGTCAGCAAAATGTCCTGATCCACAGTCGTATGATGACTGAGATTTCAGGTCAGTCTTCCTAAAGGAAAAGACTTGCCAAAGTTGCAGTAATGCAGGTATCTCATGCTCCAAACGCAGTAGCACAAAATTGTTAACTTTTAGGATATTAGCACCACTTATATTGCTGTAGTACTGTACTGAAATACTCTGGGAAGAATAAAATAATAATGTAAAATCCCTCAGGCAATCCTGGCTCCTCCTGGCTGTGGTATGCGACAAGCAAACGCTGCCACCTCAGGTATTTCTTTTTTAAGAGGTAGGCGTATTGGTTATCATGCAGCACTTTGGTTTACTGTCTGGAATTCAGAGCAAAGCAAAACGATTTTTGTGTGTCATTCTCCATGATGGAGAATCAGAGAATATTTTCAACCCTGTCTCTCGATCCTAAATAAAATTGGTGTTGGGAGAGTGTGTGCTCCTGCCACCTCAGCCTCAGGCACAGTGTTTAGGAGTGCTGATCAGTCTTGCAATTTTTTGTTTTGGTCATCAAATGAACAGTTCAAATGGTCAGCTCACTGTGTGGTGCAACAGGTATTGCTACTGGCTGGACTGGCGTAGAGCCTGGTGGTCTGTCTTAGAACACCGTTTCCTTATGAGACAGTTACTGTGGCTTAAGATATTGCTGTCCCCTCTGCTGAAGGAAATGAGTGTTCATGGTCTTTTCTCATGGGAAAGAAGACAAATTAGTTTATCACATTAAGAAAGCTCTGTGCTGAATTACCGCATCTCCGCAGCAGATGAACAACTTTAAATCACTGCTGCTGCTTGCTAGATGAGCTTTGGACTACATCCTTGAGCATGACAAAGATTGCTGTGCTGAGTACGTGCTCTTTAGACCTCTAGATTGAAGCAAACACATATATTCTTAGCTGCTTTAGTGGAGGAGACCAGAATCGGTTCTGCAGTTACTCATCCTCCAAGGATGTGGAGTCCCATTTAAACCAGTGGGCGTTGAGTTCAGTGCCCCAAATTACAGCTTAAATGTTATGTGTTCCTGTAGAAGATTTGATGAAATTAAAGTAGCTTAAATATTCATGTGACTCAGCTTTTTAGACAAATTACAGGAAAAATGAATTAAAATACATAATCAGATCCTTGCATGAAGCGCTGAAAGAAAGCCTTGCAAAAATTCTCCTAAGAAGAAAAATTCAGGAAAGGTTCAGCATAGTGCTTTCCAGTCCCTTTAATCTTGAGGAAAAATTCTTTAATTTATAGTGACAAAATTGTGCAAAATGTAACTAATTGTCCTCTAATCAGTTTGCCTTTACTCAGCTTTTATGGAGCAGTGGGGGGAGGAGCTTTAGGTCAGTGTGTGTTGCGCATTTGCTTTGCTTTTCCTCCTTTGGTTGGGGATAGAAAGGGAAAATTTGCAGTCAGCCTCAGAGAGACCACTCGGAGAGAGCAGCAGAGAGAGAGCCAGGGTGCAAAAGCTGTGGCATGTGGACACTCCCACTTGGCATAAAGCATTTGTCTTCTGTGTTATCTTCTGTGGGTAGCTCAGACCATGCTGAGCTCAGACCACCACAGAGCAGCAGAGACCAAGAGCAGCTGTTACTGATGGTGTGATGCAGCCTTCCTTGCTGGCCTCGGTACCCAACCACATTAAGCAGTGGAACCAGAGACATTAATGAATGTATCGCTCTGTGTGGTAGATAAATGTGCTCCTCTAATTATACTGTCAGGACTAAGAAACAGCCTTGCTACGAGTGTTGTTGGCATAATTATGGTAATTGTGTAGTCCTCTCAACCACAGCTGTATGTTGGCTATAAAATAGCAGTGCGGAGGGGTCTTTTTGAGGGAATGTAATGTCAAGACAATCCTTATTGTGTTTTTTATTTGTTTAAACAATGCGCGTTTCTTTATAAAACTCCCTGCCTTAGATTTAAAAGATCCTTGTTAGCAAGTGGTGTACACTGATAAAATGATGAAGGGCAAAGCCAAGTCACTTTGATTTGAATGCTCAACTGGCTGCTCTCAGAAATTAAAACATTAGCCCACACTTCACCGCACCTTCAAAGAGCAGGATTTAAATCTTCTTGACATTTTTTCTAACGTCATCCATAACTGCAGATAATTTATAAACCTCTAAACAAGTGTGAGTCATCCTGCCTTTAAACCCAGTGACTTCTGTGCTGAATAAATTGTGCTAGCTGAGAAAGGAAATTTCAAAGAGAGGCTGAAACATTTTTAGATTTATTCTGTCATCCACTACCTCAGCAAAGCTCAGCTTACGTATGTATGTGCTCTAGATATGTTGTACTTGCCCCGGTGTTTGAGGCATACGTACGTACGTGTTAAGCAGCTGCCATAACAAAGATGCATGTACCTCTGATAAGTAGTGCTGGATCAAGATAACGGCTTGGCACAGCCATCCGGAAGGGGCAGATAGCCCCAAGCAACAGTATCCTTTTGTGCCCCCAGCTGGGACGTGTGGCAGAGCTGGCCTCCTGGCAGAGGAAAGGTAAGGAGGAACAGAAGTCATGGGGATGGATCCCTTAGCCCTCAGCCCTTAGCTGAGGTGGTTGAGTTACAATCTCTGGATGTGTTTAAAAACCATTTGGATGTGGTGCTCAGGGACACGATTTAGCGGAGGGTTGTTAGTTAGGGTAGTATGGTTAGGTTGTGGTTGGACTCGATGATCTTAAAGGTCTTTTCCAACCTGAGCAATTCTATGATTCTGTGATTTATATCAGCTTCTCTTCAGCTTTGAAGTCACTGATGTTAGGTGATGGAACAGGCTCCAAGAGCCTACCACTGAGCACAATGGAAAACTGGGGTCTGATCATAGTTCTTAAACATACTCCTCTGCCCAACTGTGTTGCTGGATTTTCAGATACTTTTGGTATCTTGTATTTAACCAAGCCAGCCAGAGAAGGAGCTGAGCAACAAGAAAACAAAAAAATGGTGGCCAGTCTGCCTGTGCCTTCTCTCCCACAGCTGCCCTGGGGCACTCTGGCTTTGAAACACCCTGCAGGGAGCACCACAGGAGCGCACTCCAGTGGAGAGATTCACTGGGTCTAAGATCATCTTGGTTTATATCCAAGACGTGTTTTGCAGTAGTGCATTCTCAGCATCTCCTTCAGAATTGAGATGAATTGTTCGATTTAGACATGCGTGGGAAAGCTAAGCAGCAGGTATTGATTAAGGTTTTGTCTTTATGGAAGTCACTACTTGCCAGGTTGTAAGAACGTAAATCACCTGACCACGGACATTCTCTAGTGTTTGCTTTATTGCTCATTCAATACCTGAACTCTTCTCTTGCCATTTTCAAACAATGCTTTGTAGTTTTATCACAGTTGCTTTCATGCCATTACTGTCAAACACAATGTAACTTGAACGTATGAGACTAATTGAATGGTCCAGTTAGTGCAGGAATAGTTTCCCACAACTATTCCTTGCTTTACCTGTAGCAAATGTCAGGAAGAGTTTCAAAGTCAGTGCGTTTTGCTGTACTTTGATCATCTGGAAAATAACACCATGTGCTGTATGCAAATACTGTAAGCAACAGTATCACACATGGCCTTTGAAATCAGCAAGAAGGCATTAAAATAAGCTGAAAAAGTACCCCGGTGAGCCTAAAGGTTTGTGGCCAATCCAGCTCATGTGAGTGTGCAGGGAAAAACATAACAAAAGCCTTGTGGGGCCTTTCCCTTCATTCTGGGTGAGTTTAGGAAGCTGCAAGAACAAAATAGGAACAGTGAAGGGTAAATAAGAATCCCTGATGGGGAAGGCTGTGAGAAGCTGTTTCTCAGAACTTTCCAATTTTCTAAACAGATACTGAGAGACACGTGGCCACGTACATCAACTTTATTTGCCCATTTCAGTGTTCTTTTTCTGCTGTTAATTATGTGTACTCAACAAAAGAGGTATAAAGCCAAAGCTAAGACTTAGCGGTATATTAGAAAGGTTTTAGTGATGGAATAACAAATGAAATCTTTCTCTCTTTTTAACAAGTTTTATCAATAGAAATCTAAGCAGTGGAAAAACTTCTAGAAACCTTATTTTCAGAGAAAAATGCTGATCCTTCTCCTGCTGAATATCAGTACAATGAGATTCTAGATTCGTGATATTTCCTGAGAAATTGAAATATTGTGGGATTATACTGCCCGAATTGTAAACAATTAATTGCAAGTTAATAACTCCCTTTTTGGAAGCGTTCCAGAGTCTGTAGGATTCTGTATTTTTTGAGTACTTTTTCTGAAAAAACTTTGGTGCTGCTAGTGCAAGTTTCCCACCCTTGCTTTTCTCTAAATACTGAAGATCCAGTTTTGCTGTTTAAGAAAGGGAGAAAGTGTAGAGAGAAGGACCAGAGAGGAGCCGAAGCAAAGAACAAGGCCAGAGCAGGAGGTGCTCCATGGCACAGGCACTACTTCCCATGCATGAGCCCATGCTAGAGCAGATACACTGTGGAGGACCTATGGTGGAGTGTAGGAAATGAATAAGAATGAGCAGTGAAAGGGAAGACTGAGAAGCAGAGAGACGGAGTGAAACTGCTTCATTCTGACCCCTCCTGTGGCTCCCATTACCTCCTGAAGGGACCAAGGTAACCTGTGCTGATAACAAGGGGAGGTTGGGAAGGGGGAAGAAGAGGGCTCTGGAGGAAAGGCCAGGCTGGGGGAGGATGGGCATTCTCTTAAGTGTGTGAATATTTGTCTTTTTCATTTGTTTCTAAATACCTGAATCATAAATTAAGTATTCATGCTAAGTGGCAATAAATTAAACATCCCCAAATGGAGTCTGTTTTGCTTGCAGCAGTACTTGGTAAATGATTTCTCTGTTTTTATCTCAAGCCATGAGTTTTCTCTGTCTTATCCTTCTTTTCTCCACCTGCCCCACCGGGAAGGGAAGGAGCGAACAGCTGGGTGGGTGCTTGGCTGCCAGAAGGGACCAGCCCACCTCGGAAAGCTGCCATCACACTGCTTTCCCAGTAATTCTTATTGTCTGCCATTATCAGAAGTCAATCATCAGCATGTTTTTTCAGCTTCCATCTTCCTTGCACCTTTTGGAAACTGGGTAACACCTGAAATTAGGAGGCAGTTCCTTGCTAAATACCGTTAATAAGTACCACTATTCAAAATATTTCAAACCTAAAATAATTGACTGATGCAACATACTACCAGCACATGGTGGTTCCTCGCTGTACCTTCAGACTGTGTTTCAGATTCGTGGGGAAAAGTGACATTCACAGTACTTTTTTGCAGTAATGCTCCATTTAATATCAGCCTGACCCCTTTTGCTCTTAAAAAAAGAAAGCGTGACACTGACTGCAAAGGAGAATGCCTAACTTAAACATCACAGAATTAGGTTTGTGTTGAATTTTGTATGATTTTTTTTTGTTTTTAAATACAGATTCTGTCTTGACAAGGTATATGCGTAGAAATGAGCAAGTTATCTCTTGAAAAGCTCAGCTGTGGTGATTATTCTTATGATGATGAGATTCTGGCCTCAGGCTACTTGTTTGCGCAGAGCTAATTTGTCACCTTCAGTTGGCAGTGAAATCCACGCAGGCAGACCTTCTTACTTATGTAGAATTTATTTAAACTTTGGGTAAATTTGACCCTTGCTCACAGTTAGACCTGTCAATGATATGTGACAAGAAGACTTATAGGATTTTGAAGGAGGGCTTTTGTTTCAGCAACAGACTTTGCCTTGTGAAATGGATTATGGTGGGGCTGCCATCAGCTCCTCTGCTCATCCCGGCAGGTGCTCGTACAGCCATGGGGATGCAGGACCAAGGCAGCAGAAAAAGAACGTAGGAATTACACAAAACAGAAAAGAATTTTTCAGAGGAAATAGGGCTTTAGTGCGGCATATTGCCACTGTGTGATTACACAGCCGAGTGCTGGATTCCCAGTAGCAAGAAAACCAAAGTATTGCACTTACTTTTCTCTCTCACAGTAGCCATATGTTTCAAGTTGCTTTGAAAGTGGTATGAGAACTTCTGGAAGAGTCTTGAGATAATATTATAAAGAGTGGAAAATGCTGTACGTGCTGAAGCTACTGAAACAGGATGTTTTTTCCTAGACTAATCATTTTAGTGCCGTATTTGTTGTGTTTTTCATTAGAATTGAGGAAAATAATATATATAGAAAAAATAAATGTCACACAGTGGTAACTGTGAAAAGGAAATGGGTAGTGTTTATTATCAATTTCTAAAACCAAGATACTCAGGCTTTTTCAATAATTTCTGACTGTCACTGGATGCTTAATGCTTGATTTCAATTAGGTGCCTTGAAGACCATGATAGGGAGTGGCACATTCTTACACACCTGGTCACCTGCAGGTCAGCAGGATAAAGCAGCCCTCCGGCAGTGTAATTAAACCAATTAGACTGCAAAGGTCTTCCCCACTCTTGTGTTTGATTTCCTTGTTCCAATAGAGCTGTTTCTGTGACAAACCACTGTTCCCTTTTGCTGCTGAATGCAGTTGTCATCTTCAGCTTCTGCTTTGGGGCTGTGCTAATAGGCTGCCAGGTCCGGTTCTGGTTTGTGTTCCTGGTTCATTTGGAATGGAGCAAATTGGGAAGCAAGCCATCGATGCATGACACGGAGAGGAAGGCTGTCTGCTCTGAGAAGAAAACCTCTTTGTCTGTATGTGTTATAATTTGTTGCCTTTTCTTTTTATTTGGCCTTCTCCAAATTTTTGTCAAGAAATGTTCCTGTTATGACATCAGCTATACCCTGTTTCTGTGGGACAGTGTATTTCCACATGATACTCCCAGACAGTCCTGCAAGGAAGATGCACAGCAAGTGCTGTAACAGCCTGAGCCCTCCACACAGCCCGCAGCCGCAGGCAGTATTCCTCCTCGTCAGTGTGCTCTTCCCTGGCTGCTGGTTATGCAATGTTACAATGACAGGGCATAAAAATGTTCCACCGAGAGAACTGGGGGTCACAAAATATTTAATCAGTTCAGTGTTTTTTTTCCAAAGCATCCCTAAAACAGTGCAAGTACACTGTAAAACAGAAGTTCTTGCAAACTTTGTTTCAGTTTGCCACAGAGAGAAATGGAAAGAGAAATAATGTGATAACGTAAAAGAGACACGAGAAGGGGAAGAGCAAAGACAGCAGTTATGAAAAAGTAGTCTAAACTATGTTGGTAGCAAACTAAAGGAGGTGATAATGTATTCTTCCGTAGAGGACCAGTATGATGACTGTCATCTCTTAAGAATTATGCAAAAAATAGGGAATAACTTTAAAAGGAAAAAGGAAGGAAAAAATAGTGGCAAAAACCATAGGTATTTATAATTGGAAGTATTAATTTCATGTAACCTTGCATTTGGCTGTAACTGTGACTTTTTCTCACACTTGCAATGGAGTACAGAAGTCTCGTGTTCTTATGCAACAAAGGTGTTTTGATAATTTGCAGTCCACGTCAGATAGCATTCTTAACCAAAAGTAAATATTCTGTTAAATAACTGGCCTGGCAGACTATATAGGAGAGCAGAAGGGACCAGTGAGCCTAAAGAAGATCCAAAGTTTGCTCACTGTAGACAGATTTGTCCTTACTATGTATATTTAGATTTAAATTTAGATTTAAAATTCTAGAGTTCTTCAAAATAATGTGACAGTTTAGCAGGGGACACAATGTATGTACTGGGGCTAAACAATGATGGCCGTGTCAACCTTCACATATCAAAAGGTGATGAATAAATAAACTACGAGGTGTCAGAATATTTCATTTTATCTCTCATTTTGAAGAGGTGGGTATTGCAGTGCACATTTCTGTGTTCCCACAGAGGCCAGCCTTGGTCAGAATGGTCATGGCAGCAGGGGAAGCATGCCACAGTCACTGCTAGCACCACTGACATCTAGCGCAGAGCTTCTCTAGCTGAACAGTCTTCATGTGCCTATAGAAATGCAAGCCTCAGTTCCAGTAACGTGAGTGCTGTGCTGGATCAGGAAAATGGCTTTGCTTCTTTTTACACTTGTACAACAGTTTGGCATTAATTTGTGTTAAGTTGTGATTGACTGTATCCTAAAGTGAATCAAAGTGGTCTTCATGTCATCATCCCTTAGCTTTTCTTCATTGCTGCTGGTCATTGTTTCTTCTGAAGCTTTTCTGAAATGGGAGATGGCTGCTGTTATTTGGGACCAATTCGTTAACAATCACCTTGAGAATAAGAAATCAAAAGTTGGCATTAAAAATAGCGATGCATTTTTTGTAACGTTTTATCATTTGCACTGAGGATTTGGAAAAGATATCGGTGGTGGTACGTGACTTTGGGAGCATTTAGCAAGGCTCACAAGGATGCATAGAGACAGAACATGTAAAGCGAGCAAAAAATTAGATGTTTGTCAGCCATCATTGGTAGAAGGATGGGGATACTTCTGTGGTATCCCAATGCACTCAGTGGAATGAAAGGTGAGATGTACTGACAGGAGGAGTGTGCTCTCTTCTTGAAGGCCTCTGAGGATGCAGCATTAGTAGTGTATCACTGCTGCCTTTACTCAGCAGCAGTTGTGGAAGCTCCAGAGGTTTCAAAGTCCTGAGTCCCCCTCCATGCCGTGGTGCTGGTTCTCCTTATCACTGCCAGTGGCCTGTCCTTTTTTGAGCTGGGTTTTCTGGAGAGTTGGTGGTGGGGTATGGGTTACAGTTCCTCTGGAGTATGCAGATACCGCTTCTAGGTAGCAAAAAAACAGAGCAATGGGGACTGAGAGGAAGATATGGCCCTGTGGAAGAAGGAATCAGTTAGTGTCACAATGACTTCCTTTTTGGATCCACAGAGTGGACAGGCTTGAGATAGATACCTTCTGTCTGGGATTGGTTTCTCTCTAATGAGCTGCTGCTGTTTCGACAAGTTGTGGGTTATATTAGATTGAGAACGTGGGAAGAGAGAAGGCTGAAGAACAGTAACAGGAAACACAGCTTTGTGGAAATGGCTGTGCAGAGGCGGTGGCAGATCCTGAGTAGCAGCGGCTGACTGATAAATAGAGCTGTTACAGCTCAGCTCTGCTACAGGCGCGGTTTAGGGGCAGTGAGGAGGGGCCCAGTTTCCCAAAGGAAGCTCGGGACTGCATGCCCGTGTACCACAAGCCAGCTTCCGTGAGATCAGCCCGTGTCCAGGACTCCCAGCTCAATCTGTGTTAATTAGAGATCCTGAACACTGTGTGGCTAGAGGTCCTTATTTAATGTCATAGATTTATAGCAGTAAAAATAGATTTGTCCCATCAGCCTTCAGTGAGAGAGAGACAGTGTTTTTGCCATTTGCTCCAAGTGTCGCAGTCCTGAGCAGCTTGGTGTCCTGCTTTGCTGCCTTCACGTTGTGTGCCTGGCAACTCCTCTTTCATACTGGCTTGCTTTGGTTTTCTCCCTTTGTATTTGATGGCGATTGTGACTGTGGAAGATGAATGGCACTGGCAGATGCCGTAGGTGTGTAGTGCGGGTAGGTTTTGCACAGGAACCCTCCTGAGCTCTGCTGGATTTATTTCTGATTTCCAGGAACCCTGCTATGTTAGCCCCGAAGCCTGCCCAGCAGGCTGTCATTTGGAGATGTCAGCAGCTGCCTCGTAAAAATGGGGATAATGTCATTTGCTTTGTTTATGAAGAAATTTGAATCCCAAAGTTTGGAGGTTAATACTGGATTAAATAACTTGAATGCTGAAATTAGACTCCTCATTCAATGCAGAAATTTGAAAGTAAATACCGTTTAGCTTTGGTTCTGAGCAGTAAGTAGCTTTAGTTTCAATAGGTGTTACTGAGTGTTCGGTGGCTTTGAACATCAGGATGTTCCTCTAAATAGGAATACAGTTGTTTAACTGTGATCTCCTGTGCAGGAGCACATGGCCCCAAATAATAATTACATTTTACCGCTCAGCACCTAAGTGCAGAGAAATCTGCTGACAACAAGCATTTGTGCTGCAGAGAACAGAGGATAACTTGTACTTTCTTGGCAGTCTGATTCTCAGCGTTCCTCCTGAATGCACAGAAAGCACGCCAATGTAAATAAGAGCAAAGAAGTGTTGTACTTTTCTACGTAACTACTTTTTATCTACCGAGGTAAAAAAATATCCACCATGCTGGTACACTTGACAAAGCTTTGCTTTCTAAAACACTGTGGATAGAGTATGTATACTCATTTCAACATCAGGTTGACGCTAAAACTATTGCTGAGATGAAATTAGTTGGAGCTATAAATATCACACGACATCACTTTTTCTCTCTTTTGCTTACTTGTGCTTCCTAACTTGTAAAGTACTACCTAAAGTCCTAGCACACACGTACCTGCATCTGGAAGGTCTGAGATTGAGCATGGTGGGCTCACTGTGTTTCAGAGAGAGGTGTGAAACATGGTGGGTGTAGAACAGGGAGCTGTGAATTATTAGTTATAAGCATAAAGAAATGAACTCACAGCTGTTCAGCTATATGTCAGTGCCATGGGCTGCATAATGTGTTTTGGTTTGTTTTGAAGGTGAGCGTATTAATGAACAATGATGAACAGTGAAACCTAAGGTCATCAGTGGTACAAGTTCCTCAACTTACAGTCCACCTTTTAAAAGCCAGTTGAAAGACTATACATGTCCCTCAGATGCCGACCTGCAGTCAGTCTGTTCTCGACTGAAAACTTTATTTCAGTGTGCAGATAAAAGGCCAAAATGATTAAATCCATCGCTGAACATCACTGTTATGGCCTTTGTAACATTCATTTTATTACAGGAGCTGGGAATAAAACAGAAAAATAAATGCTGCCTTTTGTGTGTGCGTGTGTTGATGAAGCTTTTTTTTATGACTGTTGTCACAAGGATGGATTACTCTTACAAAATGCTAACCATAACAAGTGTAGGTGTTGTCAATAATACGTCATTTTTGTGGGGTAAATAACCAAAATTAGTTTGTACTTTTATATTCTCTCTTCCTATAAATGACAGTTAAGTGAGACTAAATTGCCTTTCTGTTTCCAGATGTCACTTATAGGCAGCTGCTTTCTGAACTTCAGAGGTGCTCACTAACAGCCCAGGTATTGCTTTACCTCCCTGTGCTGTTCATAGTTAATGTCAGCACAAGTTCTTTATTTCTCTGTCTGGTTTTCTTCTGGGAAATTAGGGGTATACGTCTCATTTCAGAATTGACCTTCAATTTTTCTAACCTACCTAAGATGAGAAAAGGAGGCATATTGCAGTTCCCCAATTTCCAAACAGTTTTTAAACATATTGTTCTCTAAAAGTGCTGAATATGTACCCATTCCTAAAGCACAGTTTCATAGCAAGCAGGCAGTGCTAGGTAGTTGAGATTGTTACACCAACCAAACACTCTCCTGATTAGGCAGCTGTGAAGGCACCAATAATTCCTGAGTGATGAGAGAAGCTGTTGTGGTGAGAAGCAGGCACTGACCTGAGCAGCAGCTGATGTCAGTGTCACAGCAATTGGCTGCTGAGAGAGTCGTTTGGAAAACAGATTGCTTTTGCAGAGAGTTACTTGGATAACAGTGATTCTGCAGAGAAATTATTTTTGAAAGCTGCAGTAATTTCTTACTTAATGCAGGCCTTGTTGTGCTGAGTACAGGAATATGGTAAAAACAGCTTTTCCTTTTGGTATCTGAAAGTACTCACAGCTTCTGAATGAAGTGGGCTTTTTGCTATAAGACTGATGACAGCATCCTGACTGACAAAGATGCTTCTAGCTTTACACCTTGTCTGTAAAGCTCTCTCCTCTTCTCAGAGGGTAAAAAAAGTCCAGCTGGCTTACAAAGTTGCTTGCACATTATTGCACAAACAGAGGGGATACAGAGGGGCAATGACCATGTAAGATGTTGCATGCAGCCAGGTGTGTTGACTTGTTTGGAGATCTGCAGAGGCCAGAGATATTACTGTGGTGAGGGTGCTGAAGGACTGGCACTCAGTAACGTCTGGCATGACCTTACTGATTTTCAGTAAGGTGCAGCATCTTACAGGCTGAAGTCATGGGGATGCCTCTTTGGTACCACCCTTAGGAAAACTGGGGCAGGAAGAAGGAGCGAGTGTGTGTTTTTTGCCTTATTAACTGTGTCTCTTCTATGCCGTTGCTGTTCCAACAGCTGTTCACTTTTAAGAATACCCTGTGTAATTGTCAGTCTTTCAAAGTTGCAGTGAATAGTCTGCCCCACACAGAATTATTTTTCTCTATCCTAATTTTTCAGGAAGCCTGAATAAGGCAATCGTACTGCAGACACTAAAGTATACAGACACATAAAGAGTCTGCTGCTTTTTTGTGTGTGCGGATAATGCCTTGGTCTCCATAAAGATTTAACCTATCCATTGGGTCCTGCTCCACTCTGTGTACGGATAACACCTTGTCTCTTTTTACTTCCTGTTGCTCCATCAGAATGAAGCAGATGTAGGTGAGGGTGTTTCAATCAGAGCTACCAGAGATGTAACCAGCAAAACCCTCCTAAATTTCAAGAGGGACTGACGGGATATCCATGTCCTGCAGGTTATTATTGCCTTGCAAGAGAAGGAGTAATAGGGAAAGGGGAGAAAACGAAGAGGAGAGAAGGGAAACTGAGTATACACAAAACATAGGATCCACAGAATGGAGCTGTGGAGTGGGAAACAAGTTTGAGTGTGCTCTTGTTCAACATCTTCATCAGTAACCTGGATGAAGGGATAGAATGCATCCTCAGCAAGTTTGCTGATGATACAAAGTTGGGAGGAGTGGCTGACACAGCAGAAGGCTGTGCTGCCATTCAGTGAGACCTGGACAGACTGAAGAGTTGGGCGGGAGAGGAATCTTATGAGGTTTAACAAGGGCAAGTGTAGAGGCCTGCACCAGGGGTGGATTAGCCACACGCATCGATCAATGCAGGTTAAGAACTGACCTGCTGGAAAGGAGCTCTGCGATGAAGGACCTGGGGGTCCTGGTGGACAACAGGTTGGTCACAAGCCAGCAGTGTGCCCTTTTGGCCCAAAAGGCCAGTGGTATCTTAGGGTGCATTAAGAAGAGCGTGGCCAGCAGGTCAAGGGTGGCTATCCTCCCCCTCTGCTCTTCCCTCATGAGGCCACTTCTGGAGTACTATGTCCAGTTCTGGGCTCCTCAGCTCAGGAAGACAGGGAACTTCTAGAGACAGTTCGGTGGAGGGCCACAAAGATGATGAGGGGCCTGGAGCATCTCCTTTATGAGGAAAGGCCAAGAACCTGAGAAGGGAGCTGAAGAAGAGAAAACTGAGAGGAGAACTCATCAATGTCTATAAATATCTTAAGGACAGGAGTCAAGTGGATGCAGCCAGGCTCTTTTCAGTGGCAGCCAGCAACAAGACAAGGAGCAATGGGTACCAAACAGGACACAGGAAGTTCCATACAGATATGAGAAAAAACTACTGTGAGGGTGACAGAGCACTAGAACAGGCTGCACACAGAGGTTGTGGAGTCTCCTTCTTTGGAGATATTCAGAATCTGCCTGGATGCTTTCCTGAGACTTGCTGCAGGAAACTGCTTTAGCAGGGGGTTGGACTTGATGGTGTCCAGAGGTCCCCTCCAACCCCTACAATTTTGTGGTTCTGTGAATGTCAAGGCAGGAATGTTCCAGCTCTGTAGGGTGCATCTGTGGCTCTGACCTCCTGAGGAAAAGCCTCTGTCTGTGCAAGATTTCAAGCTGCTGCCGGAGTAAAAGTCTAAGAAACGTAAAAGAAGTGATGTGTTATCCAAGAGAGTTGTGGGCAGCCTGTTTAAATGGATGTTGTATCCGTTGTTTGTATTGCTGATTGAAATGCACAGGCTACTACATCTGCAGTAGTTCTGACATTTCTGCTCTTGGAAGCTTTCCAGAATCTGATTGCTTATGCTATTTCTCCATCCATCTTAAAAAGTAAAAAAATAATAAAAACAACAACAGCAACAACAAAAGCCACTTTCAGAGAAGAATCCACATAAAAATAGCTCTAACCCGTGAATTTGCTTATCTGAATTTTACTTATGTGCTCCTTCTGTCCTGTATTCGTGGTGGAAGTGGAGCAATATTAATGGAGAAATATGAGACAGAAAGAAGGAGATTAAGACAGGTGAATCTCTGGGGTGCTGCTGTCTGCTTGGCAGCAGGTGGAGGAGCAGTTAGGTGTGGGGAGCTGGAGAATTGCTGTGCTTTTCCTGAATGGCTGCGTGTGGGAACAAAATTCAAGAGAGATGGCAAGATTTGGTCAGAAGAAGGGCACAGTTTATTGTCTACTGAATTTAATTTCAGATCCCTAATCGTGCACTGTTTGTATGGATGTGGGGATAGAGGAATGAAAAGGTCTGTACTGGGTCAATGGTGTCTTTGTTTTGAAACCTTTTAGGCATTCAGTGATGCAGAGTAGTGATAAAGGGAAGAATTGGTTTTTTTTTTTAATTATTATTATTATTTTGGTTTGGTTTTCTGCAATTCTGAAGTACTCTGTCTAAACCTGGGAGCTGCACCTTGAATTCTTAGCTTAATTCTAGTGGGACACGGTTTTATCAGTGACTGTTTCCAGAGCAATAGTGAGTGGCTAAATAGTCCCGTCTGTGTGAGTGGTGAACTGAAACACTGATAAATTAGCTAGAATATCAGCTGTAGGAAGGTGAGGAAGAATTAAATGCTTCTCTTCAGTCTCCTGCAAGAAGCCCTAGGATACAGATGGGGGAATTAGCCTCAAAGGACGGTAAATCCCACTGTATTTGTGACTGGTGAATAAAATGAGTGGAGAAAGGAAATAACTGGACCAATGTGACTACAGTGTGTTGACAGATATAGTGTCCAATATACAGGTTCAAGTTTAAAGTCTTACAATTTGGCTGATGATCTCATCCACAGTATATTATGTACTGCATCTTAAGGCCTTGAATTCCTTCTCTGACAACCTTGGAAGCTTTATTTGTGGAAGAAGAAGCCCTTCAGAAGTATGAGGGGTCCTGCAATGCATATTGAGTGCATTTGTGCAAACGTGTTTTGGTGTAAAATTGATTTGTATTATCTTATTCCCTGCAGCCACTTAAAAAGACATTAAATTTCCCTTCTAATGTCTTGAAGATCTCAATTATACATTTAATTGCTACCCAGAAGGCATCTTTGCAAGGAGGATATGGTGAACACATGGCTGTTTTAAAATGCTAAGGCATGTTGGTTAAAAAGAGGGAAATAAAGAAAGAAATATCGTCAGATAGCAGTGGGAGCTGTTTGGGAATTCTGCTTTGGTTAGTTCTTTCCCAGGTATTACAACTGTAGAACTTGACTACGAAGATCTCAACCCTGCTTTTTGTTGTTTTTTTTTTAATAGGTATAACTCTGCCAGAAGCTGTATTTTAAAGAAGTATGTACTCACATTGTAGAAGATGCAAAATGTTGTAATTATAGTGCAGGAAACAACAGAAATAGCAATTTGCTGCATTACAGCTTTCCCTTATGGTACTGCTGCAGTTTCCCAGTCATTGAAATTCTGCTGCTGATGTTTGATTGGTGGGAAATCCTGAAATGGCTGACCAAATTGCAACGAATGTTTCTTTATGCTTCTAAAATATATTGAACATAATACTCAGTGTTAAAAATACTCCATGCAGTACAACAGCGCTCTGGTTTGTTCATAGGATCGGATCCAGTAACTGAGTTTCAGTGCTTGAGTACATGAAGACCTTGGTATGGTGGTGTCTTCAGTAGTTTCTTAATGCCTCACAAAAGCACAGTGCATGAGACTTTCTATAAAAGTTGGTAGGAGAGATGTGGTTTCCCCAGCTGTAGTGGTTGGGGGATTCATTGGAGCCGCAGACCAGTTTCTGATGCAGACACTACATTTAACTGTGGCTATGTTACAGTAGAGTTAGGTCCCCTGCGTTAGAACTCAGGCCAGTTTCTGATATCCAAATCCCAAACTGCCCCCTTGAAAATCCCTGTAATACTGTTCTGAATGGATTCAACTCCACAACATGGTTCTTTGTAAGCTCTCTCAAGGTTTTAGGTTTTTCTCTCTTAGGCACTTCCTTGACCTGTTGAAAAAAAGATACTCTGTTGGGAAGAATTTAAGCTTGATCAGACCTTGGAAGAGTTGTAGCTGATGTACCTATGTGCTCAGTGCCCTGCTCGCTTCTGAATTTCTTCTCTCAGCAAATTCCTGTATTATATATATCCAGTGATTTTCTTCTTACGAAATATGTCAACCATTTGCAATTCCTGATTGTGTAACGTTGTTTTCATTTGGCTTAGGCTCAGTGAATTCTCTTTTCATGTGCTTTGGGCATGTTTTACATTTGCTCTTTTCTCTGCCGTTGTACCCATTTTACAGGAAGCGTCTTCCTTTGCTTTCTTCCTCTAAAATTTCACTCCCTCTAACTGAATAAAATGAGAATTACTAGATCTTTTTTTCTAGGTGGCCTATGCTTGAATGGAAAAGAAATTAGGTTGGTCAATGTAGGGATTAAAAACCATCTAATTTTGTGGATTGTATATGTTTGGCTCCTGAGACAGCAGGATTGTTTCATTTTCCTTGCTGAGAAAACCTGATATTAAAATAGATCTGTTGTCTTTGCCTAACCTACCTCCAATCAAAGACAGCTTTAATTTAATATTTTTTTGAAGGGACTGTTTTCCCTTAGAAAAATGGAGAGTAGCCAAAGTAGGACTGTGTTTCCAACTTAAAAGGTATATACTTTTGAAAGAAATTGTTTAGCTTTCTTATTTCAATTAAACTCAGCATTGTAAGTCACCATTACTTTACCCATTTACTATTTAGCATGAAAAGAATCAAAACAACAAATCATTGAAAGGATTTGGCTTTTTACTTCATCATAAAAGTACATTGAAATGATCTGAAATTATTCTGTTCCTTCTCTACTCTGCCTGTCCCTCTGCTTCCCTCCCACACATTCTTCTACTTTAAAGTTCTATTGCTCATTCTTACTTAAAAATATACATATATGTATGCTATGTTATGGGAGGGAGATTTTGGTTCCTGAAAAGGCTTTTTTTTTTTTCTTTCACATCCTGTAGTTGATTTTCACACAAGGGAATTTAAAATGACACTGACCTTATCAGCTTTTTCCTGAGTTATGTAACGTCTTGGTTTCTCGAAGATTTCCTCTCTAAAAAGGTGAAGTCACTGCAGCACAGATGAAGAAGTCAGCTCTGGCACATAAAATACTGTCTAGTCTTTTTCTACCTGTATGCTACATGCCCCATATTTCTTTTTTTACAGGAACAGATGGTTAATTCCTACCTCTTTAAAATTAAAAGCTTTGTATTCTATGAATATGTATACCTCTATAAATTATTGAATTCCAAACAGATTTTTTTTCTGCAGTATACATTGTAGAATAAATTGAATGGAAGCTGAAGGAACTCGGTATTTTGTTTACATAAATTGAGTACTACAATGTTCTAAATGTATGTCATTTGTCACCAAGTGATCTTGGAAAAGCTGTGGGGCTGGATCTACGGGGGGTCGCTGTAACGATCAGAACCAACACAGACACTGGATTGCTTCATGTAATGCAGATTGCTGCTGCAGAGTAGGAACAGGCTTTCACTCTGATTTCAGATATCTCCAAACAAATCTTCTGTTGTTCTAAAATATTTCTGTGAAAAATATACACCCAGCATTAATCTTACAGCCAAACTAAGCCAGTTCTATCTGTTTTTATTTAGCAAAACCATGCATTATCCTAAAGTATTACCTTACAGAAAATTATGAAAATATAAAAATTGCATAATCCAAAGGTATGCTTCTTATAGGCTTTGACTTCAGTGGAAAGCTTATTTTTTAAGCCTAGATCATCTGAAAGTGGAAAGCAGTCAACTGCAGTCAACTGTATGAAGCACCAGAGCTTTCAGACTCAGTGGGGAAGGACCTGCTGCTCGCTATAGCTAGCTCCTCAGTCTGCACCTTGCTAAGGTACCTGCAGGTATTCGTGCAGCTGGTGTTTCAAAGAGAGGACCCTGCTTGGCACATGGAGCTGGAGCAGAACCACTCGCACACCCCTGCAATAGGCAGGAGGGTTTGGTGCCAGCTGACCCTTTCCCATTTGCATTCAGGGAGAGCTGGCTCCAAGCAGTGCCTACTGCCAGTTTGGATGGACAAAGGAGTGAGGTACTCTGCAGCCTTTTGCCTGCTCACTATAAAGACAAAGACTTACATTGGTTTTAGTAATGTTGTTTGTAAGCTCCTATCGTGCAAAGAAGTTATCCCCAAATTTACTGGGATCTGAACTGAGTGTAGAAAAATGCACAGGGCAGTAGAAATACATGAAGAGAACAGGATATAGTCTTTCCCTTTTTATCCTCTTGATTTATGTTCCTAAATTCTTCCTCTTCCTCTTACATTTCACGAGTGAGAGATTTTTACCTTTTTGTTCAGAAGAGCAATTAGCAAGGCTTAGCCATAATATTTTGATTTCCTAATGGTTACTCTTCATAGAAGATTAGCCAAGGAAAAAAATCCCATGTTGTGAGATTACTTAAAATACATCTCGAAATCCTGCCAATACTTCATGGACAGAAAATGCAATTTACTGATTCTTACTTTGTGTTTAGACTAAAAGCCACTGATTTATATGTAGGATTTCTAAAATCTTGACAGTTTTACTGCTTGCATCTAAATTCAGCTTGTATGCTGTTTCCTTACAAATGCTGATCAGGTGGTTGTTTAACAGCTCTGCCTTGGAGCTGAGCTCTAGTTAGGAAACTAAATGCTTAAATGCCTCTAAACTCACTTGCCTCATTTAACATGCTGCAGCCTCATTTGTCATCTGAGCTCTGGTTTTGATGACTTCCAGATGTGTTTAAATCTCTCCTTGGCTTCTCTTTCTCTTTTTGTCAGACACAAGCTCCTTATCTCCTCATACCAGTCTTGTGAGATTGTTATCTGGTCCTGGGGATCTTTCACCTGGCGGTGCCAGCCTGGCCTTGAGGTGCTCTTTCTTCTGAAATGGAGGAGAAAAGCCTCACTGTGCTTTGGAAAACCAAAGTACAGTGCTTTTTTATTGGATTCTTCTTTAAATAATGCCATTTACTATGATGCTTATAGATTGCTAGTGTCTGCAGTGGGTGTAGTTGCAGTGCTTATAACAATTCTGCTCTCTGGGCTTATTGATTTAAGAATAATAATATAAAATTCTGCAGGGCACCTGTGTTCTGCAATCTTTTTTTTTCTGTTTCTTCAGCTCTATTTTGTATCGTTGTGAGTGAAAAACTCAGGAAAAGATTGCTGCTTGTCACAGGTATATATCTAACCAGTGGCTCAAGGGAAAGGTTACCTATTTTCTCTGGTGGGGGCATGTTGTCTTCACTTCAGCATGAAACTAAATTGTGGTTTTAGGCTGTGTACTTGAATTTTAGTATCACCACCTGCTGCCTGTACAGCCCCTCTGCACAAGGGAAAGAAGAAATAAGCAGTGTGGGGCCCTTAATACCTTATTGGGTGTGCACTGCAGCCTGCACAGCAGAGGCTGGTCACCATTTTGCAGCTGCAGATGTGGGGTGCGGGGTACCTGCCAGCAGTGCTGCTCCTCTCTCCATACCTTCCCATACTTCCTCTCTCCCCCCTGATGTCTAACCCCCATCTGCAGCTAAAAGGTTAAGAGGATACTCAGAGTGTGGCTGAAATGCAATGATCCTTTTCATACTGTTGCACTGTCAACATGGCATATGTGGGGACTCTCCTTGGCATTTTCTCCTTTCTCCTTTTGCTGTCAGCTTGTTCTTCCCTGCTTGATCCACAAGGGTTATACAGGTGAGTGTCCCTAAAGGTTCAGGTAGCCTGTCCATAAATCTCTGTGTGTACTGCAGAGTGCAGAGCCAGGATTAGTGGTCTCCAGAGTCCTCCTCAGGCACATGACAGACAGTGCCATTACTGTCAAGGTCCTGACAAGGACCTTCCCAGGCCTGCACCACCACAGGCACTCACTCACCTCTGAGGCATCAGCTGCTTTGTTCTTGTTAAGGCAGTGGCTGATTTCTCAGAAGGCCTCTGGATGTTCTGCAACACGAAGAAGCAGATTGCAAGTGACGTGTTTTTATGGTGTAGTGTACTGGTTTGGTAAATAACCACAGAAGGATGCTAGCTGCGTCTTCTCCAATCTCAACATGTGCATGTGCCTGCTGAGGTTCTGGGCTTCAACCAGCCACAGCCTTTCTGTTTTCTAATTTCTTCTGGTGTAACTTTTACAGATGGCTCTGGTTCTCTGTCTATCGTGTGGCCGCAGCATCCACAGGAATACGGGACAGCCTGGGATCCTCAGTCCCCAAATGTGCAGGCTGATCTGGGGGCTGTAGAGGAAATGCTGATAACAATTTTGCCATGTTCCTAATGCCAGGTGAAAACAGAAAGCTGTCTGGGGTTGGTCTGAGCTGAATACTTACAGCAGGAGAATCTCCTGCCAGAAGGGTAGGAGGGTACATTTGTTCAAATATAAAATATTCCTGGATCTTTGGTGACTTTTTTCTCCCACCTGCTATAACCTTGGCTAACTTAATTTATCAGTCAGAAGTAAAAAGCAAGACAGGTACTTTTTCAAACCTTTACAGCTAGTGCCCAGTGCAACTCTCAAGAAAAAGTAGCTTGGATGTAATAAGAAAGCAGTTATGTTTTCAGTGAAGAGTGTGTTATATGGAATAGAATGGAATAGTTTTGTTGGAAGGGACCTTGAGAGACCATCTATCCTAACTGCATGACCACTTCAGGGCTAATCAAAAGTTAAAGCATATTATTAAGGACATGGTCCAAGTGCATCATGAACACCGACAGGCAGGAGAGATGAGCCACCTCTCTAGGAAGCTCCGATGTCTGACCACCCTCACAGTAAATAAATTTTTCCTGATGTCCAGTCTGAACTTCCTTGGTGCAGGTTTGCGCTGTTCTCATGTCTTCTATCCATCAAATAAGAGTCAATAAAGCCAATCAATGTAAAACTAATTTAATGCGATCTGTACATTTACTGCACATTTCATTAAAGTGTTAAAATTATTCTTCAAAATGCTTGAGTTATGAGTTGAAAGAGAGAAGCACAATTCTCCTTTGGCTGTGATGATGAAGGATTTCTCATTTTGCCTAGTTTTTAACTTCTTTTTGACAAGTTAGGTGCTTCCAGAGTGGTGTATCTGATATTATTATATTCCGCAGAGCACTTTGATAACCAATTTATGTTTCTAGCAAGGAGAAATGTTAGATGTTTCGGTCTCCTCAAGGAATAGCTTCTGACTCTCTTCACTGTAAGAAGAGCCTGCCCTTTGTGAGTTAGTGCCAATTGCTTCATATTATGACAGTTGCTTGTTGTCCTGTGAGAACTTTTGGAGAATGTATTACACACACATTGCAAATATATGTAATCATTACTGCAGTAGTATGCAAACATGGTGTCCGTACGAATTGGGTTACCTAGGTGCCTCAGAAAAGCATTGTTTACTTGCAGTTCCAGTTGCTACTCTTTGTCCAGTCTTGCCATTGCCTTTTATTTAGTGAAGACAGCATGATGCTTCCAAAGACCTCTAGGTATTAAATATTTTTTTCAGTTCTGCATCTGTGTAATGTTCTATGCCTGGTTCTTAGAAAAGTGAAGCAGCAATAATGCCTTCCACATGGCAGCCTTGAAGACCACTGCCAGGGCAGGAAGCTGATGTCTTTGGGAAGGAGCACTTTGAACCTCAGTGTGAGAGGGAGTCTGATGGCTTAGAAAAGAGAAGGGGGAGCTCCATTTGGGAAGGATCACGGGAGTTTGGATGAATGTCTGTGATGGTGGTGTCTTCTGTCCTGGACTAACCCTCAGAGTCTAGTGGCTGGTCACTCAGTGTCAGTCTCTGCACTGTGTCCAGCTGCTTATGCTAAAGATGGTGGCTCTTGCTTGTGGCAGCAGGTCCCAGTTTGTTGCAGGCTGCCCAGCATCCCTGTGCAGTATGAGGGTGGCGTGTCACGCATTGACAGCACGGGGTGCCTGGCTGCAGGAGTGGAGTCTGTATTTTTAGGGAAGCACTTAACTTGTTTCCCTGTGTACACCTCAGGTTGTCTGAATTACTGAACGAGGCAGAAGCATGAGCAGATTTGCATTTTTATGTCTTAGGGCAAGTGTATCCACAGCATTTTCTTCTAACTTAAGCAGTGGCTGCCTACTGTGTTGATGCTTATTTGCAGAGACGGAGGAAGTGGAGTACACAAATCTGTGTTGCTGTAAGAATGTTGTAGCTTTCAACCTCCTCTGCTGTCTCTCTGAGAAGTTAAAAGACCCTTTTGCTCCCAAATTTGACTACATAAATATATGCATGTTATGATTGCATATATTGTGGCAATCTCAGGAACATTAAGTGCCCTGGGGTACTGCTGCTGACTTGTGAACAACTCAGAAAACAGTAAGCCTAAGGTTGGATTCAAAAAGAAATGTGAATGCAGTTGCCTAAGTAAAAGGCTATGGATAAAACAGTTTTCTTGATGTATAAATTACCTGCAGTTAGCACAGAAAATAATAGATGTTATGATAAAGTTAAATACATTACACAGAAAAATGCTACAAGCTTATATGGCTTCAATGTAGATGAGGAATTCCATGTGTCTCAAGGTATGTAATGCAGTCCTGAGACCACTAGCTACACCTGTTTTTGAAAACTGTGAATTCCGTGTTTGGGAAAAAGAAGATGGTAGTATAATATGTGATCCTGCCAGTGTGAAAATCCCATGGTGAAGTTCAGGGAATGGGATCTGGATGCTGGTTGCATATAATAAAGAGATTTCAGATACAACGCCTTCTAATCAGGTGATGTAAAGATTTTCCTTAGTGATACAACCTTACAATAATTTGGACAGTTTGAATCCCATCCTTATAAGTAAGGCAGCATTGGATATAATGCTACACATTAATGAGACAAATATGAATTAAATGGAAATCACCATCACTTTAAAACCATTATGCAGATTTTTTCTGTGCAGAATGTGACAGAGCTGGAAATTTCAAGACCCATGCAAATTGTACTAAAATAGATCTGCATAAAGCACTGGAAGAGCTTTTGTGAAAATGGAACTAGTGGGAGTTATTTAAATAACAGTATAGCAGCTATTAACAAAATAGCGAGATCCAAAATAGTAATTTACTTTACACATCACTTCTAAAACATGTCCAGAATCAAGATAACTGTCAGCAAATAACAACCCACTTTTCTCAAAACCCTAAAAGAAAAGATAAGAAATTTTCATACCTGACAAAACACACACTCTAACTGCTGAGCGTATTATTTCCACCATGTGAAGCAGCTGTAAAATATTACGCAGTCATGGTGAAGCCATATGATCTTGAGCTCGTAATCATTACAAAACCTAACACAAGAGAAGAATGATGAACCGTATGCACTATGACTATCTGAGATAATATGTGCGTAGCATGATTGCTGCCATCTTCCTCCCCATCACCATCACCTTCACTGCCCTCCACACTGCTGCCATACTTCATCCTCCTGTGAATGCATGTCTCCAGGCCCATTCGTGGTGTGTAGAGTGCGTTGAATCCTTTGCCAGCGGACTCACTAATCTTCTCTCCCAGGCAGTGAGAATGCCTTGTCCCACTTGAACCACAAGCGGATTCTGGATTCTCCCGCTTGGAGTTAATGGATGTAACCTGGCAGCAACCAATCTATATGTCTTCTGTAAATGATCCTCCAAGGGTTTACCTGTAGCAGTGCTGTCATGCTCCCGGGAATAATCACAAGGTTTGTGTCCATTTCTCTAAGTCTTTACTCTGTGGTGTTCCGCTGAACACATTAGGTGTGAGCTTTGTTAAGGAGGCTTAGGCTGCCTATTCCAGGCACGACAAACCCAGTTTTTCAACAGTTTAGGTGTACTTCACCATTTCCCTTGCCACCCACAGAATGATGTGTGATGGCTGTTTTCCTGCATGTGTTGCGACCGCGTCCCTCACAATGACTGGGCAGTGGAGCGAGGGTGGGTTTGCTTTGCTCCCTGGTGTTCTGACCACTGACAGATCTTGTGTCTTTAATTTGCACGGTAATATTTGGTAGTGTGTGTAAAGGAATGAAAAAGAGTGTTGTAGTGCTTGCTGTACAAGCTCAGTTTTGGCATAAAACTCTGGTTCCCCCACTATTTGCTTTCCTGAATCTCGGCTCGATGTCACGTTGTTGATAAATGCTTGCTGCTTGGAATTGCTCTTTGGTCTATATAGGTATGAATTAATTCCTAATCCTTTCCTAACACCACCTGTGTGAAGGTCTTTCTATATTCTGCTGTTGAATGATCTCATAAACTGCTTGCGTTATCAGAAAACTGCATGGTCGATTCCCAAAGTAACATTCTGAAAGACTCTTCTTTTCCTTGTTTAGTGGCAGGCATTTTTCTATCTGCTCTTTGTTGTTTGGTTTTGTTTCCCGCTTCAATCCATAATGACCAATTCAGACTTGGATTGCAAGTGTGTTGCGCTCCGGTGTAGCGCATATAGAAGTGTGGCACGTGGGGTGGTGTCAGAGGCAGAGCATGCACTGAGCGGCTGTGAAACCCCTCCGCCTTCCTCAGTTCAAGGAATTGCCTGGCAGAAGGGTTGTTTTTGTGTATATGCATGCAAATTTGATAGCCCCTGGTGGATGTTTCTCCCTTACCTGTGGAAGTCCTTTTAGTACTGAGTGATACTCCCAGCCTGCACAATAATTTCTGTCATGCAGTTCTATGCAGTTCAAGGAAGTACAACCTTTTGTTGATTTCAAACCTGCTGCTTGCTTTCCTTTGGTGCTTCCTCTGTCTCCTGCTGTGAAAATGGTGACATTGTTTCCTGCTGTTGTACCCCATTGCTGATGGCTGTGGAGGTCCTATCCTGCTCGTTGTGTTCTGCAGCCGCCTGTTCATCGCCACCACCGTTGGGTTTCTCTGTTTTGGTCCGTGTCATTCTAATTCTGCTATCTTCTCTTTGTGAGTGCATGGCCAGAGCTGCAGGTGCTATTCAAGAGCATTAAACAAAAAAATGTCCAGCAGACCTACATGGCATTGCCTTCTGCTGCAAGTGTGCAGAAGAAGCCTCATGCAGAAAGTGGAGCCAGGCTGGAGGAGCTGGAGCAGCCACAAGTCTTTCACTGGTGCACTGCAACTGCCCTGGCTTTCCCAAAGTGCTGGCCATGTGCAAGGGCAGGTTTCTGCGGAGGCTTGAGAGGATAACAAGGAAATAAAGTAACTGGTCTCAGGAACAAATCTTTGCAGTGCTTTATTGAAAACAGAGAAAGAAGTGTGTTTTCCAGAATCAGATATATCCTGGCTTTGACAGTGGTTTAAATCACATTTCTCTCTAGAAGGAAATCAAATCTCAAACGAGGATTTCAGGGTGTTCAGTAATACCACATGAAGAATAAGCACCACTCTTCAAATGAATGATTTTGTTTCTCCTATTAACTGTGTGGTAAAATTTCTGGAATTGTCACAAGAGGCTCAGGGACTGTTTTATATTCAGTAGATAAGGATGAGTTCGGCTTTCCTCCTTCCTTTGTTGCAGTAAGGGATTTTTACTTAGAAATTCACAAAGATCAAATTGTACATTTTCCCAGCCCTGGGGTGCTTTGTATTCTGGTTTGTTCCCACCATACTTGGTTTAAATGCTTTTTAATATTTTTTTTTCCATCTGGAGGAGACTGCCAGCCATGTTTGCTTTAGCTGCTTTCAAGTTCTATTTAGATAATAATGCCTTAGTTTTTCCATGGTGCTTTACAAAAAAAAAAAAAAAAAAAAAAAAAAACAAACCACAAAAAACACAAAAAACACAAAAACCACAAAAAACAAACAAACAAAAAAACCCACCAGTTTTAAATTCTAAAAGAATTGCTTTAGGAACTGAGTAGGTTTGTGACAGTGAATGCTAGGGTCAAAATCCTAATGCTGTTCAAGCCCGTAACAGACTTCCCAGTAAATTGGCTCGCCTCAGAGTTCATGACTTTCCATATGCACTGACCACCCAGAGTACGTGGTGGTGAGTGCTCGACCACCCGACAGACTTTTTGCTTTTTGAGGGAAATGTTACAAACCCCCTCCCAGTGACCTGCTCCTGGAGGTGCTTCTGGCCAGGAGCAGATAGAGCTGGAGCCATCTGTTAGGCCCCCAGTAGGATGTTTGCAGTTGTATGGAGAGGATTTAAAAGAGAAACGCAATTCAAGTCTAAAACTTGTCACTATGTACGTACAGACATGTTGTATCACACAGCTCAGAGATGCACAGTCCTGCTGGACTGCTTAATGGGCAGATCACTGCAGGAGCGGCAGGGTGCTGAGGGGCAGATGAGGGTTTGTGCTGCTGCCTGGTGGCTGGGGCACTGGGGTGACTGCACAGCAGGGCTCTGATGGCTGCGTTACCGCGGTATGTGGCAGCTGTTCTAGGGAAGAGGCAGCGAGACATAAATGGAGCAAATGGGGTTTTAATGGGTTATTGGCAATAGTGCAATTGAATTACACAAATAGATGTGTGAAATGTGTGTTTTTGACAGGCCTATCTAAAAATGAGGTGCTGCTCAGCTGTATTCCAAACAAACACTGCATCTCCAGACCCAGTCAGTAGCAGCTGAGGAATTCCTCCTATAGCCCTGCTTGAACTTCAGCCAGGATGGGCTGTCTTCATTAATTGTCAGTAATTGGGCCTTCATACCCATTTGGTGTTAGCCTTTCCTTTGAACTTTTGTCATGAAAGTGCTTGTCTGTTTTAACATTCATGTGAGACCACTGCCATATCTCACAGAAGCCACCAATAGCCAGCTGACAGTGCTAGTGATCACCTCAGGATTTCATGCCTCTGAAAGGCCATGGATTTTCTTTCAATTTTTGCACTTTTAAAAAAAATCCTTTGGAATTCATATAGTTTAATGATAGCTACAGAAAAATAAAGTTTTGGCCCTTCTTGTTCAGATCTCATTCAAGTTAGATCTTTGCCCTCACTGTCAAATGTACATTTCCAAGTCCTGCTCATGCAGTGTTGACTTTGAAACCCTTGCTTGCTGTTCCCTCTGCTGTCTGGCTGCAGCAGGGTCATTTTGAACCACAACAAGCGATACTGAGAGACTTCAGCTGCCCGTTGTTGAAAACTTAGTTGGAGGCTGTTTACGGAATACATGCAGTAGAAGAAAAAAACCCAAAAAACTAAACCTTGTTACAGCCAGTGCAGCTTTAATATAAAAAAGAAAAACAAGCACAACATGAGGCCAGTAATAAAGCAGGGTGCAGGAAAAGGGTCAGGCTTACAAAGAATTAGTTTTCCTGGCTTCAAAACATAGCCAGAAATGAGGCTCTCTCCTTGCAAGGCATTGCAGTCCATTGAAGATGCATTTCAAAGGCTGCAGTGTTTTTCCAAATTATTTGACAACCATGACAGCTGTTTCAATATATAGTGCAGGTGAGCTGAAAGAAGATGCATTTTAGTTTGACTTGTTTTTGTTAAGACATTGCTATAAAGTTGTGTCCTTTCTTGAACCTGTATTCAGAGTAGATAACTTTCTTTTTGCACATGAATTTTCTATAAGCATTTGAACCCAGTCCTTTATTAATCTTGTCACCTGAAAAAGGCCATGTGGTATTTTTACTGCTCAGATGACAGGTGTTATCCCTTTCTTTGTGATTCCAGAAGAACAGGCACAGTGTGTTTGTACCAATCTGGTATTCCCCACAGTGCACCAGTTACTGTGTTAAGTAACTCTATCCTGTAATTTGAAGCTTTTTTAATTAAGACTGCCCTTCAGACAGCAGGACGTATGTACACGTATTGATCTTTAGGTCTCACTTGTCTTGGTTTGAAATTATGGAGATAATAAACAATTCATAGATTCTGTGTACACAACATTTTTGCACAACACAAAAGTAAGATTGTAATATATGGAAGTCACAGTGGAAGTTTGGGTCAGAGGCAGAGATTTATTTCTCAAAATCTAGTGATTTTCTTCTGCAAAGTCATCCTTTAAACCTCCACAGTTTTCAAGTGGTAATGAATTTTAGATACTTTTTAATTACCTGAGATTGGGTATATTCAGCACCATAATGGAATGCCAAGTTGACCAATGAATCAGTGAAATAAGTATATAGCCTTCATTTTAGTCAGTTCCTTTCTCTTGAGGTTTTCAGCAACTTTGTGCAAATAATTTAATTTCTTTATATTCCCCTTGTCTGTGAAACTAAAGCCAGGTAAATTTAATGATAGGTTAATTGTAGCAGCTCATCTTCTCTGAAATGGATTATGGACTGATCCTTCAGGCAGCTCGGTGGGCTGATCTGAGGACAATTTACCATTTGTAGCTACACGTGAACCACAGTAGGGTGAGATTCAAGTGCTGCAGCTGATTTAGCAGGAGCTAAAAGGGGAAATTACTACATGGCCTAATTTACCACTGCTAATTTTCTGTGTTCTGCTGGGGCATGCATGAATTCTGTGTAACAAATGCATTGGCATTATCCTACCTAAAATATAAAAAAGAATTACTCAATCTAGCTATAGAATAAAGATTAATAATACCTTACTGCCTTGAATTATCTTTAGATTAAAGAAAAAGTCCCAGTCGGTGGATATTAGTGGGCCAGGATGCAACCCAGTGGCAGCGGAAGCTCCTGCTCCTCAGCCCAGTAAACCTTTGCTTGCCACCAAAACGACTTCTGAGGAGGAACAGAAAAACACCGCCAATACCCAAAGGCGCAATCCACGGAGGAGTGAGTTGAAGAGATATTACACCATCGGTGAGTTTTCATTCACAGAAAAATTCAAATATACTCATTAAAATTGCAAGGTTTTCCTGTTTACTTGTGTTTTATTTCTTTTAGTTAGTTGTACTTGTCTGTTAAGATTACAGATGTCCGCCATGGGCAATAAGATGTCATGTCTTCATGCTGATGTCAAATTACCCTTAAGAATTAACCTGCTTTATTTATCTTGTGCTGTTTATAAGAATTCTTTCTTCAGTGTTCTTTTCCTGAAGAGCAATTATTGAAGAAAGCATAGAAGCAATTTGGGAGGAAGGATATAGGAAGGCTGTTGCTGCCTTTGACAGCTGTTTGTGTTAGAATTTAGGCAGAAATGATTTAGAAGGCTCCTGGTTGGAAAGAATTTCCAGTTTGAAGAAGACGTGGTGAGCTTGAACTGTTTCTAGGCCGTACAGCCAGGATTAATCAGGCAGGTTATAGATATCTTTTTCCGAATAATTTTGGTTTCTGGATATTCTTCTGAGATTTCAGTATCTATGTGTTTAACATCACTTTAGGTACCCCTGCAGGTGCTTTCACATGAATCGTTCAGGACTGGGCCTGATATTTGGTAATATTTTAGCTTCTCAGTTGATTTAAACTGCATGGAAAGTGGCCTTGCAGTGCTTGTGCCTGGTTCATTAATGCTTCTGACAGGCAGATGTGCTAATGAGAGTTGTACAGACAAGAGGAGTGGATGTTAATGATGTGCTTTAAAGAGCTACAACTTAGCAGATTTAAGAAAAGAAGTTAGATTTCTTGGCTGTTAAATTATTGCAGTATAAAATGAGACTATTTCTACACCTTTAAAATGTCTAAAAAGTAAAGAAGAATGTGTTGTCTTATACATTTTTTCATTTGTATTACATCTGAATGCTTTAAATTGTTTTTAAAGAAGAAAACTGCATTAAAATGTGCTGCACAACTGCCTTCCAAAAACTCACAGAAGTTTCAATTACTTGCTCCCAAAAATAAATTAAAAAGAGGCAAAATGAAGGCATTGATGGGTTCATAGCATTGCGACCATGAGATTCCAAAATTATACTTCAAAAATCTCAAATTGTATAATCCTTCTTATGCCATCGGATATGAGAAAAGCACCCTAAAATTTAATCCTTTATCCTTTAGTATAGGATGTGTTTTCTGAGAAAGCTTAATTAAATCAGTACACTTGACTGAATTTTTACTTGAGATGTGCAAAGAAACAGTGCTCTGTGCTTGTTTATTCCTCATTCCTCCAAATAATCTGAAAGGAATATCAAAAACATGCCAAGATTGTTTCATGCCTATATGAGGGAATGGGATGAGGGAGGTATTTGCTCAAGTAATAATGATAGCCATTTTATCAGAATGAGTTCTTAACCTAACTCAGGACTAACACTGCCAGTTCAGGAGGTTCCTGCAGTGCTTGTAAGATAACTTTCTGATGCAGGCGGTGGTAGATAACTTTCTCACAGCCAACAAGGAGAGGTGTGCTGCTGGACCTTGCTCTTACAAACAAGGAAGGACTGGTTTAGAGTATGAAGGATAGGGACGGCCTTGGATAACGATGATCTCCAGAGGTCCCTTTCAATCCTTGCAATTCTGCGATTCTATGAAAAGGAGCAGACCATAGAAAGGGACTAAGCTTATATGTTTTTCTTAAATAGCATCATTTGAGTAGCAGGCAAGGTGTTCTAGCTGGACTGACCCGTTATGAGAGATGTATTGGTTTTATGTTGTTGTTGTCTTCTGTATGAGATTTGGGTTCACAAAGAGTGAGTCGATAGAGCCATTGTTACTTCATACTACATAATGTTTGAATTTTCCTGGCAGGCTGATTGAAGAAATATGGTTTTCTCTGTAATCTCTCTTCATCAAAATATAATTACACATGTTCCTGAACGTTGTGAAAATGAAGGGTTTCCTCTTGGGCAGCAAAATACCGATATCGGATGAATGTGTTTACTGTACTGGATGAGTTTTTCTGATATTGACTTTACAGATTTATAATGTGATACAAATGAAACTTACCTTCCTGAAGCTTCCATCAACTTCAGTGTACTTTAAGTTATGATCTGCATGGCCCCTTTGACTTAAAAGTACTTACTTTTCTTTGACTTTTCTCAAAAATCAATTATAACAGACAAAGTCTAGTCAAATAGTTTGCAACTTTTTGATGATAAATGTAATGACAAGCATACAGTGGACAGGGACTCTGAAGCAGGAAATATGAAATTCTAATGTTTTGAGTACAACTGGCTATTAAATATCTTAAACACGCACATTAAAACTGTTGGTGGCTTAATACAATTACACAGGGCTTTACCTTGCTTTGACCTTGTTTGCATTTTGTTGTCCAATGAGAGCAATCTGTGTCCAAGATCCAGCAACATGAACTAGTAATTACTGTGATGAGTGGATTAAGAACGTGTTGAAATTCTAATGATCTCATCTAGCTTTGCCTCTTTCATTTAAAAATTAGTGTTCTTTTATGTTAAGCTCAAACCAAATTGGCAAACGACTGTTTATGATGGTGACTAATGGAGCTTGAGTAGAATAATGCCTGCTGTATGTTGTGTTACACTCTCATTTTTCATTAAGTTTGTTTTCTGTAATTACAATGATCTTCAGAGTGCTTTATAAGTAGAAGATTTGTGTTCTAATCTGGATAAGTAAAAGTTTAGCATCCTTATTTAAACATGTATGTATATACAGTTTTTATGTTTTAAAGTTTAAATTAGCAGCATCATGTTGCCTATTATAACAGGGCTGGTCTGATTTATTAATGGCTGCCCATTGTATTTAATACTAAATTTATATAAAAAGGAATGTGTAACCAGTGTTACTTTACCAAGTTATGGAATGAATAAAATCAAAGTTATTTAAGAAAATAATTTTTTGGATCTGCACATGCAGAAAGCACTTCTGAGGTCTCTGTGTAAACCTTACATTACTTTACATCCCAGAGACATGTGGACATTTACCTTGCACACTCACGCTTTGCAGAAGGTATTGTAGCAGCCTGTGTATGCTCTCAGCTCTATGAGCTGTCAGGTCATGTTCCTAAATTCTCTGTACCATCAGAGTTGGGTTTTATTTTCTTTGTATTTCTTTTTGTGCGTGTTTTTGTCACTTTACGTGAACACAGATTTCCTTTGGATCTCTCAAAGTAGAATCTGTATTGAGGAAGGAATATCTCAGCAATTCAAAGAGATTTTAAAATTTTGTCAGCACTGTTCCTACTTAAGAGAGCTAATCACAAAGTACTGATTCTGCATTTCATCTTTCCTACAGGCTGCATCTCAAGTGCTTCCCAAACTTAGTGATCGCAATTGCACTTCTAAAAAGTGGGGAAAAAATAGGTAAGAGAGGGAGGGACTGAGAGGAAAAGGCAACAGAGAACAAGTTGTGTGCTCAGATGAAGTGAAACAGAAAATGGAGAGTCAGTGAGGGGGAGAAATAACTCTTCCATATGGCAGGCTCAGCAGGCAGAAGGGGTCCTGCAGCTTTGCTGCTGAACTGGTGTGAAGAAATTGAGTGGGAACTCCTAGATTAATAGGGTAAGTGTGGGAAAAACAGTCTGCATGGTGGGCTGGATAAAGTTTTTCAGAGAACTCTAGAAACATCACCCAAGACACTTAAAAATAAAAACCTAAAATTAGGCTTTTTGATGCCTCAGGCGCTTAAAAATTTGGGCCACATATTTCTGAAGTGCTTATTGATGAGCACCTCCCCCAAAAGAGGAAGAGAAGGTATCTGGGTCTTGAGGACTCTAAGAAGTGGGCTGGAATATTATACAGTGAAGTATTTTGTGGGTAGCTCATATTGAAGCAATAAGACTGCACCAGCCTAATGCTCCATCCAGGCTACAGCTAGCTCTTCCTTGCTGGTTTGCAGTTAGTACGGGCGCAGCGTCACAGCTGTGTTGATTGTAGGACTCTTATCGGAGGTCTCTTCATGGTGTGTTGCCTCAGGATGTCTGTTGAACAACTTACTAAGGTTATTTATGTATCTAATGTTATCATACTGTAAAGATATACACTTGTGGTGCATTCTCTGGTTCCCATTTAGCCATGGAAGTTGTGGTGCATAGTGTTGTCTGTCTACCTAGTAACTCTGGTTTTGGAGATGTAAAAAGGCCTGCTTTTGTTTCTTTTGGCTGTTACAATAAAATGGCTATACTGATAGAGAGTAAATATTTAAAAATACAATGGTTGCATAAAAATATTTTCCTGATACCAGGAACAGGGCAAAAGAAATAGTCAAGCAAAATAGTAGTTGTATTTGGAGAGAACAGTTTTTTTTTTTTAGAATATTCTAATATCCTATAAAAGCTTTAATGCAAATATTGATAAATAAACTTCTGCTAGAACACCTTATTTCATGTAGAAAACAACTATCAACTATATCAGGAGGCATCTTTTGCTGGCATAGTCTCTATTTCCAATAGAAGGTATCGCTGCTACAGCTACAGACAATAGTTCAGACAGAATGAATATGTATGTATTTATGCACATAATATACAGCATGCAGATACTTGCAAAATGCTCATTGCCAAGGTTCTCTTTTGCTCCAGTTGTTGATTTTAATAAAAATTATTTCATGCTCCACTTGAAAAAACCAGCCTCGTTTTGCAAATGAGATCAGCAGAAATAATAGTAAAGAAAATATATTCTGCTAGTTTGCTGTGACAATACTACTGCTCTACGCTGCCATACATACACGTATCTATTTCTTGAATGTGTACATGTTATCTTTTCAGAACAGTAGGACTATGTTGACATAAGATTGGCGTGGAAGAGAAATGAAGCTTTTGTCATAACCAAATCTGAATAAATAGATGTTAATTGACTGAGTTTCCCAAACAGACCAATACTAGCTGATGCCAAAGTGCTAAATAGGAAAAGGCAAGAATTTCTTTTGGGCTCCCACTCTTGTGTTTCAGTGGGTGGTCACTTCAATTTTAGTTGGGATTAGTTTAATGACTGCTACTGATTTAATAGTTCAGAATGTATTATTTTTAAAAGAAGATGGATCTTCGAAAGAATTTAATTGCCTGTGAGTAATGAATTGTCACAGCGTTTGTTGTTAAGGCAAAAAAACAATATAATTGGGAGTTTATAGTGTGATAGAGTCCATAATAGGGAAAATTTTATAGGGGAACCTAAACCAAAATCTTTTTCAACTAATAAGTAAGTAATAGTCAGTTCTTCCTGTTGTGAAAGGGGGAACTAGATGAGAACTGATCAGCTACTTGTATCTAATGAATATAGTAAGGAAGTCTTGCTCTTGTGCTGTATGCTTTGGATTGAGTCCACTTAGGTCATGACAGCTATGATGATTTGGAAGCATAAATATCATATTGGTTACATGTGAAGTACCTTCACTTTCTTCGTGTTTACATGCATTCCAACCTGCTTTGATAACGTTTTTATTTGCCTTAAAATATGTCAGTGCAAACAGATTGTGTGAATTTATCCATATTTATAGCATGAAGTACTAAGTTTAGACTGTGTCACACTATCTGCTGATACAAGATTGTTACACAGGTTTAGCAAATGATGTGCCTGAACTAACTTCAGTTAGAGTGGTGATTTCATATGTCATTTGTTTTCTGTGGTGGAGCTTCATCATCACCCATGAAGCCTGGTCGTGTTGGAGAGCCTTAGACCATTGGTGAGACGTCACAATGAATATGCTGCTTTATTCAGGACCGGAGGAGAAGATTGCTGCACTTGAAAATACACATTTCCTTACAACCCAGCTGAGAATCTTATTGAGGCTTATCTCATGGTACTCCATGCTATTGCAGTCACTGCATAAAAACTAAATCAGGAGGCTTCCTCTTGCCTTTTCCTCAAAAATAAGCATAAGTCTTCTTTGGAGGGTACACTTTGTGAATGTTTCTTTTTTGCTAAAATTCATTTCAACTCTTAGAGATCTTATTTAGGACTTTCTAGAAGTACCTTATTCCTTTTATTTGGTCTGATAATAATAATTCATGTATTTACTGTAGGGAGGCTTTCCTGCTAAGAACACTTCCATTTCCAAACATGTCTTTGAAGGATTCTTCTTATGGTTTAGAAGTTGAATGTATTTTCTTCTCTTCTGCAGAATTAAGTATGATTTCTTCCTGAATCAGCCTCCAAATTTGATTTTTCCTCCTATTCACACAGTTTCCTTTCTTCTTTGTTGCTGATACTGGCAAAGCATTACACATAGGTAGATCTGTTAGGATTTATGAGAAAAGTGGTGGAGTTTGGTGCAGTAGATGCTGTAAATTTGGGCTGTGTCCTCTTTCTTATGGAGGACAGATGGGAGATGAAGCTTCCAGCTTTCTCCAGATGCAGTTCGCACACATTTGTGTAGTCTGACACTGTCCCGTTCGATGTGCTTGCAAATTCTTTACTGAGCACTTACTGCTTTTTGAGGAACATCATTCTGACGGCTTTCTTTCAAATACAGTCTCAGAAAGTTTTAGGAGAAGAGGCCATTTTTCTAGCACTTCATTACCTGTTTGTGAGTGGTAAGGAAAGGGAAATACTTGTGCAACATGTGGCTAATAAGGAAAGTGACTTTCATAGCAACAGTAACTATGCAAAGCTCTTACTCATTCACCTTTCATGAAGAATTTTATTAGTGATTCAGATCACATAGCTACTCTGGATGAGCAAGCAAGCATTTGTTCACATCTTTGTTTTTTCTCTCTTTTTTTGTTTTAATTTAAAATTTGGAGCCATTAAAGGACAGTTTTTAGAGCTGTATCCTTCTTTTGTCCTTTGATCTGTGTATCTTTTGAATATGAATGATTTCTGAGCTATGGAGACAGCATCCACCAGAAGAGTGATGCTCGTTAATGTCCTTTCATCTTAGCATGTCTTCTTTCTTAGCATCCTGTTTTTGTTTTTAATCATATAGATTGCTATCATATCATCTGCTAACTCATTTTGAACAAGATGTATTTCAAGATTCCATAATTTCCCTGCTTCACATCAGGGCAAAGTGGTATCTTTTATTGTTTCATAGACTCATCTAGCCAACTTGCAAGATCAGGCAGTACGACATCCTCTTTGTATATTGAAATTTGAATCTCGGGGGGGGAAGAAGACTGAAAGACTGATTGGACTTGCAAGCTCTGGCCTCATACAGAATGAATCACCTTCAGTCTCTCTCTCATTTGAGGTCTTTTGTATAAGGGAAAAATGAAGAAAGACCTTGATTTCTTATACCACAAATATGCCTTGAGGCCCAGTCTTTTGGGTATTGTGAAATAGTGGAGTCATTCTTCTAGCAGTAAAAGAATGAACAAGAAAAACGTGGGCTGACTGCTGAAATAACTGGGTAATTTAGGGATGGTAGATGCAGTTAAGACTGAGGCTTTTGAGCCCAGAGACAGGGTTCAGGGAGGACAGTAATTACTGCTAGTGGGAGAGGTCTGAGTCGGAGATCTCTTGAGGAAAATCTTGATCCACAGAAGTTAGTTAATGGGATTCATGCAAAGGATGCTGAAGGAGCTGGCTGAGGTCACTGTAAGGCTGCTCTCTATCATCTTTGATAGGTCATGGATTTCATGGGAGGTCCATGATGATGGGAGAAAGCCAGATGTTGCACCCCTTTTTGAAAATGGCAGTAAGAATTTTCAAGAGAACTATAGGCTGTTCAGACTCACTTTTAATTCCTAGGAATGTCGTGGGTCAGGTCCAATTTGAAGCTACTTCTGAACAGATAAAAGAGAAGATTGGACGAGCTTGAAAAGTGGTCCATTGTGAACCTAATGGGGTTCAGGAGGTTCAAATGCAAGGTGTTGCACTTGGGTCGGGTCAATTCCAAATATGTGTATAGATGAGAACTCATTGAGAGTAGCTCTGCAGAGAAGGACTTGGGGATTCTGATGGATAAAAACTGGACATGGGCCAGCAATGTGTGCTTGCAGCCCAGAAGGCCAACTATATCCTGGGTTGTATCAAAACAAACATGACCAGCAGGGTGAGGGAGGTGACTATCCTCTTCTACTCTGCCCTTGTGAGGCCCTATCTGCAGTACTGCCTACAGGCCTACGGTCCCTAGCACAAGAAGGATGTGGAGCTGTTGGAGTGGGTCCAGAGGAGGACCAAGAAGATGCTCACAGGAATGGAGCACCACTTCTATGAAGAAAGGCTGAAGGAGCTGGGCTTGTTTGCATGGGCTGATAGTGATAGGACAAGGGGGAATGGTTTTAAAACTAAGACAGGGGAGTTAAGGAAGCAATTTTTTACTTAGAGGGTGGTGAGGCACTGAAATGGTTTACACAGAGAAGCTGTGGATGCCCTATCCCTATAGGTATTCAAGGCCAGGTTGTATGAGGCCCTGGCCAACCTGATCTAGTGTATAGCAACCTTGCCCACGGCAGGGGGTATGGAACTACGTAGTCCCTTCCAACCCGTGTCATTCTATAATTCTGTGATTCTGTGAAGGTGATTTGGAATATTCAGTATGCATTTATTGCAGGGAGATCATGCTCGTCAAACCTTATTGCCCTCTGGGATGAAACGATGAGATTTGCAGATGATGGAAGACGTGGTAGGTGGTACCTACCGTTACTTTGGCAAATACTGTGTTTTGTCATAGTCGTCATCTGTGTGGTGTTATGCCTCAGGTGATTAGACTACCTGATGGGCTGAAAAAACTGAAAAGACAGTAGCTATTGAGGTGGCCGAGGCCTAGAGCAATTGCCCTGTGAAGAAATGTTAAGGGAGCTGGAGAGCAGACCGACTCAGGAGGACCTTACAGCAGCCTGTCACTGCCTGCCACAAGGCTGCCAAGAAGATGTCTGGTAGCCTGCTCTTTGTGATGTGTGGCCGGAAGATGGAGGACAGTGGTCTGGAGCTGAAATACAAGAGATTCAGATTTGATAGAAGAAAAAACCTCTTCTCATGGAGGGATTCAAACAGTGGATCAAGTTACTTGTTTTTCAGATTCAACATTGCAAATAATAATAATAATAAAAAAGAAAACAGGAGCGCTTCAAATTCCTTGTCTTAAAATATCATAGAAGATCAGCTAGTGCAAGAGGAGCCAGATATTTCTGTTTTAGGGATCATTTCTGTTTTTCTTGTCAGTATTATGAACGCTATGATTTCTGGGTAATAATCAGAGGCTCAGGTTTATTGATAATGTCAAATGTCTTTGCAACTTTGTTATTTGTTTCCTCATATATTTTTTATATCCATAAAAAGAACTGGAGGATTGGAGGGGGGAAAAAAGACATTGAGGGTGGACCAAGTCACAAATGCTCCAGTAAATCAATTTGGAGGTGACTTCCCTCTGAAGCGAACAGTGAGAGGGAAGAGCCAGTGAGTTGCCTTCCTCACAATGTCCATGTGAGTATGAAAGCTAAGACTGAAATCTGATGTTACTTATTCTAGGACAACAGCAGTGAAGTAGAAGTTGAATTGGAGTAAAGTGACTGAGTGGCCAAATCGAGCTGATGCTGTGAATCAGTAACCCCTGCCAACCTCCTCTCCTATCTGATCCTTGTTGCAGGAGGCACAGCCTGTCTCTGTTTCCTTGAAAAGCATCTTGAGTACTGCAGTTGGGTGGCTGGAGCCAATGAGGGAGGGCTGCCTTCCTTCCCTACAGGCAAGTTGCTTCCCATCGAGTTTGGCAGTGATTTAATCCTGGCCCTTTTACTGTACTGGGACAGACATGATGAATCTTTCTGGGATCTGAACATAAAGGTGTCCCAGCACATACAAAGCTTCAGAAAAGCTGTTTGAAAAGCTTCTTCCTCAGCTGGGATTTTTCTTTTTTTCTTTTTCCAACTGATTTTTGCCCTTTTCTTGCTTCAAGCTTTCTCTTCAGATTACTAGATAAATCAGAATGAGATGCTGTTTACAGCAGACAGAGCTGCTCAGTTAGGTTCATCTCCAGGGCAGATTGTTCTGAAGTTCCTTCTGGATTTTAAGAAACTGGCTTGTTTTTATGCTTTTCCCACCCCCAATATTCCATGGGAACTGAGTGTTGTTGCCAAACTTTGATTTTTATCTTGGGCTATGAAGAGCAGTTGGATTTTATTATGGAGTTATTGCACTGCTGAGTGTTCCTCAATTTCAGTGCATTACTATGCACATAGGAGTGTGCGAAGACTTTACAAGCATAAAGCATTCAACAATGAAAGAAATCTTTTATAAATTTAGAAACTAATTGGCCAGATATGTTCATGAAAACTAAGTAGTAGCAGCAGCCCACTATATTTCTGGTGAATCTCAGTAATTATTACGCTTGAGAGATTTTCGTATTAATTAGCAGAAGATAGAATGACTGTGTCTTTCCTATGCCAAGGGAAATGTGACAAGGATGATTTGCTGAAAGAGTTGTTGATCTGCAGTTTCTCATCCACCTTAGCTGAACATTTGCTTAACAACGTATGTGACTACTTGGGTATGTAATTAGATGCTTTTGTGATCTACCTACAGTTTAAATTATATTGTTCACTTTTCATTTGTATGTAAGGCAGTGCTGAGGCTGGTTGTTCAGTGGTGTCCCAAGGTATTGATGTTTCTTCTCTGAATAGGCCTGAGAGAAAATACATCCTCTGTATTTATTTGTTTTTGAAAACATGCCATTTAAGGGTACTAAAAGAATAGAATCATAGAACATTCTGAATTGGAAGGGACTCACATGAACCATAGAGTCCGTCTCCTGGCTCCACAGAAGATCACACAAATTTCAAAGTATATTTCTGAAAGCATTGTCCAAATGCTTCTTGAACTCAGGCATACTTGGTGCCATGACTACTTTCCTGGGGAGTGTTTATTTTTTTTTGTACTGAGACAATTAAACAGTGTTTGAGGGATTGTCTTAAGTTCATTCTATAAATTAAATGATTTTTTTTTTAATTTGAGAAAAGGGAGTTTTGTTTTAGTAAAACACAAGGCACTGATTGGTCTCAAGTCAAGCCATTCATATCTATCTGCTGAAGTTAACTGTTACCTGGGTATTGACCACAGCTAATCTCAGAGAGAAACTGGCACCATGGTGAATCCTGAGAAAAAACTGATTGCCACCACTGTCGGCTCTGGGTTGGCAAACAACAGTCTAGTGATGTGACCCAAACTCAGCTGTAGTGGACGGAGATGAATCCCAGTTGGATTGCCACTGTACAATCCACAGCTGAGTTTGATTTGATCGTTTTTATATAAAGTAGAACAACTTTATCAGTCTGGCTGATACTGACCTATACCTGTACTCATTCGTTGTGTGCTGTTTTTGTTTTAAGACTAATTACGTACATTCTGAACATATCAGGTAGAAAAAGGTACGGTAACGGTTGTAAAAAACAAACCTTATTTCTTATTAGGAAAGGTTTCAATGAAACAGACCAAGCCAGGTGAAACAAGGAGTTTGACCTTTTTACACGTACTTTATTTTTCTTTAAGGATTAAAGATGGTATTCCAGCTCCTCATGAGTAAAGAGTATGAGAATTAAGATAGAAAATATGAGAAGGGCTCACTTCACACCCCACTGCTGTCTCTTGAAATAGAAGATGATTGCGTTTTCCCATGACATGTTGTCCTGAAGAAATAGTCTTTCTAGTGCATTCTTAGGAATAGTGTGTCCTTATTACATTTGATTGTAGCTAATCTGTCAGAAAACAATTTTTCCAGAAAAACTCCACTAATTAAGGTGGTTTGGGTTCAGTTCAGCATCTCAGTATTCACTGAACAGAATTCCTGCATTTGGTGATCTTTAGGTGTCCAGTCTCATTCCCTATTTCACTGCTATAACTGCAATCAGATTGAGACAGAAAATTCATTTTCTTGTTGATAGTTTGCCAATTTCTTCTTCAGGACACAAAAACATTTTTTTCTACACTGATAAGAAAAACGTGCTGCAAATCATAGAATCATGTAATGCCTTGGGTTGGAGGGGACCTTAAAGATCATCTAGTTCCAACCCGCTGCCGTGGGCAGGAAAAAACACACAGGCTGCATGCTGATTTTTTATATTTTATTTTTTAACACCATGTATCTGTTGTTATGATAGATTTTCTACTGCTTAAGAGCCAGGTGCTCTTCTGAAGGATGTTCTACTTCACGCAGAGATCACAAATGCTGTTGACTAGAATGACTGGGAGAAAATGTAACTCAGTCAGAGAGTAGCTAATGCTGAATATGCCTCAGTACCACTACCGAGCTCTCTCTCAGGTACTGGAAGAGATTTACTTTTGCAGTGGTAAAGATGTTGGAGAATGGGAAGCAAGGCAGGTATGAAGAATGTAGGATCAGTGAGGCACCGATACAAGAAGAAAACAGCAACAAGTTGGAGTGCAAGCAAAAGAGAAAGGAGAGCAGGGAGTGAGAGAAGCTGCAAAAAAGTTCAGTTGGGAGTTGGGATCCACTGTCCTGTTAGTAAAATCGCCCAGTGTATTTCTTATTCTCATTTTGCAGAGGGTGTTCCTATCAGTTGTATTTTTGTATTAAGCCAATATTAAGCAAGCTGTAAATTAATATACTGCCTCCGTGCTCTGGAAAATAAGAGGTGTTCATTATGGTGGTTTTTTGTGTTTGTGTATTGGTTTTAAGTGAAACATTCAAATTAACAGTGAGGAAGTATTATTTCAATTTACAGGACAGATTGTGAGATTTGCAGTGATTCTTGTATTTTGGGATTATATTCCAGATTATATTCATCTGCTCAATGATCATCAGTCTTCACCTGCTAACAATTCCCTTAAAATTGTCTGTGGTGATACTGCAGCTTTCTGATGATACTTATCCATCGAAACCTCCTAAGTCTTCAGTTGCCTTTCTACTTTGTTGCTTAAGGCAGAAGAATCAGAAGCATGAAATGCCTGTGCAAATTGCTGTTATTTATACCAACACTTGCCCTGGGATGTAATGCAGATGTGTGTTCTTCCCCAGATGTCAAGTCAGCAACATGACTATCCTGGAGGGGGTGGAGGGTGTGGTGGGGGGGCTGTGTTTTAAAGTCCAAAGTGAAAACAAATGTTGGAGGCAATTGGCCTTCTCCATCCTCAGTCTTCCTGCAGAGGCCCCGTGTAACCTTCAGGGTAACACCTGCACTGTTCCGCTTCCCAGAAGCCAAACACCGAAAACAGAAGTTTAGAAGATTGTATAACAGTGCCACCAGGTGATAGCACAAATGTAGGATTTGCTGCCGAAGTAATTCTACTTGAGTAGCTGTTGGCAGACTGCAGTAAAATATGAAACATGATTTTCCTCCCTAGGCTGATATTAGATCTTCAGGCAAAACTAACTTTTGTTTGCTGTAACATCCATAGTAGACATAGTGCTTATGAGTGAGGGGTTAGTTGTTTTTTTGGAGGGGAAGAGGGGGTTGCTTTGAGAATTCTTCACAATTTTTTTGGATTTGGGGAGGCACATTCAGGTTATGGCAGAAGGATCCATAGCAGAAGGATCTGTCTCTCTGAGCTTCTTTCTTCTGGTGTAGTACAGATCAGAGAATACTCAGGGCAATATTCCAACGAATATCAGTCTAATGTTATTTGTGTGAAACCCCGGTGTATGAATTGTTATTGATGCCAGTTTGAATCTAGCTTATTTATCATCAAGTAATGTTGTTTAGAAGCACTTTTAATTTATATGTGACATCAGTGATGATCCTGTTGGAGTGATTTATGTAGAAAAGCTTCTTAGAATGTGATCCCATCCTAGCGGGAAAAGCCGTACTAGGAAAAATATTAGCAACTAAGGAGTTGCTAACACTGGAGACATACTAGTATATGGGAAAGCTGCTGTTTTGCATATATGAAGGGAAAATTAAATAAACAGGAGACCCTTAAAACACCAATAAAGGTAATAGAAAATGATTAAGGATTTTAAATCATTTCCTCTTTCATTATATTCACATTTGTTAATAAAAACTGAGTCTTCAGTTAAAATGGGACTGGAATTCATTGCTTGAAGCAACCTGGCCCAAGTGCAGGTCCCACTCAAGGAAGTGCTTTGAGATTCTGAATTAATGGCAAGAGGGGAGCTAAGATATTTTCTGTTTAATTCTTGTATTCCCTGTCAGAACTTGTGCTTTGCTAGGATGTAAGGATGTAAAGAAACACAGAGTAGAAAAAACTGCTCCTACTCTTTTAAGTTACTTTTCAATTTTCAGGAGAGAGAAGGAATTGTAGTTTCCTCCCCTCCCTTCCCCCCCCCTCCCCTCCCCTCTCCTTCCCTTCCCTTCCCCTTTTTAACCAGCTTTAAATACACTGCAGAGAACGGATGGAGAACTGCACTTTCTTTGTGTAAGCTTCTATAGTGTATAATTCCTGCTAGATATCTTCAGGTTTCTGAGAGTCCTTATCTGTCTCTTTTTTCCTGTGAATGTTGGAGCAGAACCTTCTTCACTTGACAACCCAGTTGTTAAGGGAGGCTTCTTGGTCTGATTATACCATAACACAGTTTTAATCCCACTGCCTTCAACAGTGCAGCAACAGTTTCAGATTGGAACAATTCCATATTTCTCTTCATCTCAGTACGGTTTAAATTTTGTTTCAGAATACTTTGTTTAATTGGTGCAAGTGGGGTGAAACAACTTGCCACCATGTTTCTTACCAGAACCCAACCAAAATATCTGTTCAAATCAAAAACTTCAGTTCACTCCTTTGAAAACCAAGTGCCTGTCCTCCACCTCAGCTGTGCTCTCAGTTTTTGATTGAAATACAAATTCCGTTCAAGTAAACTGAAGTACTTGGCTGAAATTCAAATTCAGTCACTGTGACTGTGAGTTGAAATAAATAGTTGGCTTTCTTCTCATGTTTGAATGCTGGCCCCCTTTGTTTTCATACTACCAACAGTGACAGTAGATAACATCAGTTGCTTTGCAAGGCTGGTTACCTGCTCAAGTATCTTACTGTGTTACTTACTCCCAGTTCCAGCTCATATTTCTAATTTTACTGTCTGTGAACAATTATATAGATATGTGAGGACAGACTGTCCTTATTAGGGACGTAATATTTCATGTTAAGTGCTATTGCTGGCAGTCTGTCAGTTTGTACTGACTGGAAATCCTCGCGGAGGTTGCCAAAGTTTGGAAACAACCATACCAGTTTCAGAGATCACACACATGTTATCACACACAGTCCAGTTATCGGTGTTTCTTAATGGTGATTGATTTAAGAGTTTTTCAAGTGCAGCAGATATTTCCATACTGCTGTTGTTCTGGGGGAAGACAGAGCAGTTAGTGCTGTTCCACATCCCGCAGGGAAATTAGCTTTTACTCTCTTCAGAATAGCAATGCCTGTAAATCTGATTATCAGATTAGGTTAAATGTCTTCCACCTAGCCATGCAGAATTTGGAAACACAGATAATTTTAAAAAGTGAGCTTCACAAAATTTAGGGGCAGATGCAATAATGTTTTTATACATATTTTTTAATGAGCAGCACAAATATAATCATAGAATCATGGAATGGCCTGTGTTGAAAAGGACCATAATGATTATCTAGTTTCAACCCCCCTGCCACGGACAGGGTCGCCAACCACTAGACCAGGCTGCCCAGAGCCATATCCAGCCTGGCCTTGAATGCATCCAGGGACAGGATAACGTATGCTGCTACACTGCTATGTAGCACTGCTATGTTCAGTTTTGATCCCAAGGTAAAGGTGTAAATCTGCACTAGCTCTTAGTGTTTGTAAAGTTTCCTCTGAGTTTGCTTCATCAAAACTTTAAGAAGAATCTGACCCATCACTTCTGCAAGATGCTATTTGGGAGGCTATATGGAGTAAGGGAGAAATTGGCTTTCACTTACATAAAGGTGTTGTGTCAGGGGTTTATGTGATTCAGATGTGGGTATGGAGTTATACTTGCGAAAGGAAGAGCCCAATGGCTCCCTGCCTTCCTGGCAGGACATGTGCATGTGTATTGCAGTCCTTATGCAGGGAGAGGTTGGGATGTAACTTGCCTGTTTCTCCCACCTGCTTCTTGCCCCAGTAGATCTACACTTACAGTGAGAAAGTACATTAGCCTCACTGAATTCACATTTCAATCCAAGAACTCTATTTCTTCTTACAACTCGCATCATTTTATAATCTAGTTAGAACATTGTTTCTGCAGTTTGTCACTGTGGTGCCCAAATAGTGTCTCAGTTTGCTGCAGAACCCTGCAAATGATGACAGTTTATAATAAACAGGTGCTTCTTAATAACTCTTTTTTATTGTTCCATGTTTTATTTTTTATTTTTTTTAAGACGGAACTTGAGCAGTGCTCAGGAAAGAATTCAGCCAAACTACTTGGCGCTATTGAAGCTGACCTCTTAAGTAGTTGGTACTCTTTGCAGAGCTAAAATGTGCTGCTTTGGGAGACTGGTGACCTCTTTACAAATGAAAACATGCAGCAAGAACACCAGCTGTGAGTTTCTTTTTGAGTCAGGATGTGATCACCGAAGTAAAACTTCTTGAGGCACAAACTGGAGTGGAAATTTGGCTCTAGTTACTGTGCAGAGTAAGCAGAGGCAGCAGCAAAGGCAATATCTGTCTTTGCTCTGGGTCTTTTTTGCACACTGTTCCACAGTTGTGGTTTCAAAGCCATCCACTCAGAACAGTCTGTAGACATCTGTCTTGTGTCTACGTGCAATCAAATCAAAGAGATTTTAACTTCTACAGGGAAATAACTGTGGCAGAAAATAAACTTTCTTGAGATTTAAGTGCAGATCTGTTACAGTTCTTGTTCTAGATTGACAATGTGAAAGCGTAATTTGAAAGACAGTCTCTGTTTATCACATAAATAAATGCTGTGATTTTCACAGCATTGATAAATATGAACATAAGATTCTGCTATCTAGAAAAGGATGTAAATATGGAGAAGTGGCTCATTACATAAACTAAAAGTCCTTCTGTATGTTCTGTTCTTAGACCTTCACCAACTTTGATTAAGAATTTCTTTCTCTCTAAATATTGCACTAATGAGCACATAATGAAGTAACCATCCTCTTTATCATGCAAAGTTTCTCAAATATTGGACACTTTCTGAAATTGATAATGAGAACATCTTGACATTGTTAAAGTACATGATTTACTTCTGCTCAAGTTAAAAATTCTGACTGACTCAAACTAATTACAAGATAACTTTATTAAGCAATGAGAGTGTCTTCCCAGTTGCTACCTTATGTAGTAGTCTAGCAAGGGCTCAAGCTGCTGCTTACTGGGAGCACACCAGTGAACCTCTTGTGCTGGGTGCATGATGAGCAGAACAAACGCTGCGTCCTTTTGTCAAAAGGATTTCCGGGCAAAGGCTGCTGAAGGGAGTGCAGAGCTGAACAGTAAGGAGGAGAAGATGATGAACTCAGACAAGAGCATTTCAGGGGAGGTTTAGACTGGATATCAGGAAAAATTTCTTCTTTCTGGTTGGGAACTGGAACAGGCTGCCCAGGGAGGTGGTAGAGTCACCATCTCTGGAGATGTTCAAGAAAAAGGTTGATGTGGTGCTGAGTGACATGGTCTAGTGGGCACAGTGGTGGTGGGTTGATGGTTGGACTTAATGATCTTAGAGTTCATTTTCAACCTGTGCCTGTGCAGCACTGCCTCTCTTCTGCTTCCCCATTGTCCCTTGTTTGCCAGCACAGTACCCTGCTGTAGCACATGAATGTATGGAAGCCAAGGAGCAGGAGCGAGGAGAGCTGTGCGGGGAGCAACCTTGTCCACAGGATGCAGCCTGGGTCTTAGTGCTCAGTGCAGCACGAGGACTAGCAGTAGCCTGCCAAGGCTGAAAACATGCTTAAGAAAGTACTTCCAGGCATCAGGGCTGGAAGAAGAACAAACGTATGGGGGAAATAATTAAAGCTGGCTGAGCTGGCATACCCTAGGCGGAAGCCAGATTCCTCTAGCAGAGGCATATGAGAGTCAGGAGGCAATAACATTTAGGTGTCATACAGTATTCAAGACCAAGAGGAACAGGTTGCAAAAGAGAATGTTTTGTGGATGTAATTTTGTTCATTTTTATTTCTTGATATTTTATAAAAAGAACAAATGTTGCCTTTATGCATGCTTAAAATATGGACTTATTGCAGGGAGTTGATTTGCCACATCTGAATGTATGGGGAACCTGAGCCTTTTTTTTTTTTTTTTTTTTTTTTGATAATATGAACTGACGTTTTTGATGCCCTGAAGTTACAGATACTTGTGCTTTCTTAGGGTTTCTTTGTTATTTATCTAATGTTTTTATACTGCTCAGAAGTATATTTAAAGATCTCTTTAAGTTTTATATGATATATATTTATTTTAATATCATATTTAATACAACTTCATTTGAGATCTTCATATTGAAGAACCTGAGGGAATATGTAAGGAAAATGTTCTGTATCTGTCCTGCAATGTGAAGCGATAAACAGCAATCCACTGTATAATTTCATATAGCATAGCCACACAAGTCCTCTAACAAAAATCTTTTCTTTGGAAATATTAAACTGGAAGATTTGTGTTGTATTTTTGTTGTTTATTGATAATTCAGTTTTGTGATATTTTGAATTTACATAAATATTTATTAGTGAGAGGTCAAATACTTTTCTGTGATACTGTAGAGAATATAACTAGCTTCACAACTCAGCACTGAAGATTACTAAAATAAAAAATATGGAAGAGATTTAAGCTATTAGGGAAAAAAAAAAGTCTTATTTGAGTTAATGTGTTTGAAACTGTGCTACTAAGAGCTCGTTGAATTAACAAAATGGTATAGATCTTTTCTGCCCTGTTCACTAGCCCTGCACTAATTCAGACTGAATGAGTTCTCTGAAATGAACTGGTGATATGAGAATGCTTTCTATTGGTCAAATGTGTCATTAAAGACTATCTCAATTAATACTAATTAGCTACTGTGATAGCAGCCGTAGCACAGAGACTGAAAGGTGAAGAATCATAAAGTAAACATTAGTCTCTCACCCATGAAACGCTCTCTCCAGGCTGTGTTTAACCTAATTGGTAAGGTGCTGGGAATACGTGTATGCTGTGATAGTGTGGTCTATCTGTCATGCTAATAAAGCAAGCTCCAGTTCTCAGAGCTCCATTCTCATGCATTCATCATTTCCACTGCATTCAACTGTGAGTTGTGGAGAATAAGCTATAAAACTAGTTCTATGTGGCACATTGTAAGCAACAAAATTTGAAGCAGATTTCCTGACCTGTGCTGGTACCCAGGAGGGTCATCAGGTAGAGCTGATGTTGGCCCAAATTTTAAATATATAAGCATCTTGAAAAGAGGCAAAGAGTCAACACGCCTTTATTGTTTCCTTTTTCTAAATATTCAGTTGTATGTTTCATAGAAGGCATCTATGTTTTTATGGCTTTATGGTACATTAATTCAGAAGTGATGCATCATTTATGCAGAGCTGAATAATGGAAAGATGAAATTTTTTTGAAAAAAGTTTGTTTGTCATGTTTGTTATTTATAACTTTGCAGCAACCAAAAGTATTCTGACTGGCTGAAAAAATGTGCAGAGCCGCTCTGCATAAAAACGCTTTTTAGCCTTTAACATACAGACATTCTAGGTCTACCTCCTGGGTGATTTCTTACTGGATATTCCAGTCCTACTTTCTCTTTTAGTTCTGTCATTGCTGTTAGCCTATGGAGTTCATGCAGGATAGGCAGTCGCAGTAGTGAATAATGAATAAAAACTTGTATTGTGACTGATTCTTCCTGGAATAGCATTTTGAAGGGCATACTGCATTCAGCAAGCTTCCTCCTTGACATATTAATATGGATGACTTTTACAAACTTAGGTCAAGCATGAATCATGTTCTTTTGACATGGCACGGCTCCTAAACAGCATTAATGTCATGTCTGCAGATACAATAGGGCCAATTTGCTAATAAAAATTGCTAGTGACAGCTGTCAACTGGATGAAATTAATCAGATCATTGCCGCTGCAGTAGAGAACATAATTGCTCCTTGGTGTGAGCTCTGGGCTTCTGGTTACACAACTAGAATGGCACTTACCCACAGACATTTCTTCAGATTGCGTTTACACGCCTACATTCCCAGTTCTGCCTGATTTCACTCCCTTCTGAGCAGTGCTGTATGAATTGTGTGTCAAGCATAGATTTGGCACTTCCAGTATGTTAGGGGAGAGTTTATAAATACAGTGTTGAACCTAAAATACAATGTTGTGACAGAACTTTTCATTTACTAAGTAAGTTTGTTTTATCATGTTAATAATTCAATTTGGTATTGATGTTACAGCATAATAATTCTTATACAAGAAGAAACAATCATATTACAGTGTATTTTAAATAAATCTATGCTTTAGATTTCTAGAAACATTGTAAATAATCTGCTGTTGTCTTCTTCATTTTAAAATCTGCATGTACTAGTAGTACTTTATAATATAACATGAATTAATGGTGATATTTGTATCACTTGAGAATCTCATACTTACACTACCTAGAAGTAAGAGGTTTTGTTTTGTTTTACCAGAAAAAAACGGGAAGAAATATAAGTCCACTTGATTTTGCTCAGTAGTTTTGTTTTGTTTTGTAAATTGCTATGTTTTCTTGCATCAGTAGATTGAGGTGATTTTGAGCTTTCAGAGGACCATTGAGTGTTGTGCTACTAAGTACTAGAGTAATTCTAAGGTTATCTTTGTCAAATAATACTGTCAAGATCAGCAGGCCCTGAAAGGATGAGAAGAAAAGGAATTGAACTTGACTCCAGCAAGCTAAGGAACCCATTCTGCCTCTCCAGCAACTAACCTGGTTGAGGACTTGTTTTTGTCTGCCAGGGAGGAAGAAGAAAGGAGCTTGAGGTGTGTGGATGGTGAAGGGCCTTGTTAGGAAGGGTGACACAAAGGCGTGTGAGCAGCACTGACTGATGCTGAGGATGAAGCAAATCTGCCTCCATTGTTTGCCAAGCACAGAGCCATTTGGAATCTCTTCACTTTACTTCTCAGTGCTCCAGTTTCTGGAAGACTTCATTGGCTTGAATGGAGATGCTCTCAGCTGGCTCAGATTCAGCCAAGAGAAGGCTGACAAAGCCATACATGCTGAGAAAATTCGAGTGAAAAAAAGTGACTCTGCTAGGCCTCACAGTGCTAAGAAAACCCCATAAGACTTAGCTGACTGTGCAGAGCCATTCGTATTTCCATGTTATCCCCTTGTCTAGCATGCCTGTGAGGTGCCTCAGTTTTGCAGGATGTTACCCTGGGTAATAAGAAGGGGTCTAGCTGGAATCTGTTGCATGTGCAGAACATTGCCTGGAGTTAATCAGCTGCACTGGCTTTTCTGTGAATTTATTTTTAGGCAATTTCAGATACAGTTTAAGCTAATGGGTCTGCTGATTTCTCTTCTCCCTGGATAAATGGAAGAATGAATTAGATATTTTTTTCAAATAAGATATTAAAAGTATCGCCTTACTTAGGTTTTATCATGTGCATGATTGCCTTGGGCAGCAGCTTTTATTGTCTCGTTATCTCAGTCCATTGAAGTATTCAGCTGCTGCTTTCATGTGGCCTGAATGAAGGCTCTTAGCATACCCATTAAATTTAGGAACTGTCATTGCTCAGAGACAAGATCTAATATTGTCTAGAGATCAAAGCCTTGATTGATGGCAGCCATTAACACCATCTCACCTTAAAGATATCGTCCATGTCCAGCTAGACTGACCAGACCAACAGATTCAATATCTTTTCATTTAACCTATGTGATCCTGCTTCTGTATTCACCCCTGAATTGGGAAGATAGCTGTGCTGTTTCATTAGCATCATGGTTGATTTTTACTAGGGCTGCCAGCTGGGGCTTCACAAGCAGTGCCAGTGTCACTCACTCAGGCCCTGTCCTGTCACTTGCAGCAGGCAGGTGCTGAAGTCTGACTGTGATGTCCTGCTGTGGAGGAAGGGCTGTCTGTGGTAAAACAAAACAAAACAAAACAAAACAAAAAAACCTGACTCGAGGATTCTGCATGGTTTCTTTGTAGCTTTATGTAAGATAAAAGGCTCATGCCATCATGGTGGGAGCTCTTCCCACCAGGGCCCAGCCCTCTGCACCAGCGGAACATCGGTGCACCGGGAACATACCTGGACTGGAACCAGGACACACGGCACGATGTGGTGCCAGCTCAAGTGATGGCAAATAAGTGTAGGGCTTTTGATATGTTGGCTAAACACAGTCCTGTGAACAGCAAATAATATGCAGCCGTGCCTTCTGTTTTGATAAAGGAATTTGAGAATAGGTTTCAAGACAGCAAAAATGCGGGATCATAGAATCATAGAGTCATAGAATTGCTCAGGTTGGAAAAGACCTTCAAGATCATCAAGTCCAACTGCAACCTAACCATACTACCCTAATTCTAAAAACCCTCTGCTAAATCATGTCACTGAGCACCACATCCAAAAGGTTTTTAAACACATTCAGGGGTGGTGACTCAACCACCTCCCTGGGGAGCTATTCCGGTGCTTAACCGCCCTTTCTGTAAAGAAGTTTTTCTTGATATTCAGTCTAAACCTCCCCTGGTGCAACTGGAGTCCATTTCCCCTCGTCCTATCAAGGATGCTGTGGCCTGAGGACTGAGGATCCCAACCCCCCTTTTTTGTCATAGTGCCTGTGCTCAGGGAGATATATCCAGTGCAGCCTGAAGTCTTGCTGACTGTGAGGCTGAAACAACATGTAGCTTGGTGCCAGGAAAGCATGACCAAGAGGCAAGGTACTTTCAGCAATAAATGCATCAGTGACTTCAGCGTCAGCACTTCCCACACCAGAAGAGGAGAAATGGAAGAGCTTCTCAAGGCTAGTGATGGAAGGAGACCTGCCACTGAGGCTGGGAACAGTAAGATCATTATTCTTGTAATGGCTGCACCTGGAAAATAACAGAACATAGAGAAGCTCAAACTAAGTAATGTGCATAGATAAAAATTAATGCATGAGAGGGAATAGCACAAAAAAACACAATACCATCTCCTGAGGGGTTTTATCTGTAGCAAAAAATGTTTCTGATTCTTCCCTTCAGTAAATAAATGACTTGGATTTTGGAGCTGGATTTTTGCTCAACCATTGTCTTTTTTCACTATTTTCTTTTCTGATTTTTTCTCTGTTTTCAGCTCTAAAGCCATCTAAAATTTCTTAGAAGGAGTGAAACAGGAGAGTATGAAAGCCCAATGCTAGATAGTTCAGTTAAAGAATAAATACTTTTTATTTCTTTTTCTCTTTAGAGATATGTAGTACATTGTGCTTTTTGTTTGGGTTGAAATGCTAACCTAGCAAATAGGAAAAAAGAGGATGAACCAGCTCATTCCAGAGGGTTGGAGTTGTGCAAATTATGTTTATGCAGCATTTCAGTGTTGGCCATTATGTTCTCAGCTCTTTCTTGTATGTTGATTTAGACTGATTCTGAACTGTAGAAGATATAATTTAAATAGAAAATGTAAAGTCTTTACATTCATAAAATGTAAAGTCTATACTAAGTCTCTGGGATTCCCTTCTTCCTACTTACTCAAGCACAAGAGAATTAGAAATAAATATAGAAAATAATATTTTGGTTTATTTATAATGCATACTGTCTAGACATCTGCTTTTATAAAAGGAATGTTTTCTGCATTTTTTTTTTCCCAACAGGGGCTAGCTGTTAAATAGGGGAGCCAAGACAGCGCATGTGTAATCCATGAAGTTGATATAATGATGTCTGTAACTGATACTGGAGTGTAAGTAGGAAACAGACTTTGGTATCCGCTGCAGGGCTAAATATTAATGTTGACAACTAATTATACACACATACAGGGGATGTAGTCTTGCAATATAAAAATAAAAAAGCAGACTTGTGTCTCTTTCTGTAAACTCTTAAAATATTCCAAAAATGTCCGTGACCCCATTGGTCAGAGGGGAGAAGTCTGCCATTATTGAGGTGAGGGATGCAAGAACATTACTGGAGCTCTCAGACCAAATTTAAGAAGGATTTAAGGCACACAGACACTGTGTTAGGTCTCTGCAGAAGTGTGAATAACATCTCTTCAAAACTGTAGGTTGAAATCTTGATCCCAATAAAATAGATAGAAAAATTCTGTTGATTTCATGAAATTAGGATTTCAAGTTTCAAGTTCTCTCATGTGGCCATCAAAGTGAATGAGAAATGCCATTGATTAGGGTGAGATCAAGAATGAATCACTAAGCTTCTGTAGTCACTAATGGTAAGATGTAGATGAAGTCTTTTAGGACCTTCTAAGTTCTTTTTTGCATCAACTTCAAAGGCATGATGATAAATGTCTTATAAATAACCACGGTAATGTTGAATGAGAATGGTTTTCTGTCCTCAGACAGAGAAGATAGAGGAGATCAATTTCTAAGCAGAATGTGTATTTTAGGGTTCGGTGGTGTTGGTTTTTTTTCCTTTTTAAGTGAGGAATCAACTTTTTACTAAAGACTAATTGGAAGAAAATTGCCAGCATTTGTGAATTTATTCCTTTCATGATTCAAGAGATAAATGTGCTTTGTTCTTTCTCTCTTTCTTTCTCTAATCAAGTGCTTCTTAATAATCTACTAATTAAAATCTTCTGCACCCATATTTGATGTCAACTAATTCTTACTCAATCTCTCTGTCACAAGTCCATCTTGTGAACATATTGGCCAAAAGAATCTGAAGTGTATCTTCCCAGAACTGATGCACATGCGTGTGTGGCATGTCAGACGGGCTCCCTTCTCCATGTTACGTGGTAACTTCCTGACTGGGGATTGCAGCATGCACGGGGGATGAGGGGTGAGGCCAGATCCCTCCCAGCCGTGGCTCATTTAAAAAGACGTGGGTTGTTTTCAAGCAGTTCTCTCGTACAGAAAGGTAGAAAGAAGGGGGAATTTATTTAACTATGAATCTCTGTTTTCCTGATGTGTTATTCCTATCAGAGAACTGATTTAATGTAACTTTCAGTATTTTCATTGGCTGCAGCAAATAAACAAAATTATATGTTTATTTCTTTCTGCATGATGCAAGACAAATTTAGGCTTTGATTTTCAGGGTAGATAAAATTGTTTTAAACTAAGTTGGAATGTTTATTAATACCAAATGGTTAATTACTGTGCAAACTCACTCTTCCCTTTTCCTGCTCAATTCCAGCCTTTTTAACTCAGCAAACTAGCACAAATATTTTCAACATTTCACAAAATAGAGAGTGATTTGATAATGACACAGTGTCCTTGTGCAGTGTGTACTAAAGCCATTTCTGCCTTATTTATCTGTTTTTGTACTTTGTTTTAGAGAGGTAGGAGGGGGATCGAGTATCTGCTCTACATTGCAAAGTGGGAGAAACAGTCCTCATAAAGATGACCAAATTACCAACATAGACTACAATAAAAAAAATATGCACAAATAACATAAACACAATATGGTTGCTCCAACTGTACAAACTTTTAAACTCAGTTGATACAAGAAATCCTGGAATTGTGACCGTAAGCCTACTTTTTAAGCTCTCCAGAAGAATTTGTTGTCTAAGTTCACTGAATTGAGTAAAATGTATGCTTTTGTAATACATCTTATTATTATTATTATTATTATTGTTTTTTTAATTAAAGTATGGACACCAAATACACATGTAACTAGGATTTTTCTCAAAAGTGTCCTTCTCAGACTTTCTGCCTTTGTCCATGCCTTTCTCCATGCTCATACACCATTGTGCCTCTCTCTCACGCAGGCTGCTGCCTTGTCTCTTCCCACCATTGTCATTGGCCCAGCTGCCTTTGCCCGTATTGCTGGGCGGGTTTGATGCCCAGGGGCTCATTTCCTCTCTCAAATATGTTGTAGCTGTTAGCCTAAAGTAGGGAGACAATGTCCCCATAATATTTTTTTTCCTCCCCTCTACTTGTGTGTAATCTGGTGTCTTGTTCCCAGGACAAATGTGGATCAGTCTGCTTTCCTCTCTGTCCTGGCAGCTGGGCAGTTTCCTATGTTGGAGGTGCTCTTGAGTTCAATGTGGCTCTTGAACGTGGCTTAAATTGATCATCGCTTCTAAATAGTATTCAGACTGAGTAAGAGCATCATAAGGGTTGTCTTTAACCCAGATTTAACTTTAAGGAAGTAAAATGTGAGTGGTAGGAAGAAGTTCCGTGTCCATCAGCTGAGTGAAGACAAAATATCATAGTTACTATATTTTACAGGGAAACTTCCTTCTGCAAAGATGTTCTTAGGAAAATAGGAAGAAATATCCTTGGTCACACAAATGCACTGCTTCCGTCTTTCTGCCTGAGCACACTGATTTGGGCTACTGCTTCTAAAAACCATAGAAGTATGAGTTCAGGTTTCACCTTCAGTGACATAAGGAGATGCAACAGTGCTAATTCTGTGAAAACCCAGTGGAGTTTAATCAAAAGAAATTTGGGCAAGTCCACGTTGGTGTGCAGTGCTGGTCTTGTTTACCTTCTCAGACTACAAATGGTGGGCACTTCTACTGCAAGGCTATATTTTGGCAAGCAGGTTGATTCCTAGCAGGCAGCATATATAATTTCCCTATTTCTCAAATAAGGCATTGTAAATTACCTCTTTGAAACATCCTCTAACTGTGTCCCTGTAGGTCTGCCATGTGGCTCTGGCCACAGACCACTTTTGTGCCCAAGTGCTGTTTCTTGCCCTGTGCATTCCCCTTTTAATCTTCTTGCTGCCCCTTGTGTAGGCCTGAAATACAGACTGGAGGGTCTTGCTGCTGTGGTTCTCCCAAGGCACAAAAAGGTACTCAGAGTAGGGTGAAACAACCACAAGTAGCGTGTTGGTTGTCACCCACTGCAGCTGTTCTCTGCTGCAAGATGCCAATGGATGGCAGATTTATTCCTGTGTAGATGGCACCTGCTCTTTCTTAAATTACTTTTCCATAATCCTCCTGTATTTGTTAACAACTGAAATTTCTCTAACTCAGATTAGTCTGTTTCGATTTCTCACTTATGCTAAATTGTTGTAACAACTACAAGAGTAGTATTGACGTGTGCTGCGGTTAAACCCTGAAGGAATATGAGCACTGAATAAGAATGTGACTTTCCCTTTAGATTCCTTTAGATAAGTTTAAACTATGACCAGCCAGCTCATAGCATGCTTGTTTCTCTTATGTTCTGCCAGATTGTTTCTGATGCTACTTCCTGACTTGTCTGGTGAGTCTTAGCGTACTGCTTTACATTAGAGATATTCTTGTTTTAAGATAAAAGTTTTCACTTCAGATTAGTCACTTAGCATGTACAGGAAATATATATATGTATATATATGTATAAACGCTGGTATTTATATTTTTAACTATCTTCAAAACTGATACAGGAAAAAATAGAGTTTTACAAATGGTGCAAAAAATAAATCATTAGAAGTTACCCTCATTTTCACTGTGGAAAATGAATAGGTACATGAAGGCAAGGTAACATATCAGAAAAAGAATATAGGTCAACATATTGGGTGATGTTAATGCTTTCAGACATAAGGGTAATTCTGACATAAGAAGTATCACAGAATCACAGAATCACAGAATGGCCCAGGTTGGAAGGGACCTCGAGGATCATGAATCCCCAACCCCCCTGCCGGGGAGGGCCACCAACCTCCCCATTTAATACTAGACCAGGTTGCCCAGGGCCCCATCCAATCTCGCCTTGAACACCTCCAGGGACGGGGCATCCACAACCTCTTTGGGCAGCCTGTTCCAGCACCTACCACTCATAGTAAAGAACTTCCCCCTGATAGCCAACCTAAATCTTCCCTCCCTCAACTTCAAACCATTTCCCCTCATCCTGCTGTTATCTACCCTTTCAAAGAGTTGACTCCCCGCCTGTTTATAGGCTCCCTTTAGGTACTGAAAGGCTGCAATTAGGTCACCCCGCAGCCTTCTTTCCTCCAGGCTGAACAAGCCCAGCTCCCTCAGCCTGTCTTCATAAGGGAGGTGCTCCAGCCCCCTGATCACCTTTGTGGCCCTCCTCTGGACCCTCTCCAACAGCTCTCTTGTCTTTCTTGTACTGGGAGCTCCAGACCTGGACACAGTACTCCAGATGGGGCCTCACAAGAGCAGAGTAGAGAGGGACAATCACCTTCCTGTCCCTGCTGGCCACCCCTCTTCTGATGGAGCCCAGGATACATTTGCTTTCTGAGCTGCAGGTGCACACTGCTGGCTCAAGTTCAGTTTTTCGTCCATCAGGACCCCCAGATCCTTCTCTGCAGGGCTACTCTCAAGGACTGCTCCTCACAGTCTGTATAAATGCCTGGGATCCTCCGGCCCAAGTGCAAAACCTTGCACTTTGCTGTGTTGAACCTCATTAGGTTCACCCAGGCCCACCTTTCAAGTCTGTTGAGGTCCCTCTGAATGGCATTCCTTCCTTCCACCATGTCAATTGCACCACTCAGCTTGGTGTCATCAGCAGACTTGCTGAGGGTGCACTCGATTCCATCATCGATGTCATTGATAAAGATGTTAAAGAGGTAATTCTGATTTTAAAAAAACAAAATGTAGAACTCTTAAGGAGTGAATAAAATTTCATTATCATCTATCACTCTTTCAGATTTCTGTGTGACTGTGTCTCTCCAACCTCTGCCCCTTGCTTCTGGTCCTGCAGAGCTTGGCACATCCTATTGAGGAGCGAGTGTGCTCTGGTGTCTCCTGTTACCCTTCATCTTGTTAGGAAGTGAAGTCAGTCAGTACCGAATTAAGCCGAAGACATGCTCACAGCAAACATTATGTAGATCAGGTCATCTCTGTAAGAAAAGCTAGCTTACCAAAAATAGGTGACTGTCAAAGTGGTACTGGCACTTCTGTGTTGTAGCTAGCCTGCTTGAGAACTTCTGTATTCACGTCATGCCTTTCTTATCTCCTTGGATGTCATCTCCACTGCCTAGTACACATCCCTCCCCGCTTGCATCTGGATATCCCAAGCTGGTGGCTGTGCGTCCTCCCTGTCCTGCTGAAGGACAGGCTGGCTGGGGCACTTCTCAGGAGGCAGCTGGAGTTTTGGTGCTGGCCCTTCTCACTCAGCCTGAAGTCTGCTGTACTGCAGTTGGCATTGAAAACTCATTGCTGCCATACACAGAGTGAATGGCTTACCTGAGTATTTGACAGGAGGCAGCTAAGACCTTGCTGTGGTGCAGGAATTATGTGTGTTTCAGTCCCAGCTTTTTCGCTCTGATAGTATTTTAGCAACAGAACCTGGATGTATCAGGGCTGCTTCTGTGTTCTAGTGCATACATACTTTGCCTTCTGTGGGCTAGTTAGAGTTTTGATGACTTGTTTTGGAAGGAGAACTGATTGTGTATGAGGAAAAAGCCTGCTTAGCAACAACTTCGAGATCAGTGCTGCACTGTGCTGGACTCAGAGGAACAATCTTTCCTTCTTCAGGGAAGGAGGAAATAAGCAGGACAGCGCAGTGGTGGTTTTATACCAACATGACAGTTTCATACTGATGGGTGGAAAAACTAAAAAAAGAAGACAGTTTGATTTATTTTAGCTTAAAAAAAAAAAAAAAAAAAAAAAAAAACTGTGGAAAATTTCGGCGATTTGAAGATTTGAATGTAACTTTTAACTCAGTCCTCAGTGGGCAGGAGAGATGTACACTTCAGTAAAACTGCAAGGAAGTGGCTGTCTTTATCAAGGACCTTTCTGGCTGAAGGAAGACAGTGTCACACATCTTTCATTAACAAGCTGAATTACCCGTTTTGGTTATTTGTGTGCATTATAGTCAGTTTTAGTATTCATCCTTTAAAAATCTGGAAATCATGCAATACACACCCACAGAAGCTGTCTGCAGCCCGCGTGGCCAAGGAGTCAGCAAGTCCACCAGAGACAAAGTTAATGGTCTGTGAGTAAAGATCAAACAACACTCTGATTGATTTGTTATGGATTCTTTTTATTCGCATCAAAGAAAAGATGGTATCAGTTCAGTACTGCTAACTTCATCCTCTATTTCTGTATGTATGTTTCATCTGGCTCACCATTTATTCCATTTCCGAGACACAAAACATATTCTTTAGCAGTAATCCTCTTCATATATACAAGGTCTGTTTTTACATTGAATCTCATTTAAAGTAATGCTGTTAAGTGAACTTATTCTTTCAAAAACAGACATTATATGATTTTAAAAATAAATATGGAAGTCTCATCTTTAAAAAGAAAATAATTTAGTGATGTAAAGTCCTCATTTGAGAAAATTTCTTTTTATTTTCCTTTGAAATGTACAGTCTAAATGTCTAACTTCAAAAGGGGTAATGCAAAGGCAAGTCAGTTATTTTAGTTGCAGACCTGCATAGATGCATTCACATCTTTATGAAAAAAACCCCCATGTTTTGGTGCATTTATTTAGACTGTGATTAAGTAAAAGCTGGGATTTTACCTCACCATGAAAATGAAAAGATATTACCTGGTTAGTCATTTTCAAAAGTTTGCTAAAAATATGGGTTGGGAATTGCTGCTGATTAATGAAGCTGAATTGATTCAGTAGAGGAGGTGTGGGCAGGGCACGGGTGGCCTTTTGGCTACAGCAGCCACAGTGGTTGCAGAATGCTTGGAGAGATCACTCAGCTGTGAGGAGAGAAGAGTCAATGTTACCTTTAGTTCATTCTTTTTGCATGCAAAATTCACCATGTTCCCTCAGTCCCAGCATAGTAGTAGTGCAGCAGCTTCAGTGGGATTCAACATCAGCCCATGGCTGGGATATTAAAACCTCAATGAACATTTTCTGAAATGTAAACTCCCCTGAGGGATACCAAGTTCTTTGCAGAATGATTTTTCTCACATAAAGTGAAAGCTGATTTCTATGGCTTCGGCTCCGTAGGTACCTGTATTTGGGGATGACAGGCTCCTTTTCCCAGGGTATGCAACCAGGACATAAATGATGTTTGTAACAGATTAGTTTCTTGTTAAACACGTTGCAGCTATTTCCTGCCTATCTGGACCAGATGTGAAAAACAGATAACAAGAATTAAATTCAGAATATCAGAGTGAGTAAATCGCACATAAACCTGTAAAAACCCTCAATTTAAATGCATTTAATTGATTAGTTTTTACGTAATTGTGTATCACTGCTTTCAAATCCCAAAGCATGTGATGCTTGCTGGATCAAAGAGCCCCCTCCCCTCCTTCTCTTTTTCCCCTTTTCCCTTTTTTCTCCTTTTCTTAATTGACTTTTCTATGTAGCTGACCTTTTTCACATAATAATGCTTTGTTGGATGTGAACAATGTATATATGCTAATGTGTCTCAATTTTGGAAGCACACAATGAAAGATAAAGTTCATGTGACTTTACACTAGAATCTATCCTCAAGTCTCTTGTTCAGGCCATGTATTTTGAAGACAAATTTAGAGATCACTTAAGTGCCTTTAACTCAGTTGGTGAGGCTTTCAGTAACGAAAACATGTTTATTTCAAGCCCACTTTGGATGCATTTCACCATTCTGTCTGTGATCCATCAGTAATACTGGGGTCAGCCTGCTGTCCCTTACAGAAGCCCCACCTTTCCCACAAGGAAGCACGTTTGGAGCATCAGCGTTTTGCTGTGGGCAGCACAAGAGCCATCCAAAGTAAACCGGGCTGTACTTCTCCTTCTGCCTCCAAATGACGATTGAAGGGAGGGAAAGAGAAGCAGGAAGTCCTGCCCTGGCCTTGACAAACAAGTCCTGTTCAGAAGCCCCAACTAAAACCAGGCTCTTTTAGGGCTGGCTTTCAAAGTAGTCCAAAGCAAGCCGGAGAAGCTCTTTGTGCTGAATACAGTGAAGAAATGCCTCAGCCAAAAAGACTGATTCAAGGTGAAAGGTTTGAGCCATTTCATTTTATTCCAAGAACTCTCCTATGCAGGAATGTGAGAGAGTCCTTAGGGAGCCCGGTGAGGGTTGTGGCACTTTGTGAGTCACTACATGAGGGTGACCTAAGGAGCGCTCAGATGCAAACTTTTATGCTGAGTTGCAGGTGGGTATCCAATGGGGAGTGCTGCAACGGATCAGCAGTCCTCAGGTCTTAGTTCTGTGCGTAATGTGAATCGCCAAAGAATGTGGCCCTGAACGTGCCATTGGATCACTGTGACTGGGCTGGTGTGCGTGAAGATGTAGACAGGAGAAGGAATGAGAGAGCTGGGGCTAATTTGGAGCTGACAAAAATAACAAAAAGCAACAAACAGAGCTAGACAAAACTCTGAGGGCACATAATCATAAATGGTAATGGTAGGATTCTCCTCTTTCCCTCCAAAGAAAACTGGAAGAGCAGAAAGGATCAGAGCAGCAGATACGGGCTTTAGCTGTTCACAGCTGGTGGCCGGCATTTCAGGGGCATTCCCAGCAGGCATACTTCAGAATAGCTGTTTGAATACTGTATACTGGGGCTTTTGATGAACCAGCCTTAGAACAATAAGGTAGCAGTGATTCACTGTAGATGTGGCTTAGAATTTAACCCTATTTTTGTGAAGTGCCTAATATAATTTAATTTCTAGAAAGATAACTACGATAACCATTGCTTACTTTGGGACCACGCTCAAGTGTTTCAGGAATATCTCTGGAATTCCAGAGTTTTATACAGAGATTTTATCTCCTATGTAAAGCTACACAGCTCTCAGTTCAAAAAAGAAGAAATGGAAATAATAATTTCCAGAATACCAGGTGTTACAAAAGATTAGGAATAGATTTTAGTGCTCAAAATATTTTATTAATATAATTAGAAACAATCTGGAACAGGAAAAATAAAGATTATTACATGAATCATTCTGCATGATTGTATAATCACCTAACCATAAATTATTGTAATATTTAGTTGCAAATGGTACCTGAAATAGAAAAGAAGATCTTGGAGCAAAAGGAGGCTTTAAGGAATAATGGTTTAATTTTCTTAATTACAAGCAGCAACATAAGAAACATTTCTAAATCTTCTTGTCCCTTCTCCAGGATAAAGTGTTTATTTTGTCCCCCAAACAACCATGATGTACATATATATTTGAGTATTACTCTCAAGTATATGTAAGTTTCCTTGAAAAAGGACTGTGACGTCTGTATACCTTATATTTATCAGACATTCCCAGTCTAGGTTAGATGCAATAGATGATCATTGTCTGGTGGCATTTTCAATTGCTTTGGCTACTGGCAGCAGGCCTAACCAGGAGTTTGGTGTCATTTATTAGAAGGACAATTACATTTTCAAACATGAAATCAAACTGTATGGAAGTATTACCTTGAAATTCTTTTCCTAAGACAGTAAGAGCAAGAAGAATGACTCAATTGTAAAAGTTAAGGCAGGCCCAGCATTCTAACATCAGTTTCAACCAGGATTTTCTGTTTCTTATTCCTCTCCTTGTCAATGTAGTAAATTTTCACTGGAAAATAGTCAGTTTATCTTTTAGGAGTTGCAATATAGTTTAGGGCTTATAGAGCTGGCTTTTTTTGTAAAAACACACTTTTGTCATTTACTGAATCACCAAAAATGAGGATGTGAGCTTTAATAATATGAATTAAGGATTATATTTCTACTGTTAATGTCACAAATTGCTGCTAGTATGTAATCTCTGCAGAAAATGCAGTTTGATTGCAGTGTGTAATTAGAAAAGTTGTATTTGTGCTTTTGAATTCCTTTGTATAAAGATTTACTCCCACAAGTGTCTCTTCTTATGTTTTGGATTTTACTTGCTCAGATTTAATTAGGATGTCAATAGCGCCCCGTTCTGTTTCAGTAGGAAGACTGGGGTTGAGTTTGGCTAGTTTGGAGGCTTGGCTAGCTAATGGAATTTATGTGTTTCCTGGAACGTGCACCTGAGATTCCCTGAATCTCTGCTGAAGTGCAGTGTTGAGATTTGCAGTTCACAGGCTGAGTTCATGCACAGAAACTGCATATTGTCAGAAGTTGGATGTGGGGAATCTGCGGCTGAGCTTGATGGCAAACTGGTGCCCACCTTAGTGATGAGGGATTCTCACGTGATTTCTTTATTGCCTGCAGCTTTTGACTTGCGTTTTTGTTTGGCTCCATGGTCAAACCACTTTGAGAGGTTAAAATACAGTTCTTCAACTGACTGTCCTGGTACTCATCCCTTCACATCCGTATTGTGTCCATGAACAATTTGTTGGCAAATCTTACATCTTTCTTCCTGAGTATCACAGAATCACAGAACAGCTGAGGCTGGCAGGGCCCTCTGTGCCCTCTGGCCCACCCCTGCTCCAGCAGGGACACCCAGAGCAGGGGGCCCAGGCCCATGGCCAGGCGGCTTCTGAACATCCCCAAGGAGGAGACCCCACAGCCTCTGGGCAACCTGTGCCAGTGCTCCAGCACCGCACAGCACAGCACTGCTGCCTGGTGCTCAGAGGGAGCCCCTGTGCTCCAGTTTGTGTTCACTGCTTCTTGTCCTGGCACTGGGCACCACTGAAAAGAGCCAGGCTCCACCCTCTTGGCACCTTCCCTTCAGGTATTTATGGGCATCAATAAGATCCCACTTGAGCCTTTTTCTTCCCCAGGGTGAACAGCCTCAGCTCTCTCAGATTCTCTGCATATGCCAGGCACACCAGTCCCTTCATCATTTTCATGGCCTTAAGTTTGGCTGTCTTCAGTAAGTTCATGTCTCTCTTGTAGAGGGGGAGTCCAGAACAGTACTCCAGAGTACTTCAAAGTCATCACTGAAACCAGAGTTATGCCAGCATCATAGGATCAAACTGCTCTTACTTTTTGTTTATAGATTCTATTGCACTATTTCATCTACTGTGGGAGAAGGATTTGATTACCTTCAAGTTACCTTCAATAAAAATGAGAAGTCAGTTAAAATGAATGTAGTCTTTTCCTTCAATGCTAAATAATGCTAAATAATAAATCCAGGGGTTGGAAAGTTATCAAAAAGACATCTTGTTGCTTTTACTTGGGATCATAATTGATAGAGGGAAACTACAGCTTCTGTTTTTTAAATGGCTTTCATCTTGTAGTTCTGCATACCCTTCATCTTCTATTGATATGAAATATTTGGTTAAATAATTACTATTTCAGGAAAAAAGTAGTGTTGTCATAAGAAAGCAAATACGTTCTGTTAAATACTTCATTATGTTGTTTTATGAGTTACTTTTCATCCTGGTAAAGCAATTCAGCCAAGATTTGAAAAGCTCCAAATCAAGAGAAGCTCTTGCATTTGGTCAGTTTTCATGGACTCCTGAATGCCATTTTTTCAACTACTGGCAAATACAAACCTCTGTAGGCACATGGTTGCAATGCAGAAATTTAAGGGAATTAACATCAAGAAGATCATAGGCAGATTTGAACTCCACTGAAGAGTCTCTCTCTGGAAGGTAATAGGGACTAGAGGAAATTAAAGGAGGTCAGAAGCCTCTTTGACAGTTTGTGTCTTTACTTACTGACAGAATCTTTGGAAGAACATAGTTGGTATAGCTTATGATTCCTATTTCTTTATGTGAAGCTGTAATTTTCATGGGATACCCCTCAGAAGACTCTGAAGTCCAGAATATCTCAGTGCAGTGACACTCCTGAAGGACTTGCCTGTGGTGGGTCAGAATTTTCTACAATAACAGACTGAAGCCAGAATTGAGTCCAAGTGGAGTCAGAGATGATTCTGCCAATCTGTCTGTGTGTGACAGGAATACTTAGCTGCACCTTTTACTAAGGAAATTAGAAATAATTTTTTCTGAATTATCATAAGTGATAATGTTATGTCCTTAGAATATGCTTAGGCTTTGATAAGTGATTGTTACTTCAAAGCCAAGTAGAGAACAAATATATAACATCTGCTTTACAAGATGTTTGTGTGGGTGTAATGTTGCCTTGCATACACAAACACTCTTTGTGTTTCACCCTCATTGATGTCTGATTTTGGGACAGATATCTCATGCAGGGCATTAGATTCAGGGTCTTCTTTTCTTCAGTACATTAGAGTATGGTTATAAAGCTGAAGACTGAAGACTTTGTTCTTCTTGAAGATGATTGTGAGCAATATCCTTTGCTGGTCTTTGAGGAGGAGGAAAAAAAGAGGACCACTGGTGAGTGCAATTTGAGGAAAACTGAAAAGACACTGTGTTTGCCTACATTGCAAACGTGTCCCTAAATAAAATCATAAGCAATTTAAGGCTTTGGCCCACACAGTAGAACAGGAAGGGAAAATGGAACCACTCCAGAAAAATGGGATCTGATTCCCTTTTCTCTTTGTTTGGTGTGTACCCAGTGTCTACACTTAGTACAAACTCCACATCAGATGTGACATTTGTGGAACTTCTTTTAGGAAGCAGTGAAAAAAAAAAGAACCTTGTGGAAGCAAGGGAGGCTCTGTAAGTTTTCCCCACCACTTTGTGCTGTAACATGGCTTCAGCCACCTTCATGGCAATTAGAAAGGACTGAGATTTGTCCTTCCCACTGGAACTTGGGAGGCTTCAGAGATTTTTTCCTTCTGTTTTAGAAGCCATGGACTGGCAGCCCCCATGCTGTGGCATAGGGATTTCCAAAAAATTCCTTCATATCAGTAACAAAAAGAAACTTCTAGCTAGGCTCCCTTCACGTCTAGGTGGGGACCTCAGCTGCATGTTGTCTGGGACTTCGCATCACAGCACAGTTCCCAAAAGACATCTTAGCATGGCCACAGTTTTCCTTAGGTCTTCCATCCTGGGGGCTTTTCTCTTTTCCTGTCCCTTTATAAGGGGATAAAAGAACATCTCTTCTGAAGTGTAAAATAATTGCTCAGCATTTTTAAAGAAAAATAACTTTATATCCAATAAGGAAATAAGATTTACATTTTTTTAATTTCTTTTTTTTTATTTTTGTTTTAAATCCTCTGCAAGATTTGTTGCAAAGTGAGAGTATGACCTGCTTGGAAATACACAATTCTGATGGTTATTCCCAAGGAGTTCCTCATTTCATGTTGACAGCAAGATTTGTTTTGTCTCCTGTGTGGCTGCAAGGAGAGATTCCCAGATGTGGAAATGACCTAGAGGAAAATTTTATAGAATGTCCAAAATCCTTTTCACTTTTTCAATTCTTCCTTCACAGAAATGATAATACATTTTTATGGATATGGAAGAGATTTCCTTGTTTATTTATCCAAGCAATCTTTCGCAGTCCCTTTGTACCCTCCAAGAGGGTGGGAGCAAACCATACTGCCTGTGGGTTGAAGAGTTACCCAGGAGAAGGTACGGCAGTCTAAGTTTCATGACTAAAGATAGAAAAAAAAGGGATCATGATCCTTGGCTATCTACACTGAGTTTTCATAGTTGATGCTGAGAAGAGCGCGTCGTTGTGGTATGACTTACTTGTAGCTTTGCTAAGTTGTGTTAAGCTGCTAGGTTAAGTGATAGACAAGCATTTGAACATTCTTTTCAGATTTCACTGTTGTTTCCATCTGTGACATGTTTGTTTCTGGTGTTGGTGGAGGCTCTCACTCCCTCCATAAAGCTCAGCCCTTTGCGAATCACAGTGCTGGCACAGGATTTCCCAAAGAGGAATTGGGAGCACTGAAGTATTATTCCATCTTCAGCAGTCCATGGGAATGATAGTTTGGTGCCAAGGGTCAGATTGGGAGTTTTCCTAAGCATTTCTTGTGATATTGGCTGAAGGAAGCTTTCAGCTCAGTTTCTGTGTCCTTGCTTTACAGTTCCCCTTCTATTAACAAGTACTGGTGGAAATCAGGAGGAAGGGGCCTCTTTGTGGCTGTGGATACATACTTACATCATTTATCTGCTGCAGCTGAGGTTGTGTCATCCACCATAGATTGACTCCTGGAAAGAAAGAATTGCTGTCATAAAGAGAGACATCATTGGGTGGTTGGACTCGATGATCTCTTGAGGTCCCTTCTGATCCCTGCAATTCTGTGATTCTGTGATTCTGTGGTCACTTCTGCTTCTAAGTATTTCAAAATCTTAAATCTCATCTTAAAACTTAAGATGCTGTGAAAATATGCTGTCTTATGTTACATCACATGCTGAGATTTCTTCTTCTTTATTTGTCCTTATCTCTTTACCATTTTTGTTTTCTTATCATTTCTTCATTCTTATTCCAGTGGGCACGTACAGTATCACAGCAATGCCTAAAGAGCTGGTTATATCATGTGAACAGAAACTTGCTTCAGGTAATACGTAGCTTTCTAAGTAAACCAGAAAAAAGAGAAGGGCAAAAGAAAATATTTTCTTGGTGCTGAGGTGAGGCAGAATACATGCCTGTGGTCACAAAGGAAGAGTCAAAGGTTGAGCTGAGAGCTCCAGCGAAGTATGAAGAATCGCTGTTAGGCTCCTTGCAGTAGGAGATGTTATTTTGTGAGAAGAGCCTGACCCACTGGTGGCTCCCTGCGTGCTGTTTCCTGGAGGTCACCTTCCCCTGCTCCAGTAGTGCCATTAAAAACAGAAGTGCGGAGAGAATATGAACTGCTGTGTGCGAACCCTTCATTTGCACTAAGAAAAGCCTTCCAAATGAGTAATAAAAACTGCATAGACATGCTTCCTTTCCTCTCTTCTTTATCAGTAACTGTGCCACTACCTCTGCTACTCGCCTGCAGGATTTCATGGTTTGTGACGTTTTGTTTATAATGAGGGAACCACAAACTGATTGAGGAGGTCTTTTTAATAGTCTGTCACTTTTTCCTTAAAAGTCTCCGTTCTCTAGTATTTGTGATTTCAGTGCTGTGGATTTTCAGTCAGTAAATTTCCATGCCTTAAAGACTTGTTACATTCTCCTCGTTTTTGCCTGCCCAGTACTAGGTTTTCCTCCTTATGTATAAACAGAAGTTTGTGAGCTGTTGGTTAGAATCCACCATGGAGATGCTGGAAATAAAGTAGCAGCCAACTGGGATTTCAGTGCCTCTGGACGTAGATCTGTGCACCAAAAAAGAGGAAGCAGAAACAAAAATGAAGGAACAAAAAAGTAAGACCTCCTGCACTCCAAACTATTACAAAGGTAAATGTGAACCTTAAAATCCACTGTACAGCTGCGTACAAAGCAGTCAGTCCATTCTAATAGCCTCATACTAGCATTATTCACTTGCAGAATTCCTGCTAATAAAAGTTTTGCATAGGAACCAGTAACAAGATAAAATTTTGAACAGATAACTTCTGGAACATTCTTTTAAACAAAGTTTGACAAAATGTGCTATATTTAGACTTGTACTTTTCCACTGTCAAAACCGTACATCTCAAATCTCTGCAGAATGTCCTCAGGGAGACACGCATTTCTGTCATAAGGAGGCAAGAAAAGGTGTGTCTGGCATTAACAAATCTTAATCAAATGCTGTAGTTTAGTTCTTCCGCATGCTGGGTTTGCTCTGAAAACAGTTAACGAGAATGTTCCCCTTTCAGTTTTTTCTTGATTAACCCTTTACTAGCCAGTATATTAATGTTTGTAAATAAAATTCTGCAGTGGAATAAGAAAAGCAAATTGCAGGACTTGAAAGTAGCGCTGGTGGGGTTCTGCTGTAACATTTCTTTTCTCTGCTTTGTGCTTTCCAATACGGTTTGAATTCCGTGTGGTTCTGTGTTGGGCCAGGGGTCAAACTCCGTGATCCCTGTGGGTCCCATACAATTCAAGATATCCTGTGATTCTGTGATTCAAACACTCCACTCTGTGCTCTTCAGACAGCCTCCCTCAAATGCAAAGCTGAGTTGAGATTGTGACCCAAGAAGCCAGAAGAAACTGACCTAAGCATCTTTTTCATTTTTCACCATGCCCATTATTAGATTAATGTGCCTTGGAGTTAAGGCATTCTATCAGTGCCTTCTCTGATCAAGTGCTTCTGTACTGGATGACTCTACTGGTGTGATACTGCCCTTTGGAGGAATTGCAAGGATATGATTTGTAAAGCTAACGCTCAGCAGTGACAGCAGTGCGAGAGAGCAGTCAGCAAGATTTTTTCCTGTACATATAAGGAATTCTGGAGTATGTGAATCATGATACCGTGTACTTTCTGTGGAAAATCATGTCAGATGTGGGCAAATAATTGCTTCCCTTATAAATTTTGTCCTGCAGAAAAATAGCCATGGATTATAATGGCAGATGCAACCTTATATCTTCCTTCTCTTTGCCAAACCTTCTTGACAGTAAAAAAGAAGGCCACAAAACTCCTTTTCTTTCTGAAGAAGTTTGCGAGTAGAACAGTTCTTAGATGCTTTCAACCACTGTCCCCACTGAACTAGTCGGTATGCGGTTCTTCTTATTGAAAGGGAACAAGTATTTAAGAAAAGCAGCCATTAAAGATGCTATTTGATACTAAGCTAATGTATATTTTCTAAAGTGTCTCCTCAACGCAACTTCAGGCACTTTATGCATATCTGTATCATCAGCTGTACAAAGCTATTAGTAGTAGTTCAGGGTGGTTATATATGAAAAGAGACTGTTCTCATCAGCATGGATATCAAAGATAAGGAAGCAAAAATGGTAAAGCTCTTTTAACTGATGATGGTATTTTCAAAGGGTTACATAAAGAGTAAGGTTCCCAAGCAGGCAGTTCACAATTTGTTTATTGTCATGCATGAAAATACTTTGTCACTTACTGCTCTCTGCTGAATTCTTGCTGTGATAGTTTGATCAGTTTCTATTGAAATTAAATGAACACAGCGTGAACTCAGGTTCTACTTATGAGATGATGCCCTCTTCTCACCGAGTCCGCCACATTTTCATTACAGAACCAGCTCACTGAACATGTGAAAACTTAGATAAGTACAATGGCATTCGTTTAAATCTTTCATATGTTTTATGTAAGTGAAATCATGAAAGAGAACGAACGCCTCAGAAGAGTGAAAATTACTAAAGTGTGGCAGATTCAAATGCATGCTACTTGGTTATAAGCAATAAAATGGTTCATACGATCATCCAGCTGCTAAACTAGTGGAAGGAGAATTTGTTTCACTTACTGAGAGCTGATTGCTGAAATTCACTTCTATTTTCCTCTCTTAAAACATTATAACTATCTGTAACAGTGAGTAAATGTAAAGAGCAGTATCTCAAATAAAGGTAGGTGTGGTGGCTGCCTGTTGGTATGAAAGAACAGAGGAAGAAAATAATCTGAAAGTGGTTTGGAGATCAAGCCTATGGATCTATTTGGAGTTAGACTACAACATGGATTCTTTTGTTGAAGTGTGAGTTCTTTTGGAAAACAAAAAGCAAAGATCTTACAAGCAAGCACTTTTGAGCAGTAGTGATCAGTCTGAAGAAGAAAAGAAATTAAAGAAGAAAAGAAATTAAAGAAATCCAGCCTTCTGACATCTAGATAAACAGAAGATTTTCTGGTTGCCTTTTGACATCAGGGCAGACTGGTCAACATGGCCAGTCATTGTCGCAGATCTTTTTCGAGTTTCTAATTTGTAAGTAAAAAAATAAATAAATTTGGAAGAGCATTTCATTTAAAGAGGAGTGACAGAGAATGTGGTGATACTGGCAGCTCAAAACGTCTTAAGAAAATGGAAAAATGAATTTTGGAGGACGAAAGGACAATCCTGCTGTGCAATAAAACAAAGCAGTAACAACAACTTTCCTTGTAATATTTCTAAGATTTTTTTAACCTCAAATGATGCAAAATGCTTTGGTAAATTGCAAGAGGCGTAGCAGACCACAAAATTGAGCAAGATTTTGCTATCTGCAGTATGCCACTGCATCCTGAACTCTGAGGTCTAATTACTTATTTCAAAAGACCGATGCGACTCTGAAAGCTTCACACAATTTCTGTTCCTAATTCTTTTTCATTAAGGCGATAATAATGATAGGTGAAGAAATACCTTGCTATCCAAACAAATGGAAAAGCATTAAAACAGTCAAAACACTGCTGCAGATAGCAAATGTGTCATAAATTGTGTTTCAAAGCACAGAATAGCCAGCCGCTGAGCAGGGCTGGTTTGTTTACTGAAACACCATTGCCCTGAGTCAGACTGGTTTACAAAACAGGAAGACGGCTTCCACAGCCAGACCATTTTGGTTGTACTTTGTCAAGGGTAGCATTTAGCTACAGTGAACAAAGACCATTACGTTGGTCTTGAAGTCTCTATCATATCATCACTGAAGTCTTACTCTCTGCTAATCCGTTCAGAAAAAGTATTTTCTGTGCATCTGCCAAACCAGTCATCCAGTGCCCTGCAGCACTTCAAGCTTGTTTTGCAGGCTTACGTGCAGTCTGTGTAGGAAGGGTGGGAATGTTTATGGTGCCAGCAAATCATTGTGGCATCCACTGTGAGTAACCTTGGAAACGGAATGCTATGGTTTGTGCTCCCTGATGTCATCACTCCTATTAAAAGTAATATTAAGTGTTTAGTCTGTTGAGAAACTGTGATTTTTAATGTGCTGTCTATAGGTTATAATTGACCTCAATCTTTATGTTCACATAAGTAAACACCGCATGCATAAAGAGCATATACAGCACACTTTATAAATTGAGACTTTCTGCTACCTCATTTTCTACCTGCTGGCTTCTGTATGTAATGGCAAAACTACTAATGCTCATAGAAATTAAGCAAAGGCTGATAGTATACAATAACAAATTTGTTACATATCTTGTTTGAATGAATACTGTTTTTCTGAGACTTACGAAACCAAGCATGTTAGATAATAAAAGTATAATAGCTTGAAATAAAAGTGAAATGCCAGGAGAGGAGTCCTTATGTAGACAATGCTGAATATAAATTACATAGTAGAAAACCTGGAAACTTCATGGTATTGAGGCTAAAAATTTGTAAGAGGAACACACCTTAATTTAAAAATTGCTCATTACATGTAAATTGAAAATGTGCATCATATGAGAACAAGTGGTATGCTTACATTTAAAAAAAAAAAATATATGGAGATGCTTCTGGCAGTTGAATTTTTGTATGCACACAGAAAATACAATTCTATTAAAAAGTCAATCAGTCAAATAAGAAAGGACGTGTAGAATAGAAAAAACAAAGTAAAATATTCTTAATCTAGAAGACAAGGGAAGTATGGAAGATAATAAAAAATTAAAATATTTGGAAATAAGTTGCTATTATGCATATACTCGTCTGTGTTTGGCCAAGGAAAACTAATGGTTCCTAATGTTTTGTGTTGTCCATCAATGGGAAAGTTATTCTTTCCCTCTGATGGTGTTTTAAAAATATTTTATCTCAGTCTTGTACAGTTAGGAAATGTATGTCTTATTAAAGGACTGAATGACAAAGTTGTAAGTCTTCAGCATGCAAATCTTTCCTTTTGCTGCTGCTGCCTTTTGGTGAAGCATCATCTTCTACTGAGTCCTGTATGAGAAGTTAGACCGTTACACTCGATGGCAGGCTGTGTCCAGGTTAATTTTTGTTCCTGCTTGGTTATGGTCTTTTCTCAGTAACACTCTTGTCTGTAATCCACTTAATCCCTCAGTAACAGTTCTTCCATTCCTGACAATAACTTTGCATGACAGTAAATGTTATTTTGGATTGCTAAACTAAAACAGAAAACTAAGATTGCTCTTTCTAAAAGGCTTGAATTCCATAGATTCACTTCATTTTTTTCAAAACCAAAGAATTACCTATTGTATATGTGCATGTGGGTGAAAAATGCTGTGGATCTCCTGTGCCAACTATTTGTATTACAGACTGCAAAGCGGCATCTGCAGAGTCAGGGTGTGGACATGTTCCTCTCCCTGGCTGCCAGCAAGCAGGGCAGTGTAGCTGCACCAGCACAGATGGATACTTGTTAGGCTAAATCTAAAGCTGCTCCAAGATCCATTCTCTGGCCTTTCAGAGTTGCAGACTTCTTCTCAGGCTGTCTATGGCCACTATAAAATACCTAGAATGTTTGGCAAAATCTGGTCGTTGCCTGTCAGTTCTTTCTTTTTCCAAATTTGCTTCACTGTGCAGAAGTACAACTTCTGAGCCCTTCATGCACAGACATTTAAAAATTGCTTGTATTTGGATTCTTTTCCATGCAAGTTCCTGACTCTGTTAATGAGTTACCAGCATTGGCAGTGCGTGGGTGACATTTCCAGTTAACTGTCTAAGGTAACCGAGAAGGCATGCCAACTTCTGTACACTTCACAACACATGAAGGCCAAGTAATAATTTTTCTCTTTTGTGCTTCAACATCTGCACAGTTGAGGTGTCTTGTCCCTCACTGAGTTCCCAGACTGATTGTTCTGAGTTTCCTTGATTTACATAGGTTGTTCCCTCCACACTGTGAATGACCAAAGAAAAGAACTTGTGGAGGACTTTTCCTGGTTCCAGAGCAGTGTCATGGCGTCAGAATGGCTGGGCAGGATGAGATCAAATAATGCTTTACTCATGTCTAGCTCAGTGTCTTGTTTCCCACAGTGCCTGGTAGCAGATAATTAGGGAAAGAATACAGAAGAGAACGAGTATGGAATGGCACTTTACCAGTATTTCCTCCAAGCTTTAGGGAGTCTGTGGTGTGGGGACTTCCAAAAGCCAGAGTCCGTATTGTTATTTTTGTACTTAATGGTTCTTGAAGGACTTTCTATGAATTTTCATAACTAACTTTCTGAATCATTCATAGTTTTGGCATACACAGTGTCCTCTGGTAAATGAATTCTGTGATTCACTTATTTTGTATGACAAAATATTTCCTTTTCTTTAAATCTTAGGCCATTTAATTTAATTAGGTGCCCCTATTTATTGTGGGAGAGAAAGGGTACAGAAATTTTCTCGGAGTTTTTTTCTACTTACCTACTTTGTATTTTTCTCCACTTTCCAAGGAAGCATCTTGACACCCGTCTTGCACTTTTCTGTACAGTTTCTAAGTACAGCGTATCTTCTTTGAGACAGAGTTATCAATCTATATTCATGAACAGAGTTTATAGTCATGTAACACTATATTTTTCTCATTGTCATTTTATTTATATTCCATATTTATTTTAATTTTGAGATTTCTGCTAACTGACATTTTCATAAATTTATTTTTGGTAATATTTCATCTTAAAGCTTGTCCTCATGTGGATGTAAACGTAGTCATGCACTCAGAAGAAAAATGTCTTAACATTTATCAACAGCTATTTTCAACCACCATTTTGTTTATGAACTGTGTGATGAAATATTTTTTATTCCTTTCAGTAGATCTGAGTTTCCTGTATAACTGTATATCATCAACGAACTCCATCACTTTCTCGTTCTTTCCTCCTTGCCTAATAATTAACGAGTTAGAAAGCATGGATCTCTGTTGGGCTGCTGTGATCATTTTTCTTCATCTGCTGGTAAATCTAACCTCTTGCTTACTGTAATTTAGAGGATATTAAAACATGAGCCCTCTCATCCTACAGCATCTTTGTTTCCTTGGTGAGAGACTTTGGAAAGCTTTCTAGGAATATGAATATGCTGTTATCAACTGATTATTCATATCCACTTATTCTTTCACTACTTCAAAGAAAAGCAATGACTTTACAAACCAAGACTTAAAACTTATGTTGATACTTTGCTATTGCACTAATCCAGATTTCTAATAATTATATTACAATTTAATTTCTTTGTGAAGTCTTAAGTAACACCAGAGGCTCTTCACTACTACCAAGTCCACCAAAGCTTTCTCTGCAAGAAAGGAAAATTAGTGCAGCTGTAAAACAAGTCTAAAATCTTAGTTTTAGTTGTATTTGTTCAGGCTGATAATAAAGCTGATACTTAATTACAGCAGTAAAGAGTATATCAGCACTACTGAACTTCGAAATGAACAGCTGTAATTTTAGTGCTTGATGGAGACAGATAAGAAAGAACTTAGTACCATATTTAGTGCTCTATGTTTAAGAACTGAGCCTTTATAATCAGATGGTGATGTGTAGGGTTACTATTAAAAATTAAACAATTGCATTTTATGCAGAGTGAAACTGACTTTTATGGCCCCAGTTTCCTGCAATAGGTCATCATCTCAGCACTCAATACTACTACCTCATTTCTGCAGCAGCGCACTGTGCCTCCACTCCTACTGATCAGCTGGACTAACCATTCCAATTTCTGGAACAAAAATGAGACAGTTATACTATAGTACAGTTAGGACACTGTGCTAGTATACCACACTTTTCTTCAGTGATCTACTGCTCTGAGACATAACCAGTACATGACCTCAACACTGTATTGGCAGAAACTTGGGAGGGGAGTTACATCAGTGTTCTAATCTCTGATTTTTTCCTTTTGTATTTAGTAAGAAAACAGAACAAAACTGAAAAATATATTTTTTTAATGCCTTCTATTTTTGGCATCAGCTTTCCATTCACTGAGGTTCATTGGCCTTACTGAGATTCATGGCCAAAACCTTGCTTGAAGCGAGGCTGAAATTCATTAGTATTAGAAACTACAGTTGGGAGAAACAAGCATTTGATTTCTGCAAAACGCAGCATCTGTTTCCTTGACAAGAAGCACTCTGCTAGCACTTCACATTTAACTTCTGTGAGCCAAATAACTTACTAATTCTAAGTCTTGATCCTCAGTAAAGTTAAAAACCTTGACGGATAACCATTAATTACCTATCAAAACAACTGTACTTCTTTGGGACTTTGTGAACAATGTATGTACACAGTACTTCACCCTCAGACGAAATACAAGGAAGACAGTGAGACATGCCATTAGGCATTCTGGATGAAGCCTGCAGAAGAGCCCATCCAAGCAAATAGAAGGAAATTAATCAGAGGCAAACAGGATCTGTTAAGCTGTGTATGTGCACAGGTTCTTAATGTTGTATACAGCATTGCAGCTAAATGTGGCTGAATGCAAGAGAGAAAACACTGCAAATCATCTGTGGGGGAAACTGACAGTAATCAAGGACAAGATACTAAAGAGTGAGGGAGAGAAGAGAGTAATGTAAAGCTGTGAAATGTTAGGTGCAACAAGTAATGTGTGTAAAATAGTTTCTTAATTCAGAGATAATACAGTAATGGACAGCCTCCAAATGATTTAGCTAGCTAAAAGCAAAGTATCTGATTTTTCAGGATAAATTGTAGCCATTAACACCAAAAGGACAGAGTGAGTAACCTCTGCAGGTTTTATACATGATATTATCGGGGCAAATGAATCAGGCATATGCTTGTGATATAGTGCTAGTGGGGGAGGGAGGGAGAGAGAGCAGATGTTGCTTAAGAGGGAAGATTTAACAAGGAAGAAAAAGCAGAACTTCCTCCTACAGAGATCAACATACTCCTTCTTGTATTTCATTCAAAAGAATATTTGAGGAATGTCCTGCACAGATTTGTATGGCTCGGAAAAAGGTATGTACAGGAGACTTTCATATACTTACTTTACTTAAGGAAAAGATCAACAAAAAAAAACAACAAAAATATCAGGTGGCAAAGAATGGAACAGAATTCACTCTTTTTCGACTAATACTTAATCCTAGAATGTACTGCCAAGGCAAGAGCAAGTAAAAAAGAGAATCAGTAGCTCTTATTACCGGAATAAAATTGCAGCCAGAAGGATCAGCTGTTGCCATTAGCCTTATTCAGGCTCCTGATAATATCTGATGATATTTTTGGCCCATTTATCTCAAGAATATCGTTCTACTTCAGATGGCATTCCCACTTAGAACTGGCATTATGAAGCTGTTAATCAGCTGCTTTTTCCAGGTTTCTGAGCAGAAACATTTTGTTCAGATCCATGAAAGGATCCCTATATCATCTCCTTGTATCTTATGTAGAAAGGTTGCAACTAAAACTCACAATCTAGAACTAAAAGCAAAATCTCTTCTGCATTGGAAACTGTCTAGTGCCAAATGAATATAATGCGAGTATGTGACAAGCAATCAATAATATCTTTGTCAGGCAGAACCTTTTCATTACTTCAGCTACTGACGTGAGGTTTTTCCCCTCAAGGCAGGAGTATGGCTTTCTAAAATATGTAGATCTTGCTATGAATATGCGGAGTACAGCTGGTTATGAGGTGACAAGATGCTGGTTGTAAAGCAGACATTTTTTATGAATCCATGATTTGATTTGAAATCTTGGTTTTATTGAGATTGCTTAGTCTTCAGAAATGGCGTACTATGGAACCGAGCTTGGACAACGGTAAGTACCCTACCAGTGGGACATTTTATGTTGTTACGAACCAATCTACTAATGAAAAGAGGTCTGTGGAGAGTTGGAATCTGGTTCTATTGTTATTGAGCAAGTATAAGCAACCTCCTTACGGGGACAGAGTCCATTAACAGTATGATAAGCATTTAATGCTTGTTAAGGAAAGCATAGTTAGAGTTGTTCTGCAAAAAGAAGAAAACCGTTAAGCCTTTCTGCCTAAGATTCAATATCTGGTGAATAATCAATTTTCTGATCTGCTTTCATGGCAACATTTATCATTTGTATAATTTATGCATCTATGGAGGATGAGATTAACTAGTAATTACTATGGAGTCATCAGTTAACATTGTTTGTGTTTTCCACATTCAGTTTCAAAACACATGATGAAAGAAGAAAATGTCAATAAGATGATAACACGAAGACAGGGAGACATCTGTGTCTACTGAAAATTAACTTTGTTCAGCTAGTGTTTTACCTAGTGAACTTCCTTAAACTGCATGGGAGCCTGTATATGCATGCATGTGCATGCATCTCTCTTAGGGTCCACATTAATTTTCATAAAATTCCCTGAACTGAACAGAATGTTCCCTTCATAATAAGCTATTGTTGACCAAGTAAGTATGAACTGAAGATCTGGAGGTCATTTTGTGTTTATTTGATAAGGTAGCCTATATACACACAGCTGTGTAATTGCACTTGAAACTGAAGTTCTGCCATAGACATGGAAAACTCCCAACATGATCTGCATTTGTCCTCAGGGACAGATTTGAGAACTTCCATGTTCGTATCTCTGATATTCTAGCATATGCTGATATATGTTATTGTAGAATGGACCATTTCTACGACTGAACATGCATAATATTCTTTGGGAAAACAAGGAAAGTATAGATTTAGTTTTAGAATATACATTCTTGTAATGCTAATTGACACTTTAAAAAATGTATATAAATTGGAGTTGGATAGTGACTATGAGATATAATTTTTCAGGGAAGGTAATTAACTGAAGGAAACAAAGGTTGTTATTTACCTAAATATGTGAAAATTCAGTCCACATACAGCTGAAATTTGATGATCCCGAGAGCATCAAAAATTGCGGAATACTTCTGAAATCTGATCAAATTCTTTTGAAATATGAAACTAAGCATATATTATAGAGTAAAACACACTCATTCATTATATATTCATTTCTATTGATTTTCATATTCTTAATATAAATTTTCATCGCTGTGATATGTGTGCCAGTATAGGGGATTTTAAATAGGACTAGAAAAGCAAAAGTTGCTCTCTCCTCAGAGGTTCCTTTAAGAATGCAAAAGGACTTGTTGGGCTGCCCTAAGTATAAATAGTCTGACTTGAATTGCTTTAGATACCAACCTAACAAACAGAGACATGCACAATTGTTGTAACCACAATACAGACAAAGGTCAAGTAGGTCAGATGCTGCAGCTGGACTTTTTAAAACTTTTTAGATTTGATAAGACAAAAAACTAAACACAGTGAATGTTATGATACTTAAATATTATGAAATGAAATGTAAGGAGCAGTGCTTAAAACTGGAGGCTTTGGTGCTGAAGTGCATTGTAGGGTGAGGCGGAGATGCTACCCAGATGTTCTCCTCAGCCTGGAGAAACCTCATGTCTAGTTGTGGTACCTTTATTATATAGCTTCTACAAAAAGAAATGAAAGCCTTACTGAAACAGATTTGAATTACTAATAAAGTTGGAATTAGACTTCTTAGTTTTCTACTGAGAAAGCAACTACTCTAAAAGAGAGGCTGTAGTGAAGTCCTGTCTTCTTCAGTGCTATTTCGGGAATAAGCAGATATATAAGCTATACTTGAAGTACAGCAGCCTACAACAAAGGACTGCAAATTCCCTTGTTCCCCATGCTTATTCTGTCTTGTTCTTTCAGTGTTCCATTTCCTGTGGAACAATGATCCATGGCTGAGGTAGAGACTGACCCCCCGTTTCATTCTAATGTCATAGGGAGCTTGTTATAAAAAATGGAAGTATAGCCCTATCTTCTAAAGTCTGAGATTCCAGGTTTACCATTTCTGAAACTATTAAGTAGGTGATGATAGCTGCCTTCTTGCTCAGCATCTAATCTGAGAGGAGAATGTAGTATTGTGAAACCTATATGGACAGACACCCCTAGCTGATGGTTCTCAGTAAATAACCTGCTTTCAATAAACTCCTTTACTTAGTGTCACCTACTGGTTATCTCTTTTCAACTTCTCCCAAGTTTGTAGTAACGCTGAACTTTGGAGCTATTTGGACCTTCACAAAAATCAATTTGTGTAACCATTTTTACTTCTAGAAGTATGTACTTCTATGTACTTCCATACTTCATCATTCAAATTAAAGGGTTCAATAGGGAAATATGCCTGAGAATGTGGGAGTTCTGCATGCCTCAGTTCTAGTTCCTCCTTCAGGGACTGCGTATGCATTCTGCATTGCTTTCACTGAAATAGCATTGGAAACAAAATGCAGTCCATGATTTTCTCTCTTAAGAGTTTATCTTTTGCACTAGAAAAAATCGATTCTTGCTTTACATTAGTTTTTAATGAAATCTGTTTTTAGTAAGAGAGAGGTTATGCTTTTATGCATGTTCTAATTCAAATCCCTATTTTAGCCATTCATTATAGGCTTTGCAACCATGTAAATGGATGAGATCTTGACCAGACATGGTAATTTAGAGGCAAACAGCCTCATCATAGCATCGAATGAGAATAGGTGCCTCCAGAATGGGTGATGAGGCATTTGGTTCAGACTGTCAAAATTACATAGTTGCATAGTTGCATAGTTACTTATATACAAATACGTACACAAACACTGGTTCTGACTGACTGCCAAATTACCAAAGACAAGACTTTTCATCTCAGAAAGTATGCACAAATCTTGCTTCTCACAAGATAAAATAGAGGCTTTGTGTTAGTGCCTTCTGTCCTTCTGTCTGCAGCTTAGTAGTGCTAAAAATTTGGCAAGATGGAAAGCAAGAGGCCCATATCCTGTACACCAAGCATGTGAGTGGCTGAGACCTAAGGAGACTGCACAGCATTTGCTGGCATTTTGCCTGGAATTAGTTACTGCAATTAACAAAGTATTACGAATGAATTTCACAAGCAACGTATCTGTCCCCAAAGAAATTGTATGGCAGTAACACTTACTATGACATCATTTTTTAAATTTTTTCTCCTTTAAAATACTTCTACATGCAATTCTACCTTCAGACTTTGAAAATATTTCTTTCCTCATTGTGTTTTTATTTGATCAGAACTGATCCGTGTTCTCTCATCCTTACAGTCAGTTCTCTTAGGATGCAGCTCAAGCAGCTGCCTGCTTCCATGAGTGTTTACACATGGCTGCAGCATGAACCAGGTTTGGAGATCTAGCTGCTGATAATGTTAACCCTGAGGAAAAACAAACAAACAAACAAACAAACAAACAAACACAAATATGCTTAGTTACTTTCCACTAAACTAAAAGATACTTTTAAGTGGATCGTTTTTACTGTGCAATTAATTCACCAGCCAAATGAATGCTGGTGGTCACGCTGATAGTGTGGTAACAGGCACAAACAATTGAGGGAAGGTAGAAGCAGCTCGTTCTTTTGGAGAGCCAGATTTAATTGATTGTAGAGTTAACAGAGATACACTTTCTGCACCACAGGCTAGAAAATAATCCTATGGAGATGTCATTGTTGCACATTCAAAGATCAGATACAAAGTTCTTGTATAAGTTCTTATTAGAACTGCATATTCAGAAAAATTCTGTTGTTTCTAGACGCTGAGGACATAAAGGCAGCATGATGAAGGAATGTTGTTCTGTAAAGATGTTAAAGATCAATCCAAATGTAAAAATTATCATAAATATTAATGAAAATATTTATATTTGGTTTAATTTTATGACAGAAAGGACATACGTTGCTCATGGAATAGGTCAGTAGAAGTAAATACAATAACAGAGATGCATATGTGGCTATAATACTGGTGGACAAGCCAGCTCAAAGTTTCGAGGCATCTGAGCACCAGTTTTAAGCTTATTCCTGGTGCAAAGACATAGGTATATTTTCTCTACAATAGAATAAACAGAGCAAAAGACTGATGATAGTTTTTTCACTGCCGACAGTAGAAACACTGAAATGAAATGAAAACTAATTACAGTGTTTAGGGCAGGAGAAATCTGGTAGGCAGGATAGTTTATATACCAAACATCTAGTAGTACTTGGACCACATAGTGCGTGACTCTGCAGTTCCTGATTTATTCATTAATTCTGGAACTGACAGATCACACATGCATTTCTACTGGCACGTTTTTCAGAGGCAAGGCGTGTGAGAGAGGGAGAGCTAATTCTGCTGAAAATTCATTTTAGTGCAGTGAAATGTTTTATTTGGGGGGAAAAAGAAAATGGAATGTCGTTATCTCCTGAGCAGGAACTGATTTTAGTAGTAAAGGAGTTGATTTGAGTGTACTGTTTACACCAAGTAACCCTCAGAAATCAGCACTGCAAAATGCTGACGTTAAACTGATTTAATTGAGCAGCTGCTACATGTGAATAGGAGTTGAGATAGCTCAGCACTTTGTTCCTCTGTTCTGCCTGCACACAATAGACTTGGCCCAACAAGAGCATTTTTTATTAAACAATGCTTTCATTTGCAGCTAGATGTAGCATATAATTGCATCATGCTCTGATTGGAATATAAGAACATTAATTTGCCATTCTGCGTTCGTAAAGTCTATGGCACAGGTAGTAAATATAGTAGTCTTACTTCTGGCCTCACCGTCTGTAGAACACACATCTTAAGGCAGGTGTCACTCACGAGATTGAATGCAGGAGGTACTTTTCTCTATTAAAAAAATGCTGGAATATGTTCTAATTGGTTTAACTTCTTTAAACTTTGAAAGTTCCAAGACTCCTGTGCACAAAGAATGCAAGTATACAAATGAACACCACAAATCAAATGATGTTTTCAAAAAGAAATATCTGTACGTGCAGTAAGTTCTGCTGCAAGTCTGAGGTGGCTCCATGAGTTGAAAGGCTGGGTGAAGCCTCACAGTTCACCACCACTGACATGAATGCAGGGAGGACCTGGCTGGGCCAGCACAGTGGTGGTTTCCTATGTGGCAGGAAAGTCTTGGGAATAAAACTGATCTAAGCAAACCAGCAAAAGCATGTAGTATGGCATCTGGTCTTGCTTTTGCAGTGGTGAAGTACCCTGAGAACTACAGCTGTTAGAGGAGTGCCTAGAGAGATGCCCCATCCCTGGAGGCATTCAAGGCCAGGTTGGATGGGGCCCTGAGCAGCCTGATCTGCTGGGTGGCACCCAGCCCACACCACGGGGTTGGAACTGGGTGGGCTTTAATGTCCCTTCCGACCCAAGCCACTCTGTGATTCTGTGATCTAAGGGATCATTTTCATCCTCCTTAGTGAAGGAGGTTGCACAGAGTGTAACTGAACTCCCTGAACGGCAGATAAGTTCACAGGTACGTGCATGTATCTTGACATTAAAAGGAAGCAGTGTCCCAAATGTTCTGGTTACAAAAGGTAGCAGAGATCCAGGCATGCATTGCTTCTGCTTGTGGCTGCCAGCAGTCAGCTCTGGGGCTGGCGAACACCAGCCCGGCAGGTGGGGACTCCGAGATCTGCCCGGCGTGCATCTGTGGAAAAACGGAGAAACTCTGAGGCACGCGGAGATGTGAAGTCGCTTTGGGACGCGCCCTGAGGGGCGGCATCCCACGTCCGCCGGCTGAGGCGGCCCACCGCTACCTCACAGCGCGGAGCTCCCGCGGGGCCGCACCTCCCAGCCTCGCGCTGGCGGCTCAGGCCCGCCCGCACCCAGCTCCGGCGGCCCCTTTAAATAGAGGCGGGGCCGAGCCCCGAAGTTTTTCCAAGTTGTGAAGTGGGGCCGGTGGCTGTGCGGAGCTGCGTGTGCGGGCTGGCAGTTGTCCCCGCGGCCGTCGGGAGCCCCTCCACCATGGACTACCTCACCGCTTTCACCGGCAAGGGCGGCCGTCTGCTCCGCGGCACCGCCAGCCGCCTCTGGGCGGCCGTGCCCGGCGGCCTCCGCCAGGTCCGCTTCCAGGACAGCGTGAGCTGTGCGGTCCCGCAGCTCGCCGAGCCCGCGCCAGGTACCGGCGGGGACGGGGCTGGGGGCGGCGGGGCCGGCCGAGGGGCAGAGCTGTGCGCCCCGCCAGGCCGCGCCGCCTCCCTGCTGCCGCCCAGCGGTGGGGCCGGCGCGGAGCGCGGCCTGTCCGGAGCGGAGTGGGGGTCCGTCCCGGTTCTGGAGCGCGGGAGGGAGGAAGAGAGGGCCGTGCGGTGCTGCCGCCTCGCTCGGAGCTTCGCCGGACGGGTGGCGGCCCCGCGGCGAGGGCTGTCTGGGAAGCGGTCCCGGGCTGGGGAGCGGCAGGGGAAGGCGGCCAAGGGAGGCCGTGGGCCGCGGCCTGGCCCTGTGACACCGCCCGCCGGCCGCCTCAGCACCTGCCCCAGCGAGGTATCCCAGCGCTGCGTTCCTGCAGGTCCTCCTCGTGGCGGTGGCAGTGCTGTGGTATTTACTTTCGCTCACGCCTCCCACGCACCTGCCTGGTACTGCTGCTCATTGGGGCAGAAGTGAGTGCAGGACGAGCTCCCTGGGTTGTGTTCTCTCTGCTGCGCAGGGCAGTTCCTACTTTCCACGTGTTTCGGAAGAACTTGCAGAAGTACTTTAGAAAGATTAGAAGTAGTACATCTGCCTTTTAGTGGCTCGCCGGATCAGTGAGGAAACAGCAAGTGACTTCTGTATTATTCTTTGGTCTTATCACCCCCCCTTTCTTCACTGTGCTGTCTGTAAGGGTATTGCACCCAGATTGGCAAGATGTGCTGCAAGGAACAGAGGTGTGGGCAGCGTGTACATGCGGGTCTGTAGGTAGTGAGGGCTTCAGGGAAGTAATGCTACAGGCTGGGCAGAAGAAACAACCTGTGCCTTGACTAGTAAAAGCAGTGTGGCTGGGGACTGCTTGAAAGGAAAGCTGTATGAAGCTGTTTGTGAAAATGCCTTTTAAAGTCTGCAGGGCGGTTTACAATGAGTAGGAATTATTTTATATATATATTTTTTCCTGTGTCGAGCAGCTCTGTGCTAAGTGAATGATCGCATGCTTGTCATAGTCTGTAAGTAGGACTGAAGTCAGATCTCTGTTGAATAGTAATGTTGAAGACCATTAAGTTTCATTGTTCCTTCAGCTATTTTGAATAAGTAAAACAACTTTTTCTTTTTTTTTTAGTGGGGAGAAACAAGATCTTACTGCAACAGCTAAGTGCCTGTGTGGGGTGAGATGTAGATGATGCTGTCCTTGTGTTGGGTCATACCTGTACAGAAAGGATCATAGGTGACCAGCTATATTTACAGTGCTACACTTTCTTGCCTTATTTCTCCCTTATCTAAACACTTAACAAGGAAGAGCAACATATTTCAGCAGTGAGATAAAATACCTTGAATAAGTCCTCCACTGTTAAAGGCTTGTTAACAAAGACTGCTAATATTATTTTGCAGATGTAAAATGGCAATAAAACTCTTCAGGTGTCTTCAGGCAGTTTCAAGGCCAGGTGTTCAGCTGTTGAAAAGTCTGCAGCATCTCCAGTAATACATGATGACTTGGAGGGAGAAGCTCCTGTGGCTGTTTTTTTTTCTTCCTGCTCAGGGTCAAAGGATTAATTTGGATTGCATTGTAATGTCTTTTTTTTTTTTTTACCTCTGGCTTTGAGCATGGAGTGTATTTCCCAAAAGTAATTTGTATAGTGCAATATTTAACGTCAGCATTAGTGAAGAGTGATTACTGTTCTGAAATGCAAAGATGGATTTCTGCATGCACAGAATCTGACATGCCTTTTTGTCAGAACCATCCTTCGAGCTGTCCTAACCTAGGCAAAGCATGCTGTGTGAGGCAGTTACATCTTTGCTCTCCATGCTGTGTTCTTCAGAGGGTTTAGGTCACTTAGAGGCAGAAGCAAATTCTCATCAAATTTAGAATCTTCGTGTAGCAAGTGTTTTGCTGGGCTTTAGAAACTGCTTGTGCCATAGTGGTGGTGTGCTGTGCTGTGGAAGCTGTAGCAGTGGTTACAATACTTAAAGTAGAGGTTGGATTTCATTTCAAAGGTGGGTGCCTAACTTAAACCTTACTGGCAAATTCTAACTGTTCCAAGTGTTCTGTCTCTATGCAGTGTTCTGGATCCAGCCCTATTACTCCTGCATTTTTTTCCCTCTTGTAACTTTCTGATTGATCTCCTCAGTGCTTATTTTATTCACATGGTTCAGTTATGACTGTGCATTTTTTCTTAGAATAGTTCTTCCATATGTAAGCTTATTCATACTTTCATGTGAAATGGGCCAACCCTTAATTTCTGAAACAAACGTATCTTTGTTTTCAATTCTTTTTATTTTTGCATCTTAAAGTATCTCAGTTTTGTTCATGTAATACTACTAAATCTGTATTTACTGTTTTCTTTTTTGGCTTTGAACATATGTAGTGCACTGTAAAGTATCTAAGTTCAGGGAAGCAATTCTGGTCAAATGCTGTATTTTAATAGCTGTTGTGAGCCTATATCCTCCTTCAGGTATGTGCTGAACAGATTCTGTCCCTTCCTGGAAGGGAGAAAGGTAAGGTTGGGAGACTGAGTAGTGCCCTAGGAGGCAGTAAACCTGTTGGACCAGTTCATGTTTGTGTCAGCAACTGTGCCAGTGAAGTAACTTTACAAATATATTCTGTCTTCTAATGAGTGTGGTAGAAGATTAAAAAAAAAAAAAAAAAGCAAAGAGAAACAGAAATTCTAGAGGAAGTATCCAACTTTAAGACCAATGCTACCAGTAATTTCAGCATGTAGTTCCTTTTTGAGGGGGGAAAAAGCCACGTAAGTTTTACAATAGCACTTCTAAAGGTAGTCCATCAGTAACTTCTACAAGGAGCTGGTATGTATGCGTGGCTTGGATTTAGAGAGGAAACTTTAGAACAGAATCTTAGAATCACAGAATAATTTGGGCTGGAAGAAACCTTAAGGTTATCTCATTCCAGCTCCATGCCATGGGAAGGGACACCTTCCACTAGATGCCTCATCCAGCCTGGCCTTGAACATGTCTGGGGATGGGGTATCCACAGGTTCTCTGGGCGGCCTGTACCAGTGCCTTGCCATGCTCCGAGTAAAGAATTTCCCCCTTGTATCTAATCTTAACATGCCTTAGTTTAGTTGAAAGCCATTAGTCCTTGTCCTGTCACTACAATCTCCAATAAAGAGTCCCTCCCCACCTTTTTTGTGAGCCCCCTTAGGTACTGAAAGGCCACAGTGAAGTCTCCTCATATCCTTCTCTGGATTAAACACCCCCAGCTCACTCAGACTTTCTTCGTAGGAGAGGTGTTCCAATCCTGTGAGCATCCTTGTGACCTCCTCTGGACCTGGTCTAACAGCTCTACGTCTGTTTTTTCCTGGGAGCCTCAGAGCTGAACACAATACTCCAGTGACTCCAAAGAGGTCTCACAAGGGCAGAGTAGAGGGGAGAAATCACCTCCCTTGCCTTGCTGATCACCTCTTTTTTAATGCAGCCTGGGATACCTTGGCCTTCTCGGCTGGAAGTGCGTATTGCCAGCGTATGTTTTGTTTTTCATGAACACCCCTACAAAACCACCTCCTAAGGGTCTCTCTCAGTCCGTTCTGTCTGTGTGCTTGGGATTGCCCTGACCCAAGTTCAGGACTTGGTGCATGGCCTTGTTGAACTTCATGAGATTTCTATGGGTTCGCCTTTCAAGCCAGTCTAGGTCCCTCTGAATGGCATCCTTTCCCTCCAGTGTGCTGACTGTACCACACAGCTTGGTAGCTGGGTAGCTTTTGTCTTGTCTGTTGGTATGTATCATAGGTGTTCATATAGTGAAGTTATGTGCATTTTTATTTGCTTGAAGATGCAACTCGAGGCTTTAGGGAATGTGTGTTTAAGGATTATCTTCACTGCAGAATTATTAGCTTGAACTTTCAGTTTGGTTTCAGTTTAATTCATACACAGCTTACTGAAATGAGCCAGCAGCGTGTCTTTTAGCTTAATACGCTGTTTGCTTAATCTGTTACAGAAGAGAGCATGGCAGTGTAAGGGACATTATTTTGCTTCTTTTCTGTGGCCCTTGCGAGACCATATATGCATTACTGTGTCCTGTTTTGTGCAGCACAGTTCAAGAAGGCTGCTGAGAAACTGTAGAGGATCTAGCAGAAGAGCGCCAGTGTATTTAGAAGTATAAGGTGTATGACCTATGAGGGACTGAGAGAAAGCCTTTAGCCTTGCCCAGAGGGAGGCTGAAGCAGTTCAGGGGCAATTAAGGGAGAATTAAAGGGGTATGACTATTCTCAGTAGTAACAGATGATAAAAGAGGGGACAACAGCCACAAGTTCTGGCTTGGGGAGTTTAAACTGGACAGTGCACAGAGTTTCACTAGGAGGGTAGAACATGACTGGTACAGATGACAGGCTGATTTCCATCATTTAAAAGTCTACTTCCTTGACTCAACCAAGCCCCAGCTGATCTGATTTGATGATGATAGCGCTTCTTTAAAGTGGAGTCTGGAATAGATGCGCTGAGGAATTTTCTTCCAGGTAGTAGCGGTGTATTACTCATAGCCCCTCCCAGATGTTCTCCACTCACTTATGTCTGCGGTCCATTTGTGGGGGGAGGAGCCAAACTGCACAAGCAGTATTGACTTCCTGCAGTGTGTCTGTAAGTACAGAAGTTGAAGAAATAAGAATTAGTCATTCAGAACTTCCTAGTTCAGAGTATCCTCTCTCTCAGTCTGTCAGGGAAGTTGTTCTTGCTGCCTTCTTGTGTTGTTTTCTCCCCTTTGTTCAGTTTTCAGCCAAGTGGCCTGTGGATTTATTCACACTTCTGTCATATCAGCTCTTGACTGATAACAGTGCACAGTATATCCGGTAAGCCATGTGTCCTGTACCTGTTCTGTACCGCAGTGGAGTAGCAGCAGAGCAGTAGAAATACAAGGGCAGAGATATAGCGTATTTGTCAAGTCCTACTGTAAGATTTGGGATAAAGCAGTAATAAAATTAAATTCTACCTTTTTTTTTTTAACAGGTTGGTTATTTTCTCACTTCATGCAAATTACATACTTAACTTACAGGAACTTCAGTTTAACAGGTCTGTGATAAAGCATGGTAGAAGCTTCAGACTGAGCGGCAGCGGTTCTCCAGGCTTTCTTATGCTTCATCTAGATCAGCATGTATATCTAAAATGTACCAGCACCTTTTAGTAAGACATCAGTGCTTCTCTCTCACGTCTGAAAATACTTCACTTGATAGAGGCATAAGAAGAAAATGTAATCTTGGAACATATCAGGATGATGACTCAGTCATCTTGTGATATGTTAATATATGCACAATCTTTTCAGACTTGCGTGCTGCTGGTTTATATCAGAAATTGTGTTCCCTGCATATGTGATATTAAACGATCTTTTGCTTCACTTTGTGCTTTGTACTGCTACATTTCACCTTATTTGCTTTCTCCAGGCTTTTTGGCTGCAGAATTCCTCACGTTGCTGTGATCTTCTACTACTGATGTGCTATCAGCTTCCAAGTCTCTTCTCTAATGTGTGATTAAATATCATTTAAGACTAGTCCATTGGGAACTCATTAGTATATCCCTCTATTCTGTTAATTTGTTTCTCTGTTCCCTTTAGCTAGTCTTTGGCATAGTTGACAATTTTTAATCCAGACTTTACCACACAATAGGCTTCTGATATGAGATGTTTTACTGAAGTGTAGTTTGTGTTCTGGTCATTTATGGGTTAGTTTATAATCTAGGTAGAATTCCTTCTAGTAACATATCCTTTGACTGTGTTG